>OZ024807.1:9295892-9853392 GCA_964017045.1 Omphiscola glabra | reverse complement strand
TAACATGGATTATTTAACTATATGTAATTTGATTATGTAACTGTATACATTGGATAATTTAACGATATATCTTGATAATGTATCTATATGAAATGGATTATGTAGCTGTAAAACTAGGATTATGTAACTATATAACTTGGATTATGTAACTCTATAGCTTTGCCTATGTAACTATATAACTTGGATTATGTAACTATCTATCTTGGATTATGTAATTATATATCTTGGATTATGTAACAAAATAACATGGAATAATTACTATACAACTTTAATTAAAAAACTTTGTAATTTGGATTATGTAAATATATCAAATGTATTATGTAACTATATAACTTGAGTTCTGTTACTATGCTACTTGGATTAAGTTACCGTATAACTTTAATTACGTAACTGTGTAACTATGATTATGTAACTAGTTAACTTGGATTATGTAACTACACAAATTCGGTCCAGTAACTAGTAACTATATAACTTTAATGATGTAGCTATATAATTTGAATTATGCAACTATAAACATTGAATTACGTAATTATATAATTTGAATTATGTATCTATAAACATTGAATTGTGTAACTCTATAACTTGGATTATGTAACTACACAACTACACAACTATGTAACTACACAACTACACCTTGAAATACGTAAGTATATAATTTGAATTATTTAACTATAAACATTGAATTGTGTAACTATATAACTTGGATTATGTTCGATCATAATGTTTATGGTAGACTAAAAGGATGGCGAAGTAATTGGCCTTGTCCAAAAACCAGTCCTCTGCAAAGCGTGATTTGTTTTTCTTATGAATTTTTTCAGTGTTAAAAAGGAAATGGGGGCTGGGGGAGGCAGGGTGAGCGTGTGGGCCGGTAAGAACGTTAAGTCAGAATTAGTTGATATCATCATGACGGAAGAACTGTTAATTTTGGTAGTGATTGGAGACTCGGTGTTGAGCTGACGAATGCGAGCATTTTGGTAGTGATTGGAGACTCGGTGTTGGGCTGACGAATGCGAGCAGATTTAGTTTACAAACTATTTCAGAATAAAATTAAAAAAAAAAATGATTGTACATTAAAGGCCCTTGCGATATTTTTTTTCTTGAGTGGAGGTGCGGAGTCCAGAGATTTGTGGCATATAGTGAGTGACATGAAGGAGGGGGGTAAAAAAATTGTCAACAATAGCATTACGCACTTTATGGATGGACCCATAGTTGTCATTTCTCGAAATAAAAATACAGATTTTTTAATTTAAAAAAAAAATAATAATCCTAACACTTAATGAGGAATTTACCAGACGAATTCGAAATCTTGTCTCATAGATAGAATCGCTGCCTTTCTTAACTACATATTAAAAAGAAAATTACAGAAACAGTTTCAACTTTGAACGAGACATTCGCTGGCAATTTGAACCCATCATAGGAAAGATAGTCCCAAAATACAGCCGCTGGTGTCTCAATAGACTTAAGACGTGAACACATATTTATAATGTCACGTTATCCAATTTACCCTTTGCCCCAGTGGAGCTACTCCCAGCATCATTTACTTGATAAGCATGCCACATGAGGTGAGCATTACATAAGGATTCATATCTTAATGGGTCTCCGAGGTTTCGGTGTTGCGCACCGATCATTCATTGGGTTTGCATCCCTGAATGTAAGGATCGAAATGTAATCAACTCACATCAGAAAATGTTGATGGCCATCGATGCAGAAACTTAATGGATGAATGGAATTAATACATATATATATTATTGTGAAAATATTAAATTCATAGTTTTATTAATGCTACAGATAAAAGTCAGGAAAAAAAGTATTTACATTTGTATGTATATACTTATATATGTAATTTTTTGGTTATTTTTTTTAAGTAAAATCACATATGCACAAAAATAATAATATCAAATTTTCAGACACAAACTTCAATCACACCCAAGGAAGAAAAAAAGAAGATAAAAACAGAAATAATTGCTTCCCTTGAAAACTTATTTATTATTATTATTTATAAAAAAAAAAATTAAAAAAAAAAAATCTTTAAAATAAAATTTCAACCTTATTTCAAATAATATTATTTATCATCCTTCTCCATTATTTATTTTCATTTACAATCATGTCAGAGGTGGTGGCATGGGGAAATGCGATTGCATCTTGCAACGCTTCCCCGATTCTCATTGGGTACTCCGTTATGGGGTTAAGGAAACTTTCAGACAAAGTAGATTAACCTCTAAATCTAACAGGTGTAAATAAAGAACCTTTCATCCACGGATTATCATTCACACACAATCCATAGGAAATACAAAAGGAATCGAATAAGATAAAATCATGAAAATGTCGATACAATGATAGAAAGATTCCAGTATTCAACAAAAACGATATTCGGACGTAGCACACTCGAAGAAACGCTAATTATACCAAAGTTTGTACATGTAAGGAACTTGTTTAACACTAATCTAGACATCTGAAAAGCTATTATCCAGAGAATAAAGAATTTAATTTGTGTAAACACATAATGGAACATCAAACACTCAACGGTGATGCAGGCAAAATTTGAAAGCAGGAATTAATCTTTAGGATATAGACATCTAAATAAAAGCAATGAAAATCAAGTTCATAGGATAAGTCATGAAAGACCACCCAGAACTCTACCAGGCATGAACATGCACCATCTGTTATGTATCTTTCCACGTTAAATTAACTCCAGCCGACCCCAAGCTCGGAACAGCATTTAGGGTGTGGCTAACTAAATATCGTCTCTCTTGACCTTGTTTATAACTAAATAATATCTATAGCCTGTATTATCATCAGAATTCTGTAGAAATAGGAAAATACCTTTCCGCCACCTCTACAACATGACACCAACATCAGAAAGATTGAAACATCATACAATTCAAAGACCAAGATGTCTCTTCTGTGGCTACATCTTAATAGAAACTCAAAACCACTTATTTGTGGAATTCAAAAGAATAGAAACAGATTAAACCACGCTAACACTATTTAAGTGTCTTCTAAATGTACTACCCAATATATGGTTGCTGATTTTGGTATGGGATAAGAGAAGTCTCTACTCTCATTAATGTAATTTAAGTCTCCTCCCATTATTAGCTGTGCTTGCTGATGTATCTTAGTTATGTATTGTATTAGTTTTTCGTAGAATGATTTTCTCCGTTCACTATCTTCTGGTGCGTATATGCTATTGCTGTAATGGTGTGGGCTACTGCTGTAATGGTGTGGGCTATTGCTGTAATGGTGTGGGCTATTGCTGTAATGGTGTGAGCTATTGCTGTAATGGTGTGGGCTATTTCTGTAATGATGTGAGCTATTTCTGTAATGGTGTGAGCTATTGCTGTAATGATGTGAGCTATTTCTGTAATGGTGTGAGCTATTGCTGTAATGATGTGGGCTATTGCTGTAATGATATGGGCTATTGCTGTAATGGTGTGAGCTATTGCTGTAATGATGTGGGCTATTTCTGTAATGGTGTGTGCTATTGCTGTTTTTGTGTTGGCTATTGCTGCAATTGCGTAGGCTATGACTTTAAGGGTGGAAGCTATTCCTGTAATGGTGTGTGCCTTTGCTGTAACGCTTTGGGCTATTGCTGTAATTGTGTTTTAACTAGCTGTATGATACAGTCTCCCTGCTCTGTATATTCCTTAATTTTAAGGGAGATTATTATTATTTTAGTGTCAGCAATGATAATGTTCTAACGCGTTTAACAAAAAAATTCTTAGCTTTTGTTTTCTTTAGATTGTTTGATGATTTTTGTGGATACTGTTCCTTAGCTTTTTTTCTTCCTTCTGTTTCAGTCCTTTATCCACTTTCTGTCCAACCTTTCCTCTCGCCTCTTTACTCTCCTTTTCCTGTCCTTTTTTTTTCTTTGGGGATTTTTTGTTTCCCGCATGTTCCATTGCTTCTTCAATTCCACGGTGGGTCTTCTTTCCGGCCGTAGCACCACCCTTCGATTGGGCTGATGTCGCTCATGTTGTGGGGGTTGGGTTGGCCTTCTCTGGGTTGGTGTTTTTGGGGACTCTTCTTATGAGGCAGTTTACTGGTAGGATCTGTGCTCAACAGCGAGAACATCCTCAAAGACTGGATCTATTTACGTCTAATTATATTGATGAGGCCCCAGAGGAAGCAGTGGGAAATGGCACTATCGGACCCTTTACAGTCTCCTGTGCGTGGTATTGGCATGGAAACTCAGGCAGGTATTATGTCTTAATTAAAATGTGTATCCATTGTAATCAAATGTAATATTAAATGCATAGCTTTTTTAATGCTACATATAGCAGTCAGAAAAGAATATTAACTCTTTTAAAGATTTAAATATGCAATTCTTTGGTATTTTAAAATGTAAAAACACATATGCAAAACAATAATAAAATAAATTTTTCTGATACAATCTTCAATCAATTGCAAAAAAATAATAATTTTAAAATGAAATAATAAAAAACATTAATAATTCCTTCCCATGAATACTAATTTATTTGCTATTTACCAATACTGAACATTTTTTTTATTAAAAATCTTTAAATTAATTGAGTTGGTGGTGTGGAGAAAGGTGATTGCATATTGCAACGTCCCCCTCCCCCTTTTTTCTATTCAAGCGATCCATTTTTGGGTCGTGTAAACATTTTTTAGCTATTGGCCCAAAATAAACAGTCCATATTTGTTGACGCTATTGGCAATTGGTACCTCCAGAATTTGAAAGGGAGCAAATCAATGACTGTTTAAATTCAAAATGGCGGATTAAATCTATTTATAGGGAGAAAGCAATTATTAACATAAAAATTCTAAAATAATCACGATAAGAGAAGTGTAGCGTTGTTACAACATGCGCGCGCATTTTAAGACGAGGTTGTAAAAAAAAAAAAAAGGAAATATATATATATATATATATATATACAATCAGAGGCGCCGCCTTCGGTGGTATTTACTCTCACTGCGTGTCATGTTAGCAACGTAAGAGCCTGCGACACCCAGAGCCATATTCCTATGTAAGAGCAGACACGACATGCTCCAATGAACGTCCCGTAGCACGGCCGTACGTTCATCTTCCGACTGATGATGTGTAAGCTGTGTCTCGATGATTGTCCGATGGAACGCAAGCAACAAGCGCCATCTTGATAAACCTTTCACATCCCCTCCAACAAAAAACAAAAAACAAAAAAAAAAAAAACAAAAAAAAATTTTTAAAACTTTCCCTGGACGAACACACGGATCTAGAAATGTTTCCCATAACCCAACTCGTTTCTACCCCCCACCCCCACGTATTTTTTTTCCCTTCTTTTGTACACAATCTCGGGAATACATCGATCTAACTATCAAAATCATTTCAGAACATCCTTCATAATTACCGACATCTCAACACTTACGACAAACAACATTGCATTACTACAATAATAATAATAATAATAATATAAGTTTTATGGCCATCCCGCAACCCAAAGATGGGCTTGACCTCCAGCCTTCAAATTAGCTTCATGGCCGTCATACAACCTTAGCGTCAGTTCACACGATCAAATTTCGCGTCAAATTGTTGTATGAACGCACTATTTTGTGCGTGGTTTCTTTTTTGGGGAATTTGATCAAATAGTAATTTGAAAGTTGTGACAAGGCTTCATACACGAATTGCATGAAATGCTTGAAGGAAAATTTGATCGTGTGAACCGACCTTAAATGAGCAGATTTAATGTTAGTGAAAGGTCGTATGATCCACAAGTCATCGCCATTGTCAGATGAGTTATGGACGTGGAAGAGAAACACGTGAAAAATGTATCAATAGTTGTTGTACTCGAATATCACTTTAGGAAATGGCGTCAGCGGGCCGTCGAGCTCACGCTCCTTATGCCCTCCCCGGCGCTTACCCGCACCTGCCGGCCGCCTCGGCGGCAGGCCGTGCGGAAGGGCGCCAGAGACCTCCCCGGGCGTGGAGCGTCCCCGCCCGCAACCGCTCGATCGGGTTCGCCGGCGGAGACCCTCCCCGACCGGAGACATCTGGTCGACCAAAGACGCTGTGTTTCAAGCGTCCGTAGTCCACTCTCCCAGGGGCCGGGACGGTAAATTAACGTCCTAATATCTCCCCCCACCCGTCCCGGGGAAGCATCGGACGCCCTCTAAGAGGGATTCTACAGTGGGTTTCCACCTCGCGACTAGTTCGCGAAATAGCTGGGACGAAACGGTTGCCTAGGAGCAGCTTTCTCAGGGCTGCATAGTTGTTGTACGTCCGGGTCGATAATGATCTAAGGATCTAACTAGGTCACTGCCATCGCTTCGTACGGACATAATGGAACGTTAATCCGTGAGAGGGGGGATGATTGGTTGACATAGTTATTGAGAGAAAATGGATAAAGGTGTAATCGGACGGTTCCGGATTCTAGCTGCAATCCCCTTATTCTTTATTAGGTTAGATAGACAATTTTATTCAAAATTTATTCAAATGTTATGAAATACTTCAAGCCATGGATTAAAAAAAAAAGAGTTCATTAGAGCCCCTGAATAAATTAAGAAATATAAATATTTAGCTCCTACATCACATAGGTCGTATGTGAAGAAATTGAACAGCCCCTTTTAATCATTAATAGCATAAAACTTAAACCAAAACCACAGCTTCCATTTTAAAAACTAGAATTTCAATACCTGCTCAGATAAATGTGATGTGTTGGTTTGCAGGATGATAAATTGAAGACCCTAGTGCCAAAAGTACTTAAGTCACATTTTCGTCAAAATCAATCTAAACAGTGACCTTTTCTTATCCGTTTCAGCCAAGTGTACTGCAGAAATGTGAACACAGTAAATGTGCCCAAGTCCCTTAAATAAAAAAGACAAAATATGAATTTGATCACATTTTATAGACGAAAAGAATATTTGCACGTGATTATTTCAAAATGTGCATATTGTGACTTAAGTACTTTTAGCACTAAGGTCTTCAATTAGAAATTAATTTAAACAATTGTGGTGTGCTCATCATGCAGCGTTGTGTTGTGGTATTTTTTGTCAAATGCTAAGTCAAACGATGAAACTGAGTAATATAAGAATGTCTGTGAACCAGAAAAAACGTATAACAATTGTGCTTCAAAAACTATATAACTCGGATTATGTAACTATACCACATGGATTATTTAAATATATAACTTTGATTATTTAACTATAAAACTTGGATTATTAAATATATAACATGGATTATTTAACTATATAGCTTGGATAATGCAACTATATAACTTGGTTTATGTAACAAAATAAATTGGATTATGTTACTTTATAAAATGGATTATTTAATGGATAATGTTACTACATAACATGGATTGTGTACCTATATAATTTGAATAATGCAACTGTATAACTTGGATCGTGCAACTATATAACTTGGATGATGTACCTATATAAATTGGATTATTTAACTATATAACATGGATAATGTAACTATATAGCTTAAATTATGTAACTATATATATGGATTTAGTAAATTCATAACATGGATTATGTAATTATATAACATGGATTATTTAACTATATAACTTGTATTTTGCAAATTTAAAACATGGATTATGTAAGAATATAACATTATTATGTAACTATATAACATGGATTATGTAACTATATATAAATTGGAATATGTAAATAATATAACTTGGATTACGTAACTATATAACATGGATTATGTAACTATATAACATGGATTTGTAACTATGTGACTTGGATTACATAACAATGTAACTAAAATTAGGTAACTATATAATTTTGATTATTATTATTTATATAACTTGGATTATGTAGCTATTCAACTTATATCTTGTAAATTTATGACTTAAATTATGTAACTATATACCTTAGATAATATAACTATGTAAATGTGATTATGTATCCATATAACTTGAATTATGTAACTACATAACTTGGATCAGGTAACTATATAACTTGGATTAGATTCTTTACAATCAAAATGTTCATGGCAGACTTAGAGAATGATAGAAGTAATGAGCCTTGTCCAATAACTAGGCGTAAACGGGGTGTGATTTTATTCTTGTTATGATTTAGTGTGTGTGTGTAATAAAGAAATGGGGGGGGGGGGCTGAGGGGGTGGGCTGAGGGGGTGGGCTGAGTGTGGGCCGGTAAGAACGTTAAGTCTGAATTAGTAGAAATCATCATGACGGAAGAACTATTAATTTTGGTATTAACTGTAGACTTAATGTCGAGTTGACGAATGGGAGCAGGGGGAGTGGAGGATGCCGTAGGAGTGAAGGATTTGTAAGAGGTTGGCCTGGTTGGCAGACAGATGTTTCGGGAAATTGAAGCTGTTTTGTTTGCTGTTGATCCTGTATCGTAGGTCAATGAGTTGAGTGGAAGCTGTTTTGTTTGCTGTTTATCATGTATCATAGGAGCTGTTTTGTTTGCTGTTTATCGTGTATCGTTGGAGCTGTTTTGTTTGCTGTTTATCGTGTATCGTAGGAGCTGTTTTGTTTGCTGTTGATCATGTATCGTAGGAGCATGTTTTGTTTGCAGTATATCGTGTATCGTAGGAGCTGTTTTGTTTGCTGTTGATCCTGTATCGCAGGCCAAGGAGTTGAGCTGTAAATAAGGTTTGGGGATGTGCTTCACACCATGCAAAGGGACCGTCCATTAAGTATGTCAGTCTATTTTTGTTATCCTCTCCCCACTGTCACAAATTGTCACAAATTCACGGATATTCCCCCCCCCCCATTTTTTTTAAAGTACGCCACACTTCCAACATCAAAAACAATTAAACAACCCCTAAAAATAATGTTTTCTTTTAAATCCTTTTAAAGCAATTTTTAACATTATTTTCTTTTATAATAATATTCTAATTTCCGTCACGGCAGATTTATACAACGAACTATTTCAGAAAAAAAAATAAATTAATATTACGCACCAAACGCACATTTCTTTTAGGAATCTCATTTAGCGCAGCTATTGGGGAATTTTATTTCGTGAAATCAGTGTCGTCATCTGTCCCTCCTCTCACCCTTGAAAAAAAAACAGAGAAAAACTGATTTTGTGGGGGTTAGGTGGTGGGGGCTTACAATTTGAAAGAATGGGGTTGTCATTGGCATCGAGTCTATGGGGGAAAGATTCAGATCGATAGGTTCGCGGGAAGTGGGTCAAGGCCAGCCAGCCAGCCGGCCAGCCAGCCAGCCAGCCAGCCGGCCAGCCAGCCGCGAACAGAAGCGAAGTTAATTGAAAGGATTTAAAAACACTTCACAATTCAAATCAGACACTACCACGTGACGTCATCTTCTGACACAGAACACAACCCAGCACAACAGAAAGTTACATTATTTCGCATCCTTTTCAGCTTTTATAAGTATGGTAAAGCATATATAACAAAATGCACCACGGCATAACAAAAATGCACCACGTCATAACAAAATGCACCACGGCATAACAAAATTCATCACGTCATAATGAAATTCATGACGTCATAATGAAATTCATGACGTCATAATGAAAGGCATCACGTCATAATAAAACGCATCACGTCATAATATAATGCATCACGTCATAATATATACGTCCACCCCGTGTCACAAACTGTTCACACTTTCTTTGACCCCCCCACCCCAGCCCCCTATCGAGCGTGACGTACTTATCTACAGACCTGCCCAGACAGACCGGGAACCCTTCAGGTCACGCTGGTGTGAGGGGATTAACTACGGACCAGGAAGTGATGATGGACATGCGTCATGGAAAAAAACAAATCTCAAACACACACATGCACTACTTCATGCCATAGCGCCATAAATCTTTAATAAGAAATAGCAGCTAACTCTTTTGCATCGACAAGATAGACCGAAATTTAGACACAAATGTGTTTGAGGGCTAATTAAAAAAACAAAACAACATTTGAACCTTTGTCACCCCCAACGGGCGTCCTCCCTCCGGGCCTCCTCCGCCCACCTCTTTTTTTTTTTTCTACAGAAAAAAACCCCAAAAACCATAGTCATTTTTGTGTACCGGTAATAAGTGATTGTAATATGACTACGTCAAGTTACGCTCATCGAAGGTTTGGGAGTTTCCGATTTTGTCACAACATACTTCATGAATTCAGACACCCATAGACATAGATTGTGTCAATGGGACTCGTTAACCTCGAAACAAACTTCTGACACCTCATGCGACGTTGGAACCCATAAGAACACAGTGAGATCAGAAACAAAGAACACACACAAAACAAAAAAAACACGAACAAAACAATGCTTGTCATCTACTGCATCCTGATCTATTTCCAGTCGTGTTGACAAAGTCTTGCCGTTGGATCAAACCGGCAGGAATGAGAGCGTGAGGCTGACGACATGAGGAAACCTACCTCACGTATAAACGAAATTCTGCTCAAGTCAAGGCTACTGTGCAAGTATTCATCATGTTAACGTTAGAAGGACGAACAATAATAATAACTAGACATGGCCCGCCAAACATTGGCGACAGCAATGCGTGAAATTCCCATCTACTCAAGCTACTTGACAAAACATGAACTCAAGTACTCATGATACGCCACTGCACATTTTTATTTCACGCCCATGGCCTATATTATTATTATTATTAGTTGTCTTATATAGCGCGGTACACCAGCCTAGGGCTGGGATCACAGCGCTGTACATAAAAAAATATTAGAAAAAGAGACATAATCGTGAAAATAAAAAAAAATACATTTATGTAATAAAGAACAGCTGTATAAAGACAAAACAAAAACTAATGCATATTCACCCCATCCACCCAGACCACTTTTAAACCAAATATTTTTTACACCATACTTAAATTGAGACGATTTCATTTTTCGAAAAAAAAACATATTACGCGCCAAACGTAGTTGCGTTATATAAAATATATATATATATCATTTAGTGTAATTATCGGGAATTATATTTAGCGCAATATTGAACTCATTATTGAACCATACTTTCTTTCAAACATATACAATTATATATAATATACTCTCAATACCAACTTCGCTGATTAGGAAGCAGTCCACGAGTCACACCAGAAGCGTAATATATATATAAGAATGAGCTATAGGGACATAACGTCAAAGAGCCGAAAATATTTTGATACGTTCGGACTCTTAAAAACAAACATAGTTATTTTCTATTATTTTACGGAAATCGAATAAATTTACATGCGCAAAAAATATTATATTTCCGCTTTTATTTTAGCAAAAGTTTAAGTATTATTATTATAAATTACAAATACATATAAAGAAACAACTAAGGAACTATCTTAAGCATTTTATATGCGTTTAAAAGTTATGAAAAAAAAATTAAATAGAAAAAATATGATCAAAGAAATACACAGTAATCACATTTATTGGGAAAACCTAAACATCAGTTGTTGTTAGTGCGTTCTTTAGCGCGTTGTCAATAAGGCGAAATAAAATTAAAATTAATTAGTTCTAAATAATCACGCCAATGACGTCATCGTGCGAATTGCCTATTTAGACAAAGCTAAAAGTTATCTGATTTAATAAAAGAGCGTGACAAAACTGATGATGTACATTCCCCTTCTTATAAGTAAAATTAATAAATAGCATTGATTGCTTTTTAAATTGCTAAACTTAAATACTAATTAAGCTTTGTATTTTTAACATTTAATAAGTTTGCACTTTTTATTCATTCCAAAAATAAACTTTTATGAAATTTATAAAGTAGTAAAAACTCTACATTTAAAAATAAATTTAATAAGAATATGCCTTTTAAATAAATTGGTGTAGCAAAACTAAATAGCCAAATAGCATTTTTAATGCACTTATCACTGATCTAGATAAGAAATAAGCATATTAAATGCAAAAAACATCTTCTGCGTAAGTAAGGGGGCTACAATCCAGTGGATGATTTATTTATTTTTTTTAAAATTCTGTGTAGCCCAATATACACTATACATTCATTTTGCCCAGTGCAGCATAAGATAAGCCTCAGAATAAATTTGATCAATAATTAACCTTCTTCGATACATTTATATCGATGGTAGGAAATTGAGTTCATGCATTTTTACTTAGATGACAATATCTTTCAATCCAATGACATTTCAGTTGTAATATAAAAAAGAAGCTATATTCTCATTTTACAAATGAACATATGTTAACCAATTAAGAAAATCAATGACTTTAACAAAACATAAAAATATTTTCATAATTATCCCCAGGGATATCAAAGCCCAATCACTTTACACAAGTGAAAATTTAATTTAAAAAATAGAGATTTTATTAGATGGAGAGATAGAAAGACAGACAGACAGGCAGACAAATACACAGATAGATGATAGATAGATTGAGATGTAGATAAAAGATAGCTAGACGGCTAGATGGATGGATGGATGGGTGGGTGGGTGAGAGGATGAATGGATGGATGGATGGATAGACAGGTAGGTAGAAAGGTAGGTAGGCAGGTAGGTTGGTAGGTAGGTAAGTAGGTTGATAGATATGTAGGTAGGTAGGTAGGGAGATAGGTAGATAGATGAGTAGATAGATACAGACCTGTTTACTCTTACGATTTTGGCGTACAATGTACGTTTTTGATGTGTATACATTGTATATACTGAGTGTTTTTTTTACTATTAAAATAATGTATTAAACGATTTTGTGATGAATAGGTGGGCAGGTAGGTAGGTGGGCAGGCAGGCATGTAGATGGTAAATAGGTAGATAGGTAGATGATAGATAGATAGGTAGACAGATAGATAATAGATAAAATGACAGACAGACAAACAGACAGGCAGTCAGACAGACAGAGAGACAGAAGGAGAGACAGAAAGAGAAACAGTCAGAGAGACAAACAGACAGACAGAGATGTAGACAGAGAGACAGACAGAGAGACAGACAGAGAGACAGACAGAGAGACAGACAGACAGACAGAGAGAGATAGACAGACAGACAGAGAGAGATAGACAGAGAGACAGACATAATGACAGAGAGATAGACAGAGAGACAGAGACTGACAGTGAGACAGACTGAGAGACAGCTTGAGAGAAAAACATAGAGACATAGAGACAGACAGACAGAGAGACATATAGATCGGCAGAGAAACAGAGAGACAGACAGAGAGAAAGAGAGATAGACAGAGAGACAGACAGAGTGACAGAGAGACAGGCAGAGACAGAGAAACAGACAGAGAGACAGACAGATAGGGAGACAGACAGAGAGACAGACAGAGAGACAGACAGTCAGACAGACAGACAGATCATCCTTGAATAATTGCAAAAAAGTTATCTTAATTCGGTAAACTATATCTATGCATATATAAGTATATCCCGTATGTGCTTCTATACCATCAGCCCAAAGTGATGAAAATTGTGTGAATTGTAAAAAAAATGCAAATGTTTTACAATATTCCGTTTTGGGACCGGGGACCTAAATTCTTTTTTTCCTCCTTTTATGAGCTAAATATAATTTTCATATGCGTTCCTATACCATTCATCCGATTGCGATAAAACTTTGGTAAGTTGTTGTGCGCACCAATGGTTTCTGAATTAGCTTATCCATTTTGAAATATTCCTTTTCGGGCCGGAGCCCCAAATATTTTTTTCCTCATATTATGAGCTATATAAATATAATTTCAATCAGTGCTATTGCATGGGTGGCTAGAAATCAATCAAATACAAACGACATTTCAGTTTGTGTGTGACATAAGTGCAACCATTTTAAAATTTTACGTTTGGGGCCGGGGGCCTTATTTTAAAAATAATAAATATTTGAGCTATCTAAATATAATTTAAAACAGAGCTACTGCGTGGGTGGATCAATCGCTACAAGTGTGTGGACTAAATTTTGAAAATACACGCTTCTCACGTGGACAGCTATATGTTGCTTGCTCACGCGTTGAAAAAACTTCTAATTTATTTGTGTAAGCACTAGACGGAAAAAAAACAATAAATATTTTCTATTTAAAAATTACTTTAAAACTAAATTAAAACACAAACACTTTTTTTCATTGAGGGGTTAGCAACGCATGCCGGGTCCTCGCTAGTATATAAGAGTTAATAAAATACAAGCACTATTTTATATGACCAAGTCATAAATAATAGCACTGTTATAAATTTCCAAGTCAAAATTGCTCGCTCTGATAATGTAAACAGCCAAGTGTCGTATCCTAATGCTGTAATAACAAACCTAATCTATTACACTACTAGCGTGCCGTGAAATCCGACTGTGCTGTGGTGTCTAGCGTGGCTGCAATCTGGAGATCGTTTCTGCCCAGTTTGGTCACTTTGCATTGAACAGCTAAGTACAGAATTCAGCCACCGGTAAATTTGTTTCCACAAAAGTAAGCTAATAACGTTTTTAAAAAAGTAAGCTAATTGTGTTTAACAAAAGAAAAAACACACACACATACACACACACACATACACACACACACAAACACTGACCGAGGAGAAAACCAACTGGGACTGCTAGCTTTGCCGCTGAGTAGCTTCCCTTAAGTTTTTTTTTTAAAATGATTTTTTTTTAAAAACAGCTCAATTTTCTAACACTACTAATTATACCAGTGATAACCCTTTTCATGTTTGTCAGCATTCTTCTGCTCGTGCCAACCCTCCCCTACTGCCCTTATCGCAACTTTCTACTCATATAATATAATTTGTTAGGTAAGTGCATCTTTCACATAAGTTAATGAACATATTGAGCTTATCATTGTGCAAAGCCCTTTTAAAAAAAAGGGGGCTGTACGAAAAACAGCCAATTTTATTTTTTTTAGAGAAAATAATTTAAAAAGCTTTCTTACCTTACCCTCGCCCAATGCAGTCAGTTAAATCGAACACACAAAAAAATGAGAAATACGTCACCAGTTTTGCAGTCACATTCTCGCGTGCTATTACGTCACATACGAACTCTAGAGAATTTAGCAAGAGTCAAGCGACGTGCCTCTAAGAGCTCGAGCACGAACAACGTCATAGGAAACACATCCAGATGGTTCTACATCCTATTCCGGGGGCAAGGCTATGACTGACGCAAAGATTCTACGATCGTGAAATCCAAGAAACGAATGTCAGCGTTATTGTTGGGTTGGGACTTCGTTTACATCGTCTGTCATACTATTTCTGTCTCGTCTTGTAATGAAAAGTTCCACATTTCCATACCCCCCACTCTTTGTAGCTTGTCAGCTCGCGTCTGTTAGTACGACGTTACTGGGTCGGGGGTGGGGGGTGGTGGGGGAGAGGGGGGATACTCAGTACGACAATATGGTTGTACGTTTTCTTCAAACTTACGATTGTGTTCAGCGTATCACGGGCAGCTTTATGCCAATAGCATTAACACTTCAATGGAATTACATCCTATAACTTTCAATAGAATGCAGATGTAAAAAAAAACTCAACGTAACTGAACATTTAACACACCACACGGTCAGATATGAGCATCTACCGTCTGGGCACATGCGATCGCGTCGAAGCACCATAACTCCACTGAGCTGTGAGTTCTAGACAGTATTGATCAGTATTGATGGCTTCATGTGGCACGTAGCCCGTGCGGTCTGATCAAGCCGTCACTGTAAACCCCCCCCCCCTACCTCCCCCTCCCCCCCGGCATCGGTTAGTCACAGAGATAGAAATGTTCCAAGGGGAGACAAATCGATGAGAGCAGGATACCTCACTACGGGTCAGATTTATGGGTGGCTGGACGCTTGGGGCAAGCCAGGAATCGCAGGAGGGTGGGAGAAGTGTGTGTGTTTGTGTGTTTTAGGGTTCGGGGGTATCTTTAATAGTTTGGAATGTGATGTGCATAGTAGTTAGGGCTTAATAGTTTAGGCTTTCTTTTGAGCTATCTAATAAAGTTTGTGCCATCTGTAATCTTTTGGGGGGCCATCTATAATTGTTTAGGCTATCTTTAATAGTAAGGAAAAATAGATTGGGCCATCTATAATAGTTTGGGCCGTCCATAATAACTTGGAGCATCTATAATAGTTTGGACCGTCTATAACATTGTGGGCCATCCATAATAATTTGGGCCATATACAATAGTTTGGGCCGTCTATAATAATTTGGGCCATCTATAATTGCTTGGGCAATAAGTTTGAATTCTAAATAGTCCTTAAAAAGTAGGACCAATAATTTGGACCGTTTATTATGGTCTGACTTTTAAATAGCCATATAATTTCACGTACGCCACAAATGTAATTAGCAGACCCAACTAACTGGCATTCTTTGTTTTAATCCCTTGCTAAAATATCGCATAGTATCGTAAAACCAAAACACTGAAGTTATACTACGAAGATCGTCTTCTCAAAAAAATTGTTCGTTTGGCAACTGAAAAGATTTTTTTTTTACTTTCAATATATAGACGGATCTTATATATACATTAGAGCTACTCGGAGTGGAGGTCGGGGGACTGGTACCGGTCAGCAGACACACACGCTCAACGCTACGCAAAAACGGTTTCCACTTTTATAAGATTAACAAAATGAAACAACCCTCAGAAAAAACAAAATATTTCCTAAAATTCCTTATTAAGCATTTTTTGTTGTTTTATTTTATAACAATATTCCAATGTCCCGCCCGTTTTTTACACGGCAGATTAATTTCACAATTTCAGAGAGAAGAAAAAAACATAGCGATATCTTTCGTTCTTGTTAGAGTCTCATTTAGCACAGTTATTGGACCTTTTTGTAATTCAGGGGCATCATTTTTCCTTCATCTTTCCGTTGAAAAACAGGCAAAACATCCTTTTTAAAAAAATTTGAGGCCGGGGGGGGGGGGGGGGGGAGGGGCAGGGCCGGCCTTAGGCCATTGCAACCTATGCGGCCGCAATGGGCCCCGCACTTTCATAGGCCCCGCCCCGAATTTATTTTCTAATACAAAATCTTAATTTTCACTAATTATCCTTATTACTACCCAGAAACAATCCGTTTCGCATAGGGCCCCGCAGTTGTTAGGGTCGGCCCTGAGGGTGGGGGGGGGGGTGTGGTTAAGAGGTGGGGCTGTGAATTTGACAGAATGTGTTGTTATTGGCAACGAGTCTGTGTGCCAAGTTTCAGCTCGATAGGTTGACGGGAAAGATTGTGCTGTAAATACACAAAAGCGAAGTGAATATGAAGGATTAAAAAAAAAAAAAATTATATCAATTTAAATAATTCGTTCTGTTTGAAAGAAGGTATGGCTGCAATGACGAGTTCAATAGCGTGCAAAATAAAATTCACGATAACTACGCTAAATGAGATTCTTAAAAATACCGCAAGTACGTAATTTTGCTATTTATTTACAGAAATGGTCTTAAACTTTGATATGATGAAATAAATCTGCTGCGGTGTTAAAGGGTGAGGGACGTTAGGATATTGATATAGGGGCGTGAAAAAAGTATGCAGTGGCAGACAAGGGGGGAGGTGGGTGGGGGTTAACACAGTGGCGTAGTGAGGGGTGGGCAAGGGGGGCATCATGCCCCTGGCGCTACTCACAGAGGGGCGCCAAATGCTATATTTTACTATTATATTGTATGGTTTTCGAATAGGGGGGCGCTAAAAAGGTATTGGGGGCCCTAAAAAGGTATTGTGCCCCGGGCGCAAGTTAAGCTCGCTACGCCACTGGGTTAACACTAATTGGGATTCTTATAAAGTGCGTCCTTTGAATGCATGCTTTGTCAAGTCACTGAAGTAGATGGAAAGTTCACGAATTGCCTCTGCTAATGTTTGGCCGGGGTTGTAACTAGTACAACATTATTTGTGCAGCAGGCCCTGATAAAAAGTCGGAAAAAAAAATCTGTAAAAATAATTTTTTTTTAAAAATGTAACGGGTCAGGATTGCGCCTTGGGTATGTAATCTGAAATAAAGAGATCTGTAAGGACGCCTGGCTGAGCTCAGTCTACTGGCAGGTTAATAAGTCTTGGAAAAAACTCTAGCGAAGTAACCCGTCGGCCACGCCTGACCCAATCAATACCCGACACTTAAGGCTATATCAACTTACCGTGTCAGTTGTGGGAAACCCCTGATTCTATCAATAGATTCTGCCCCCCCCCCCTTTTTACGAGCACGTTGTATAGCAATCAAATAGTTAAATTACTTAGATAATAATGGATGGACTGCATTCAAGCAAGTTGGTGTTTGTCATATTTAAATTACTTAGGGCGCCCACTAAAATCTATCCAAGTCCATCTAAAGAATTTTGTTTTCATTCTGTCATGGGATGGGTGGTGTCTATAGGGTCACCATGTATCTGATTCTCTCATGGGATGAATGGTGTCTATGGGGTCACCATGTGTCTGATTCTCTCATGGGATGGATAGTGTCTATAGGGTCACCATGTATCTGATTCTCTCATGGGATGGATGGTGTCTATAGGGTCAGCATGTATCTGATTCTCTCATGGGATGAATGGTGTCTATAGGGTCACCATGTATCTGATTCTCTCATGGGATGAATGGTGTCTATAGGGTCACCATGTGTCTGATTCTCTCATGGGATGAATGGTGTCTATAGGGTCACCATTTGTCTGTAACGGCGTGATAGTTTTGGAAACGTCAAACTTTTTTTATCAGTAGCGGGCAGAATGCTTCGAACAAGGACAGAGGGGGCGACACAAAAAATTTGGGGAGGTATCCGATTATTGGGCGCAGGAAAGGGATGTGGAGGGGACAGTACAGGCGGCACTCTTCTTCTTTTTATGGCTGGAATTTTCCGCAAAAAGCATATTTAAAAAGAAAAAAAAAATTAAGTTGATGGGGGGGGGGGGGGGCGAAATTCCTTTCAAACCCCGGGTGGCACTACCCCTAGATACGATACTAGATCCAATGAAAGACTGGAACATTTATTTGAAATTTTAAATATTGGTCTTATAATTGCTGGGCTTTAGGATCATCCTGGGTTTGTACATTTTGTACAGTTTTAGGTCGTACACTTGAGCATTATGAACGTAGACGTTGTATTATACAACCAACGGCTTTGGCCATCACCAAAAACTCTGCCACCACGGGGATGCTATAAAGGGCAAAAAAAAAATGGTAGCAACAATGATAGTAGCAATTATAGTAAAGTGGAAAGTTAGGATAAATAGGGATCTGGGCATGTGTTTATTGTTAACTGCTATATGGATCTCATGGCACAGACTTGGTGTGCAAAAATCAAAATTATGGTGTTTAATAGTTCTACGAATGCTTAACAAGAAGAGACATGTTGTGTAAGAAGGAGAGACACGTTGTGTAAGAAGGAGAGACACGTTTTGTAAGAAGATGAGACACGTTGTGTAATAAGAAGAGACACGTTGTGTAAGAAGAAGAGACACGTTGTGTAAGAAGAAGAGACACGTTGTGTAAGAAGGAGAGACATGTTGTGTAAGAAGGAGACACATGTTGTGTAAGAAGGAGAGACACGTTATTTAAGGAGAAGAGACACGTTATGTAAGAAGATGAGACACGTATGTAAGAAGAGACACGTTGTGTAAGAAGATGAGACACGTTGTGTAAGAAGATGAGACACGTTATGTAAGAAGGAGAGACACGTTATGTAAAAAGGAGAGACACGTTGTGTAAGAAGGAGAGACACGCTGTGTAAGAAGGAGAGACACGTTGTGTAAGAAGGAGAGACACGTTGTGTAAGAAGAAGAGACACGTTGTGTAAGAAGGAGAGACACGTTGTGTAAGAAGAAGACACACGTTGTGTAAGATGGAGTGACACGTGTAAGAAGATGAGACACGTTATGTAAGAAGATGAGACACGTTGTGTAAGAAGAAGAGACACGTTGTGTAAGAAGATTAGACACGTTGTGTAAGAAGATTAGACATGTTATGTAAGAAGGAGAGACACTTTATTTAAGGAGAAGAGACACGTTATGTAAGAAGATGAGACACGTATGTAAGAAGAGACACGTTGTGTAAGAAGATGAGAAATCTCATTTAACAACACGACACATGGAGGTAACAAGGAGAGACATGTTGTGTAACAAGAGACATATGTAACAACAAGACACGTGTGAGGGTAACAAACGGAACATTTGGTGTTTAACAATAGGAACGAAATAAAAAACAAGAGATGGCCTGAAGAAAAAAACAAAACAAAGAAAGACAATCCATTTTGTGTTTATTATTTCACAGTTTAGAAAAGAAATCTTTAGACAGAGGACACGTCCCATAGGATTAAACCAATCATTTCGATTTTGGCAGTGTTAACATTAATATCATGTGGAGAACAAATATTCAAAGAAAACCAAACGAAAATGAAGTAAAATTACAAACCAGGTAGGCCTTGTAATACAATTTTATATTTTAAACTGTATACAACCAGGACATTTTACACTGTATACAACCAGGACATTTTACACTGTATACAACCAGGACATTTTACACTGTATACAACCAGGACATTTTACACTGTATACAACCAGGACATTTTACACTGTATACAACCAGGACATTTTACACTGTATACAACCAGGACAGTTTACACTGTATACAACCAGGACATTTTACACTGTATACAACCAGGTCATTTTACGGTTAGAATCTTCAGTTTAAACAACAGACAAGTGAGTTCCTGTCCAAACAGACAAAATAAAACAAAAACCAAATGACACAAATACATCCCCAGAAATTGTGGTAATTAATTGCACGATAAGAAAATATCACCAAAAAAAATATATATATTCTTTAAAAAAAAAAAAAACTGTCCCTCAATTACAGATCCAAGTTAAACAGAAGTTACAATGAGCAGGCAATAACAACCCCCCCCCCCCCCCCAATGTGTTGGTTTGTCATTCAGATGACTTTAAATGTGCTCGCAGCCAGTGTGGGGGGTGGTGGGGGGGTTACCAAAACTGTCCATGGCCACTGCTGCAACATCAGTGCAAGCAAGCGTGTCAGAGCTCATTGGCGTGTCAGCGCTCATTGGCGTGGCTATGTCTCATTAGCATTTAACAAGTCGGGTAAGCGCAAAAAAAAAAAAAAAAAAAAGAAAAATAAAGTTCACGGGGACATTTCTAAACGAGATCCACGTACTCCAAGATATGACGTTTGAGTCACTGGTAGGGGTGAAAAATGAGGAGCTAAAAACACACAATATTCACTGAAAGATGGAGGGGTGGTACACAGATTCACACAAAATTATGACGCAGTGTGAACATAATTTATAAAGGCGATTTTTTTTGGGTGGGGCAGAGCTTGGGACCTCTGTTAGCAGCTGAATTCAAGAAATAAGATGTGTACACATATTCCCAACCTTGTCACAAAACTGATGGCTGAAAGTAGGTTGTGTACACATAAGCCGAACCTTCACACAGAACATATGGGTGAAAGTAGGCTGGTTACACATATTCCCAATCTTCTCACAAAACTGACGGCTGAAAGTGGGTTGTGTACACATATTCACAACCTTCTGACAAAACTGAAGGCTGAAATCTCCCACAGAAAGAGATTCCATTAAATTATTTAGTTCCTGTATCTATACAGAATGTCTTGCTTCAAAAGGACAGGAATAGTCAGGAAGTTTTCTATGCTCTGATACAAAGGACAGGAAGAGTCAGGAAGTTTTCTATGCTCTGATGCAAAGGACAGGAAGAGTCAGGAAGTTTTCTATGCTCTGATACAAAGGACAGGAATAGTCAGGAAGTTTTCTATGCTCTTATACATAGGACAGGAATAGTCAGGAAGTTTTCTATGCTCTTATACAAAGGACAGGAATAGTCAGGAAGTTTTCTATGCTCTGATACAAAGGACAGGAAGAGTCAGGAAGTTTTCTATGCTCTTATACAAAGGACAGGAAGAGTCAGGAAGTTTTCTATGCTCTTATACAAAGGACAGGAATAGTCAGGAAGTTTTCTATGCTCTGATGCAAAGGACAGGAATAGTCAGGCAGTTTTCTATGCTCTGATGCAAAGGACAGGAATAGTCAGGAAGTTTTCTATGCTCTGATACAAAGGACAGGAAGAGTCAGGAAGTTTTCTATGCTCTTATACAAAGGACAGGAACAGTCAGGAAGTTTTCTATGCTCTTATACAAAGGACAGGAATAGTCAGGAAGTTTTCTATGCTCTGATACAAAGGACAGGAAGAGTCAGGAAGAGTCAGGAAGTTTTCTATGCTCTGATGCAAAGGACAGGAAGAGTCAGGAAGTTTTCTATGCTCTTATACAAAGGACAGGAATAGTCAGGAAGTTTTCTATGCTCTGATACAAAGGACAGGAAGAGTCAGGAAGTTTTCTATGCTCTTATACAAAGGACAGGAAGAGTCAGGAAGTTTTCTATGCTCTTATACAAAGGACAGGAATAGTCAGCAAGTTTTCTATGCTCTGATGCAAAGGACAGGAATAGTCAGGCAGTTTTCTATGCTCTGATGCAAAGGACAGGAATAGTCAGGAAGTTTTCTATGCTCTGATACAAAGGACAGGAAGAGTCAGGAAGTTTTCTATGCTCTTATACAAAGGACAGGAACAGTCAGGAAGTTTTCTATGCTCTTATACAAAGGACAGGAATAGTCAGGAAGTTTTCTATGCTCTGATACAAAGGACAGGAAGAGTCAGGAAGTTTTCTATGCTCTGATGCAAAGGACAGGAAGAGTCAGGAAGTTTTCTATGCTCTTATACAAAGGACAGGAAGAGTCAGGAAGTTTTCTATGCTCTGATACAAAGGACAGGAATAGTCAGGAAGTTTTCTATGCTCTTATACAAAGGACAGGAATAGTCAGGAAGTTTTCTATGCTCTGATACAAAGGACAGGAATAGTCAGGAAGTTTTCTATGCTCTTATACAAAGGACAGGAAGAGTCAGGAAGTTTTCTATGCTCTGATACAAAGGACAGGAATAGTCAGGAAGTTTTCTATGCTCTTATACAAAGGACAGGAATAGTCAGGAAGTTTTCTATGCTCTGATGCAAAGGACAGGAAGAGTCAGGAAGTTTTCTATGCTCTTATACAAAGGACAGGAATAGTCAGGAAGTTTTCTATGCTCTGATACAAAGGACAGGAATAGTCAGGAAGTTTTCTATGCTCTTATACAAAGGACAGGAATAGTCAGGAAGTTTTCTATGCTCTGATGCAAAGGACAGGAAGAGTCAGGAAGTTTTCTATGCGCCGATACAAAGGACAGGAATAGTCAGGAAGTTTTCTATGCTCTGATACAAAGGACAGGAATAGTCAGGAAGTTTTCTATGCTCTTATACAAAGGACAGGAATAGTCAGGAAGTTTTCTATGCTCTGATACATTTTAAAAATAAAGCCAAACATCAGCTGTGACAAGAGCAGTCACATGACACATGCAGGGACTAACAGCAAGACTTGTGACAAGAGCAGTCACAAGACACATGCAGGGACTAACAGCAAGACTTGTGACACGAGCAGTCACAAGACACATGCAGGGACTAATAGCAAGACTTGTGACAAGAGCAGTCACAAGACACATGCAGGGACTAACAGCAAGACTTGTGACACGAGCAGTCACAAGACACATGCAGGGACTAATAGCAAGACTTGTGACACGAGCAGTCACAAGACACATGCAGGGAGTAATAGCAAGACTTGTGACAAGAGCAGTCACAAGACACATGCAGGGAGTTATAGCAAGACTTGTGACACGAGCAGTCACAAGACACATGCAGGGACTAATAGCAAGACTTGTGACACGAGCAGTCACGTGACAAATATAGGGATTATTGAAAGACTTGTGGCAAGACCAATCAAGTGAAGTGACATGGCAAGACGTTGGACAAGACACGGTGGCATGATTAGAGATCTTACTTCTGTAAAAATGTTCATTCAATTTTTTTTCTTCACACAGCTTTAAAAATCTAAAAAAAAACAAAAAAAAGGTACAAATCATTTAAGAAAAAAAAAATTAGCCCACACACACACACACACACGAATTATTTTAAATATTCATCTTTAAACCGACTTCATAATTTCTTGTAAATAATTTCTTCTTGCGCTATAAATTTTATTGTGGAGACAAGAAAAAACATTTTATTAAACAAATATTCAATGGGATCAAACAAAAGAAGGGTGACCAAAAATAAAAAAATATTAATCAGTTGCAAACATGAAAACTTTTCACAAATGTTGAAATGCATAAGACAAATGCACAAAGAAATTATAATGAAGACTTCTGAGCTTGACTTGTGACCACCAATCAATTGACACGTGAAGGGACTCATGGCAAGACTTTGGACAAGACACAAGGTGGCATGATTAGAGATCTTACTTCTCTAAAAATGTTCATTGAAATGCATAAGACATATGCACAAAAAAGATATAATGAAGAATTCTGAGCTTGTGATAAACTCAAAGCCTGGAATGTGAGTGAACCATATAAAAGGAAATGGCTTTAAAAAGAACATTTGCCGATATTTAATTTATTAAAAAAAAAAATCATATTAATTGTATACAAAAAACACGTACTGTCACTATTTTCGGACACGTGACATTCAGTTTGAAAAGTTGACCGATTCAGTGTGACGCGCAGACTTGTTTAAGTGATATTCAGTGTCCTAAGCACATAGCACGTGTACTTAACAATTGGCTTCCAATGTCCCGTGTAGCACATGTGCACAACAGTGACATACAATACACTTGCCACATGAGATTAAAATATAATAGCCATATAGCATTAAAATATACTAACCACAAAGGATTAAAATATCCCAACCCGCGTAGCATAAAAACACCCTGACCACGTGGCATTAAAACATCTTAGCCGTATAGTAAGGTTACATAAGGGACACAGTTCATCATCCCACAACATAGAAAAGATGCATACCGAGAGACTTATAAAACAAAGCATCATTAAAAAAAACCCATCTTGTAATGTTAATTGACTTAGATATATATATATATATTATATATGTTGAAGAAATAAAAATATCCAATGTGAACTCCCGCAACATGTCAATATAAAAAAATATCTTTCATTTGTCGTACTGTTTCGTACTGTTTCACAACAGTCAGACATAAAAATCATTCATAAATTCATGTAATGTTAATACAAAAATCCCCCCCCCCCCCCCCCCCACAAATTCAGATCACAATTGTGCATAAATTAAAACATGGTTTCTATAGAAAATTTTTATAAACAAATCTACCGCCCTCCACATTTTACATTATTTTGTTCATGCCGGGGACGTCTGCTCTATTTGTTCTTCAGCTTAGTTCTTGCCCACTTGATGTTGTTATTTTAAACCCTCCTTCTTGTAGCAGCCCAAATATGAACATGGTGATTTTTTTCGCAGAATGTATTGCTTCCGTAATTTAAGATTTAAACAGGAGGTTAATGATTCATTATGTCATGCGCAGAAGGACAACAAGATAGACGTCTCATGGAAGTATGAATTTGGCTCTTGCCGCGTTTTAAGGTGTATCTCATAACATCGTGTAGTGTATTCAACAGATATGAGTGATTTATACATGTGAAGCAGTAAGACAATATCCATTATATTTTCTCCAGTGTCAGGAGACTTATACTTATTATGTATTGTGAATAGTTAGTAAAGTAAAGTTATAGCAATGTGGATTCATGACGTTCGGCCTCGTGCTTGTAAGAAATTGTGATAGTTCTGAATGTGGATAATTAAGGCAAATACAACAACTTATTAATACATCTACCTTACAAGCAACATAACGTTGTTACAATTCTTACATATTCTTTTTAAATCTGTTGATAGAGTTTGTTAGTTGCAACACTCATTGCCTTGGATTATAGTTTGTACCCATAAGACATGAGAAGAAGCCTATATTAAAAATTCCTTGGGGGTGTGGGGGGTGGGGGGGTGTGGAAAGGAATCTAATGACAATTGAAATTTTTACTAAATGTCCTTCATTTTTTTTTTTTTACACAAATCTAATGCAAGGCATCAGCAGCCTAAAGTTGGCCACATAATGGCCACATAAGTTCATTACAATTCTTTTAAAGAGAAATTTTAAATACAATTGAAGAGCTGATTTTCAAATTGCTGTAAATCCATTTTGGGGGTTTTGAGACTATTCAACTTTTTACAAAAAAATTAATAACGCGATTAGAGAATTAAATCCTTTTTTAGACAAGAATAAAATAGGAATATAAAGTGTTTTGTGTATAAAATTTACCATGTCCCAAAGGAACCTGGTTTGCTCTACCAAAAGGTAAGGTTTTTTTTCATTTTTTTTCAAAAATGGGTGGATACAGCGTTTTGAAAATAAGCTCTTCAATTGTGGATGATATTAAAATTGAAAATAAAATTATTTAGGGTAACCTTCTCAGTTTGAGTCATGAGACAAACCTACAGTGTTGAGGCACCTACAGGCACCAGCAGCATCCTGATGTTAGAGTGCATACACATCCTGATGGCAAGCACGAAAAACACCCTGATGTCGATGAATATACATCTTCACTTCAAAAGGCTTGTGTAATCCTGGCGTTAGGGTGCACACAGCATCCTGATGCCAAGCTTGTAAAATATTATACTGTCAAATAGTTTAGAGCATCTTCATTTCGAGGTGCATCCAACACCCTGGTGTTAGGTCATGAAAAACATCTTCTGATGAGTACTTGTCTCAGATTAAAAAAGTAACAGAGTGAACTTTTTCCCACATATCTCTTAGCAAGGCGACCAATGATTGGCCAGATTTTTCAGCACTACTGGCAAGAGCTGGAAAAAAGAAAAAGAAAAAAAAGACCACATTTTGCTGAAGTTCCCATCTTTTCTTGACAGTTTACTTGCACCCCTGCTGGAGACACCCACGTCCAGCACAAATTAAATATCAGCACTAAATAGATTGATGGTATGCACCACAGACTGGTGTTCCTACATGAAGAAGTTCTGAGCCCACAGCATGACGTTATCCAAGATGTTACCCAAGATGTTATCCATGATCTTATCCAAGATGTTATCCATGATGTTATCCAAGAGAGGGCTTGTCTTGGAAGTAGATGTCAGCCCCTCTTTTTATTTCTTCAAAGATCAGAATCTGAAATAAATGGAATTGTGAGCCCGTAGGCACTTGTGAGACCGTAGGCACTTGTGAGACCGTAGGCACTTGTGAGACTTACAAAAATAAAAATATCTATCATAAAACAATATTTTGTAAGTTTGTATTTAGTTTAATATTCAATTTTGATTAGGGAATAAGAATAATTGCAGGCCAGGGCCCTATATAGGCTGTAGCACCACTGATGATGATAAACAAGAATAATTGCAGGCCAGGGCCCTATATAGGCTGTAGCACCACTGATGATGATAAACAAGAATAATTGCAGGCCAGGGCCCTATATAGGCTGTAGCACCACTGATGATGATAAACAAGAATAATTGCAGGCCAGGGCCCTATATGGGCTGTAGCACCACTGATGATAAACAAGAATAATTGCAGGCCAGGGCCCTACATGGACTGTAGCACCACTGATGATAAACAAGAATAATTGCAGGCCAGGGCCCTACATGGACTGTAGCACCACTGATGATAAACAAGAATAATTGCAGGCCAGGGCCCTACATGGACTGTAGCACCACTGATGATAAAGATGATGAACAAAATATTTATGTAATTCAGGAAGACAGCAATTTTAAACAGGATCTAAAAATACTTTGTGGGCCTGCAAAATAAGGTCCAAATGTTAAGATCTTTCTTTGCTCAGCTGCGATGGAAGCGCAATGAATTGAGGATAATGGCTCCCATCTTAAATAAGATGAAGGCAGGGGTCACATTCCATTGGTATTGGAGCCAGAAATTCTGTCCCCACAGATCTTTCTCTGCCTGCCTCTGAAGAAAGCACAAAAACTACCAATCATTTTTGTGTACTGACCTCATTCTGGCCTAGCACCAGCAGTGGGCCAGGAACATAGAGAGTTCTCTGTGGGCCAATGAACCAGTACCTTCCCAGGTTGAAGCCGTTGATAATGACCACACCTTTAGTCCAGCCCTGTCAGGGGGGGGGGAGACCAACAATAAAGACTTAAGCATTAGTTACAGCAATGGAAAATTAAATACGTTTTTTTTCTTCAAAGTTAAGTATCATTAAGTGAGTGCAACTAACTTACATCCAGTCTGAGGAAGGTGTCCAGCGGTGCGTTGCTGATGGTCAAATATGTTTTGTACAATGCAGGAGCCAGGATGTCTGTTTCCTCAACATCTTTTCTCCGTTTCTCAACATCCTCAACTGCCTCCCAGGTCAATGACTTTGTCAGTCTGTAGGAAAAATTGAAGCTGAATGGCTATACGCAGTGCTAGGGCATTTCAATGCCTCCCCACCCACCCAGCAAATATATACAGTGTTAGGGCATTTCAATACCATAATGCCCCCCTACCCACCCAGCATATACACATTCCGAGGACATTTTGATACCCCTTTGCCTCTTCCCCCACCCTGTATATACATGCAGTGCTAGGGCATGTATACTCCCCAATGACCCCACCCCAGTCCCGGAACCCAGTAATGTCGGCACAAGGGCTCAATAGACCTGCCTTTTTATTGAGCAGGTAAATAAAGAATACATAACACCAATAAGAAAATGCTGTTCATACCAGTTTCACTGGGTGTGCAGGATAAATAGAGAATCAGCCGTCAGATAACTGTCTCAAACTGTCTTCTAAGTCTCTAGCTGTCTTTTAAGTCTCTAACTGTCTTTTAAGTCTAAAACCATCTTTTAAGTCTCTGTCTTCTAAGTCTCTAAATGTCTTATAAGTCTTTAAATGTCTTTTAAGTCCCTAACTGTCTTTTAATAAGTCTCTAACTGTCTTTTAAGTCTCTAATTGTCTTTTAAGTCCCTGTCTTTTAAGTCTCTAATTGTCTTTTAGGTCTCTAACTGTCTTTTAAGTCTTAACTGTCTTTTAAGTCTCTAACTGTCTTTTAAGTCTCTAACTGTCTTCTAAGTCTCTAACTTTGGTCAGTACCATTGGTAATAGATTAAAAAAATATTGAACATAAACTATATCTATATTTATCTGAATGCAATAGCACTTACATGTTGTATTGGTTGCGATCAAATGTCAAATAGCGAATATTCCAATTTTCCATGATGCCAAAGATGTACCGAAAAACTGGTCCACGAAGTCCTGGGGTGAAATAGTGTAAACACAAGTCAGATATTTAAATCAAGGGATTCCCACCTTTTTCCTTACCAAAATACACTTGGATAGCACACCTGTATGATTTAAACAGACATGCATGATTATAAGACACTGGAATGGCTCCGATACATCCGTGTGATGTCAAGAAATGATGTATGATTAAGGCACACGAGCAGGACTGCCATTTTAAGATTAAGAGAGACATTCATGAACTCTGTGAGATATGTCTTGTCAATGTCTTCCTTCTGTCAGGTAAGTCCTACCAATGTCTTCCTTCAGTCAGATAAGTCCTATCAATGTCTTCCTTCTCTCAGATAAGTCCTATCAATGTCTTCCTTCTATCAGATAAGTCCTACCAATGTCTTCCTTCTGTCAGATAAGTCCTATCAATGTCTTCCTTCTCTCAGATAAGTCCTATCAATGTTTTCCTTCTCTCAGATAAGTCCTATCAATGTCTTCCTTCTGTGAGTTGTCCTATCAATGTCTTCCTTCTGGCAGATAAGTCCTATCAACATCTTCCTTCTGTCAGATAAGTCCTATCAATGTCTTCCTTCTATCAGATAAGTCCTACCAATGTCTTCCTTCTGTCTGTTAAGTCATATCAATGTCTTCCTTCTGTCAGATAAGTCATATCAATGTCTTCCTTCAGTCAGATAAGTCCTATCAATGTCTTCCTTCTCTCAGATAAGTCCTATCAATGTTTTCCTTCTCTCAGATAAGTCCTATCAATGTCTTCCTTCTGTGAGTTGTCCTATCAATGTCTTTCTTCTCTCAGATAAGTCCTATCAATGTCTTCCTTCTGTGAGTTGTCCTATCAATGTCTTCCTTCTGGCAGATAAGTCCTACCAATGTCTTCCTTCAGTCAGATAAGTCCTATCAATGTCTTCCTTCTCTCAGATAAGTCCTATCAATGTCTTCCTTCTCTCAGATAAGTCCTATCAATGTCTTCCTTCTCTCAGATAAGTCCTATCAATGTCTTCCTTCTCTCAGATAAGTCCTATCAATGTCTTCCTTCTCTCAGATAAGTCCTATCAATGTCTTCCTTCTCTCAGATAAGTCCTATCAATGTCTTCCTTCTGTCAGTCCTATCAATGTCTTCCTTCTGTGAGTTAAGTCCTATCAATGTCTTCCTTCTGGCAGATAAGTCCTATCAACGTATTCCTTCTGTCAGATAAGTCCTATCAATGTCTTCCTTCTGTCAGATAAGTCCTATCAATGTCTTCCTTCTGGCAGATAAGTCCTATCAAAGTCTTCCTTAAAGCAGACATCTTAAATGTCTCAAATACACCCCACTGAAATACACCAAGCTTTGCATTACCTTTTCTTTGACTGTTGAAATGGTCAGACTTCTCAGGTGAGAAATTGACCCTCCCTAGGTTCTCCACCATCAGGTCTAACCTCCTGGTCAGTTTGTTGCCTCTCTTCTTCATTCTCGATGACACGTTCTGACAATGAAAACCATTAACTGTCATTCAGGAAAAGGTCTTCACAGAGGGTTTTTTTTTTAGGCATACAGGTTCTCTCTTATTGAGAAACCATTATTCCCTAAAATTACAGTAAAATTGATCTATTTTTAAGCTTATTGATTCTAACATATTAAGAAGATATTTTTTGATCATACAATTCTATCCTTACAGATTTTTAAAATCCTCTACGTTAACTTTACTTTCATTTGTGTGTTTTGTTTTTCAGAAATAGTTGGTGGAATAAATCTGCGGTGTAAAAGCGGGTGGGTCATTAGAGCATTAACATAAAATATTTAAATAATACACACAAAGGATTTATACGAAAAGCTTTGTTTTTTTTAGGGTTTGTTGAATTTTATTCAATAATTTATTAATTTTGTTTGCTTGATATCATGTCAGTAATTGTGTGTGCACGTCGCCCCAATGTAGTGTCCCGGGGCACAACGTCCCCAAATGGTTCATGCAGTCGGTCAGTAAGTGACTTGGTATCCATCATTTCATACAAACTTTTATCACACTTTAAGTTATTTAATGCCCTCGAGGGGCAAAAAAAACAAACTACAGGCCCTGTATTTGTATTACACTATTAATTTGTATCACAATAAGAATTCGGATCAAAATATTAATTTGGATCACAATATGAATTTGTATCACACTACTAATTTGTATCACACTATGAATTAGTATCACATTATTTAATTTGTATCACAATAAGAATTCGGATCAAAATATTAATTTGGATCATAATATGAATTTGTATCACACTATGAATTTGTATCACAATATGAATTTGTATCACACTATGAATTTGTATCACACTACTAATTTGTATCACACTATGAATTAGTATCACATTATTAATTTGTATCACAATATAAATTTGTATCACACTATCAGACCTGTTTACCCTCAAAATCTTAAAATCGTACAATATCATCACAAAATCATTCAATACATTATCTTAATATTAAAAAAACACACAGTATATATAATGTATACACCTCAAAATCGTATATTGTACGCCAAACTCGTATGAGTAAACAGGTCTGCACTATGAATTTGTATCACACTACTAATTTGTATCACACTATTAATTTGTATCACACTATGAATTGTATCACACTATTAATCTGTATCACAATATAAATTTGGATCACACTATTAATTTGTAGCACAATATAAATTTGGATCACAATATTAATTTGGAGCGCAATATAAATTTGTATCACGCTATGAATTTTTATCACACTACTAATTTGTATAAAACTATTAATTTGTAGCGCAATATAAATTTGGATCACAATATTAATTTGGATCATAATATGAATTTGGATCACACTACTAATATGTATCACACTACTAATTTGTATCACACTGTGAATTTTTGTTACAGATTTTGAAAGCCACCAAAACTAAACTCAAAGCCAGCAATCTAGGGTGCCTCACTTTTCCTTTTCTTTTAATGGCCCATGCCAAAAATATACCATACTGTACAAGCAGGTACACAGCTAGCTGGTACACTGCTAGCCAAGAATTAAAATGAAATTTCCCAATGGCAAATATTCCACTTCCCATATCCCTCTCAAAACTTCCCACTTCCCTCTCAAAACTTCCCATTTCCCTCGCAAAACTTTCCATTTCCCTCTAAAAACTACCAATTTTTCACTCAAAACTTTCCACTTCCCTCTCAAATCTTCCCACTTCCCTCTCAAAACTTCACACTTCCCTCTCAAAACTTCCCACTTCCCTCTCAAAACTTCTCACTTCCCTCTCAAAACTTCCCACTTCCCACTCAAATCTTCCCACTTCCCTATCAAATCTTCCCACTCAAAACTTCCCATTTCCCTCTCAAATCTTCCCACTCAAAACTTCCCATTTCCCTCTCAAATCTTCCCACTCAAAACTTCCCATTTCCCTCTCAAATCTTCCCACTCAAAACTTCCCATTTCCCTCTCAAATCTTCCCACTCAAAACTTCCCATTTCCCTCTCAATGTTGACAAACAAAATACAAAAGCAATTCATAACATGAACCAAAGAAATAGAAGAAAAAAAAACTTTAAAAAAATATAACTTAAATTAACTATGCTGTTAAAACTGAGATGCCTTTGATAGAATTTTAACTCAGAGGCGTAGCTAGGGAGGGGCAGGGTCCCCAGGCACCAGACTAGTAGGGGCGCTAAAATGGGATTTGATATTTTATTGAGTTGAATTGGAAAGGAATGAATCACTTCCCCGATCATCAAACACTCTAGCTACACCTCTGACACAGCTGGAGTGTCAGAGCTCCGCCAAAATAGAAAACTTGAAATTTTTATGTTCTGCAAAAAGAAACGGATTGCAATCACATAATATGAACCTTCATTCTATGTAGAAAGGCCAAGTGCCAATGTTGCTTGATAAACAGATCATCATAATCACTAACATAATCATACATGTACTGGTAGTGGTCTCTCTGAAATGTTTAGTCAATATAATCATGCATATAATGGCAGTGGTCTCTCTGAAATGTTTAGTCAATATAATCATGCATGTACTGGCAGTTAATCAAACTGTTGGTTATTTACATAGAGCTGCACACAGACCGTTATTTACATGTAGGTGCAATACACACAAGAACAGCTAAAAACACACACACACGCACAAACTGGTGGTGCACTGCAATATGAAATCCTTTGGCCTAAATTGAGAGGCTGAGGTATCAAATCCTTCCAGATAGACAGCCCATCCACCTCCCTTGCAGCCACAAGACCCCCTATCCCCAGCCACAAGCCCCCCTACCCCCAGCCCATCCCACCAGCCCCCCTACCCCCAGCCCATCCCACCAGCCCCCCTACCCCCAGCCCATCCCACCAGCCTCCTTACCCCCAGCCACAAGCCCCCTACCCATCCCACCAGCCTCCTTACCCCCAGCCCATCCCACCAGCCACCCTACCCCCAGCCCACTCCACCAGCCCCCTACCCATCCCACCAGCCTCCCTACCCCCAGCCACAAGCGCCCTACCCCGTCCCACCAGCCTCCTTACCCCAGCCCACCAGCCTCCTTACCCCAGCCCACCAGCCTCCTTACCCCAGCCCATCCCACCAGCCACGAGCCCCCTACCCCTAGCCCGTCCCACCAGCCTCCTTACCCCAGCCCATCCCACCGGCACACGAGCCCACCTACCCCTTCATCCTAAGACGAAAAACAAAATCTGCATCTGAAGTCCATGGCTGCGAGTCTAAAATGAGTGGGCCAGTGAGAATATAAACAAATGGGCGCCAAAAGGGTGGCCACCCTAAATTATACAATAAATAGGTAAAAAAATCTAAAATTTAAAAAATTCATATTATTACACAAAGGAAGTGCAAAAAGTTATTTTAAAAAAAAATTACAAAGTTGGAGAATGGCATTAAAGCTTAAAAAAAAATAATTACAAATTAAAACAATTGCAATAAATAAATGTTCATTAGACATTATAATGCACGGAGATCTAGGTCAAACACACAGGTGTCCACAAACTGTATCTGGCCAACTAACCTGGAATTTCTGGTCCCAGTTGTAGGGTAGAAACTTGTCCTCCTCGTCAGACTTGAGATCGTCTTGTACGTAGAAAATCTCACTGTTTAGGATGGCCTGTTGCCAGGAAACAGAAACCAAGCGTCCATTTAATGAATGATAAAAGACTATCCCTTAGACATAAAAAAAAAAAACTTTTTTTTTTTTTACAATGTAACTTTATAGGACTTAATATTTCAATTCAAACAAAGGAGACACACTTTTAATATCTGGACCAATTTCCCTGAGATTAAGGTTCAATATTACCAGATTTTCCTGGTGTATCACTGCTAGGAATATAACTTTTTACATTGTCCAATTGGTCCTCATTAAATGCAGTGTTGCTAGCAATTAAATGTAGTTTTACATACAACTAAATGTAGGGTTGATTACAATTAACTTTAGGGTTGATTACAATTAACTGTAGGGTTGATTACAATTAACTTTAGGGTTGATTACAATTAACTTTAGGGTTGATTACAATTAACTTTAGGGTTGATTACAATTAACTTTAGGGTTGATTACAATTAACTTTAGTGTTGATTACAATTAACTTTAGGGTTGATTACAATTAACTTTAGGGTTGATTACAATTAACTTTAGGGTTGATTACAATTAACTTTAGGGTTGATTACAATTAACTGTAGGGTTGATTACAATTAACTTTAGGGTTGATTACAATTAACTTTAGGGTTGATTACAATTAACTTTAGGGTTGATTACAATTAACTTTAGGGTTGATTACAATTAACTTTAGGGTTGATTACAATTAACTTTAGGGTTGATTACAATTAACTTTAGGGTTGATTACAATTAACTTTAGGGTTGATTACAATTAACTTTAGGGTTGATTACAATTAACTTTAGGGTTGATTACAATTAACTGTAGGGTTGATTACAATTAACTTTAGGGTTGATTACAATTAACTTTAGGGTTGATTACAATTAACTTTAGGGTTGATTACAATTAACTTTAGGGTTGATTACAATTAACTTTAGGGTTGATTACAATTAACTTTAGGGTTGATTACAATTAACTTTAGGGTTGATTACAATTAACTGTAGGGTTGATTACAATTAACTTTAGGGTTGATTACAATTAACTTTAGGGTTGATTACAATTAACTTTAGGGTTGATTACAATTAACTTTAGGGTTGATTACAATTAACTTTAGGGTTGATTACAATTAACTTTAGGGTTGATTACAATTAACTTTAGGGTTGATTACAATTAACTGTAGGGTTGATTACAATTAACTTTAGGGTTGATTACAATTAACTTTAGGGTTGATTACAATTAACTTTAGGGTTGATTACAATTAACTTTAGGGTTGATTACAATTAACTTTAGGGTTGATTACAATTAACTTTAGGGTTGATTACAATTAACTTTAGGGTTGATTACAATTAACTGTAGGGTTGATTACAATTAACTTTAGGGTTGATTACAATTAACTTTAGGGTTGATTACAATTAACTTTAGGGTTGATTACAATTAACTTTAGGGTTGATTACAATTAACTTTAGGATTGATTACAATTTTACTCATTTTATGTTTATATTTCTTAGAAAGAGGCACATTAATTAAATAATTCAAACAATTACATTACTTTATTTGATGTCCTTTTTTTTTGGTTCCAAAAGCCTTGGTATGACCATCATTCAAATATTACTATTTTTTGGTTAACAATGTGATGATCCTAACTGCGTGTTGAATATAGCTTTTTTTTATATTATTGTTGAGGCAATTAGTACAAGTCTTGGTTAGTCATCTGACTCTTACCATCAGTCACTTAGCCTTGAGCAATAAAAATTTTTTTTAAGTATGTTAGAATTTATTGCAGTATAAATTACATTTTTTTTTTCTATTTAAAGAATGTGTTACATTAGTGACAGCTTGATTAAAGGCAAATATACAGATTTATTTTGTATTTCTACTGTCAGCACAGGAGTATTATATAAACTCAGATTCCTGATACACAATCTAAAACTGGTGTGGTTTTTAAAAAAAACATAATCACGGTGCAAAATGAGTGGGCATTGTACCCTATAAACTTGCTTCTTTTGTGTGCCAGACATCATACCCCATGAATTCACACTCAGTCTATCCCTGTGTTCCCCCTGTCATCTGTATGCCAGACATTGTACCCTATCAACTTACTGTAAGTCTGTCCTTGTATTCCCCCGTCATCTGTATGCCGGGCATCTTATTCCAATGGGTGTCCACTCCAATGTCATAGGAGTAGACAATGTAGCCCAAGGTGGTGTGTCTGTTGTCGTGGTCACGGTAGGTCTCCATGTAGTTCAGCTTGTCGTCGGTTGTGGCTATCTAAAAAAAGGTTGTTATCATATAGTCCAAATGAACAGGACATTACATCATCAGAATAAATATAACATCACATAGTTAGTTAGAGAGTTCACAGCCCCAGATATTTTCTGCATCTGAATCAGTAAAGCAAGAATGGGCCGGTAAGAGCAAAATGGTCTACAGCTGTCTAATTTCAAACATCATTCTTAACTTTATTATATAGTCCGAATGAACAGGATATAACATAATCAGAATAAACATAACATCACATAGTTAGAAAATTCACAGCCCCAGACATTTTCTGCATCTGAATCAGCAAAGCAAGAGAGGGCCGGGAAGAGCAAAATGGTCTACAGCTGTCTAATTTTAAACATCATTCTTAACTTTACAAAACAACCCACAACACATTTCTGAACCAGGAAAAACAAGCATGAGGCCAATCGAGTTTTGCCAACAGGGAAGAAGTGGAGATAGTAAAGTTGGCAGAATGCATACACAGGTGCAGATATTGATATGAGGGTACAAAAAAAAAAAAATTAAATCATCATCATCAGTGGCGCCACTGCCTGTGTGGGGGCCCTTGCCTGCTTCACCACATCCTTCCAATCCAACAAATGTATAGGTGAACAATAACTGTGGCAGTCATACAGTGGTGACCAGGATGCCAATAAAATGAATTCTTGTAAGTGTGGCCAAGAGTTGTGTGTATTCTTTATAAAAGTAGAGTTATCCACAAAATGAATGTGGCACTTAAACGTTACATCATGGTTCCAACCCCACGCCAGCCCTCCTTAAGGGTACAAGTTATGCAGTGGAATCAGTGATGAACATGCTGGGAGTAGCCCAGGCATTTAATCCCCTGTCATCTGTCTCGTTGCCCTTCTCTCAACCCCTCAATAGCAAATCGGCTATGGAATTTACTCACTGGAATAAGAGAGATAAAGATGTCCCACTCCATGATCTTTTGGATCAAGACACTGCCTAAAATGGTATGGTAAAAAAAAACAAAGTCTTTACAAATATTCTTCAAACTTGAATTTATAACAGAAAAAAGCCAACTAATCTTTTAAATGTAATTATTTAGAGGTCTAAAGAGCAGCATAATGGGAGAAAAAACTTACATTAATTACTCAAATTGATTGAATCTCTTCTTTATTGTGTTAGACTAAGTCAACTTAGTAAGACAGCGAAGCCATTTTCTAAATCTAATTTGCACAGCATAAATGTTTCTTAAGAGGAAAAAAAAATCGAATAAAATTAATCAAACATATTGATCAATGAACAACGGATAATTCCACTTTTTCAGTTCACACATTTCAATTTTGTGTCAAATTTCCTTTTGAAAGCATTATTTTGTTTTACTATATAGTAAAGTGCGTTCAAAAAGAAATTTGATGAAAATTTTAACATGTGAACTGAAAAAAAAGATTCGACCAAATTTCTGTTTGATCAAATTTCCATCGACGAAATTTCTTTCAAACAAAACTCTGGTAACCTTAAAAAAAATCTAATAAAAAAGACTTGGGGGGGGGGGGGGGGGGGGGGAAATGACTTCCTATCAAAGACGAGTTTAGACACACTAAACATTGAAATGAATTAAAAATGTCCTTAAATGCACTAAGCAGAGAAAGGTCTGTGTAGATGAGCACTCTATAAAGCCAAAAAGGGTCCGATTTGAATCTAGAAGAAACTCAAATTTTTTTTAATTTTTTAATTTTTTTATTTATTGGTTTTTGAAAAACAATTTTCTCACACAGACTTTCTTCACAACGCATCTGAGTGACTTCGTATACTCTCCAAACAACATTAACGACGGGAATGAACTGTCTAAGCAAAACTTTACCGTAATGTCCCTTTGGCAATTCTAGTGGTACGGAAGGCAGTCCAGACACTCCTGTTGAAACAAGGAAAGGGGGAAAGAATCACTGTTGGTCATTGTTTTATTCTTATTTCCCCCCCGGCTATTTTAAAGTCAAGGCAGCCCCGGGGGAACCTGTCCAAAAATGTTATACGAAACTTTTAGCCTTGTGGAAAGACAAAAAAAGGTTTCAAATAAATTTTAAAAAAAAAAAAAATTCAAAACATTAATTGGATTTATTGCTGGAGAGTTATACTTGGCAGGAATCCATTCCATCACAAAAGGAAGTACATTTCAATAGATTATGACTTGCTGCAGACAAAAAGATAACACCTCACCTCTACCAAAAAAAAAAAAATTTTAAAATCTCAGTTGTAATTTCAATCACTTGCTGCAGGGGTTCTCAACCTTCTTTGATACAGTTCCTCGTGTTGTGGCGACCCCCAACCACAAAAATATTTTCGTTGCTACTTCATGACTGTAGATTATGTGTGTTTTTCGATGGTCTTAGGCGACCCTTGTGAAAGGTTCCTCCGATCCCCAAAGGGGTCGCGACCCACATGTAGAGATCCACTGACTCAATGAGTGCAAAGGAAAAGTCTCTATCATAATGCATTTAATTTTGCAGGAACTTCCTGTTATCTCAGTAAAGAGTTTACTTCTCAAATGATGACTTTTAGATTTGACCACAAAAAAAAAACCAAACAACCCAGCATGCCAATCTATTGATACCATTAATTACTCACAGCCTGAAGTAGAACTAAGTACCTATTGTTTTGTAGAAGTTCAGCATTGTTTCTCTCACTACTTTATACTTTGGAGTAATGTCCCCTGACTCTGTCAAAATGGCACCGTAATCTAAACAAAAAAGATGTAGTAAAAAAAAGGAATGATAATAAAACAAAATGAAACAAAGTCTGTCAGATATTGGTTACATGGATACAGGAAATCACAGCAGTTTTGAAATAAAAATTATTTTTAACAAAAAATTATCTTTATCCAGGGACTTCCAGATTTATTAATAGGCCTCTACCCCCCCCCCCCCGTTGCCCTAAATCTCAAATGATAGCTCATCTGCTTCACAAGTAGGAGGAATAATAATACAAAAAAAGGGGGGTTGGGAAACTGCAATCAGGTTATTTAGAAGAAAATACATAAAACAAGGTATTGAGGAAAACCTGAAGAAACAAAAGACAGCAGCTCACTGGCCTGTAAGATGGGAGCTACTTACAAGTACACCCGCCAATCCCCAATAAAGAACCCAACATTGAATACAAGAACACCCCCCCCCCCCTCAATCCCAAAACATAACCTGTTACATACAAGAGCATCCCCCCCCCTTTTTCTTCTTCTCCCCACCAATCCCCAAAATAGAAACCCCCCCCCCCCCCCCCCCCCCCCCCCAAAGAAATGCTAGATGCATCAGCCCCAGCTGGTATCCGACTGCTGTAAATGCTGGATGCATCAGAACCAGCTGGCTGGTGTCTGACTGCTGTTGTCCTAGTTAAATCTCACCATAGCTTGTCACCATAGGCAGGTAGGATGAGAAGTTGTTGGCTCCGCTCGTGAAGCCAAAGTTGGTGCCCCCGATGAACATGTACAGGTTGAATGAGCCGCCCACGGTCAGGATGGAGTTCAACGTCACCTGCAGGCCTGGAACAGGCAGGGGAATAAGTCAGCATACCGTTAGGGTGCAGATTTAACTGACTTGAATAGCATGGCGTGGGGCTTGAAATACTTCAGTTTGTTAACATTTAGAAACACAATGTACACATCATCTAAATTGATCCTTGGGTATAGGTGGGATAGACATTTATTAGGGAGATTTGATTTATAATTATATTATTTTTTTTTAAGTCAGGAAGAATGAGGCAAAACATTTGAATTTGCATTTTGTCTGATCAAAATTATTATTATTATTATTATTATTATTAGTTGTCTTATATAGCGCGATACCCTAGCTTTAACATTATTTTACTTACACAAATTGTTTGAGCTTCATTAATCTCGATCATTAACTCATAACGTAAGGACCACTTGTTAACAGTGTTCTACCATGGTACAGCCACGACTTATTTGTCTCTTGCCACAGTAGTACTAGCAGCCTTTTGGCACGCTTGTTATGGGACAGCCACTACTTATTTGTCTCATGAGGTAGTAGTACTACCAGCCTTTCAGCATGCTTGTTATGGACAGCCACGACTCATGCCGTCGTAGTACTACCAGTGTCAAGGAGAGTACACTTTATCACAATGCCGGGGGTTCCTGTACCAGAACTGCCTACCTGCGGGTGAGGTGCGGGAATGCTCCTTCTGACCCCAGTAGTCAAACCATCCTGTCCAAAGCTCCATGACCATGTAAGGGAAATGGGGGTTCAGTTTGGTAATGACGTCGTAGCTGTTGTCATTGAAGCTGCCGAGATTGTCGGTCAAGAGGGCATCTGCGGAAGGGGGTGGGGGGCATTCGAAGTGAATGAATTACTACATGGTAATGGTGGCTGTGCTGTTAATGTAGGTTGTGCTGCACATAGCTAAAAAAGCAACTTTTGTTTGTGCATTTTAATGTCAGCTTTACTGCACACAGGTAGACTTTTATGCGTACTTGTCAGATGCACTAACAGCCAAAAGTGAATTATAAGTGTTCTTTTCAGTGTCAGGTGTACTTGTCAGGTGTACTTGTCAGTGTCACATGTACTTGACAGTGTCAGATGTACTGACAGCTTATAAAAAGTGATTCTTCTTTAGTGATCAGCTGTCTTTATATATATGTTAAAAAATTATTTTTTCTACATTTTTATTTATTTCAGGAAGTGAGAGGTAACTTCTTTGTATTAGATTAGATTTAGATTTAGAATGGGAACATATCTACTTTAATAGAGAGTTTGGAATGGGAACATATCTACTTTAATAGAGAGTTTGGAATGGGAACATATCTACTTTAATAGAGAGTTTGGAATGGGAACATATCTACTATAATAGAGAATTTGAATGTGGCCATTTCTATTATATTAGAGAATTTGTAATGGGAACATATCTACTTTAATAGAGAATTTGAATGGGCCATGTTTTGCACCAAGATGGCCAGATGCTTTTTGAAATTCTTCAAGTTAATTTTTTTAAAGTTCTGTATTTGGAGGAAGGAGAGATCTGTCAATTGTTTTTTTTGTTTGTCTCTCTTCAAACATCTGTCCCGTGCCTTGTCGGCACTACCAGTCAATCAACCAAACAGCCACACCAAGCACCTGACGCATATAAGAAGTACACTGCTATTGGCACAGACACTGTAAATGAACAGAGAACACGTAAATGAACCCAGAGAGTGTGACGGGTGACGGCAAACACTTACACTGACTGAAGTCTACATTTCTGTCCACTCCATACTTCTCTTTGAACTTGTGATCACTTGTCACAATAAGCTCCTTCACCTTAAGGCTTTTCATCAACTGAAACATATGGAGGTCACTTGAAGCACGGATCGTTATGATTTGGGGGATTAGTATTTTTTTTTCTTTGTTTGTATTTGCTATAAAAAAACTATATGGATAAATGATTTTAAAAGCAATTAGTCCAATTGAAATAGATGACAAATTTTAAATGTCTGTAATTTCATAGGTAATTCATTTTAGATACTCAATGACAAAATGATATTGGTAAGTATCTTAAGATATAGTAATGACTTAGGTAAGCTGCCGTCATAATGACATAGGACTCCAATTGTTGTTATCAAATGTGTACGTTTCTGTAATTGCTAATTTTAATGTGAAGCGCCGTGAGCCTAGCCCTAGGCTGGGGTACTGCGATATAGAAAACCACCTTATAATAATAACAATAACTTACATAGACAAGTAGTTTGAGGTGTGCTGTGTCACCGGTGTATCCTGTCATCTCATTCTCAACCTGGAACATGATGATGGGGCCACCCTCTGTGAACTGTAAGCAATGAACAATGATAATCCCTCACTGCTGATGAAAATTAACCAAAGGAAACTATATTTCTTCTTTTGGCTGAGATATCAATAAAAATTTTTTTTTTTAAAAGTGCATATAAATCATGATCCATCATCCCTGGTTGGTGGTTTTGCTTGCCTCTCCACCAATAGACGGTGGGCTTCAAACTCACCTGGAGACAATCCCCCCCCCCCCCAGCTGTAGGACTTTGGGTTACTGTACTAAGCCGGTTGGAACTGACCTGTTAGCAAAAGACAACTGTTCCTGGGGTAGGCGGTACACCTGCGCTAAACCGTATTTAGCATTTTTGTGTGTGTGTGAATGGTCTTTTGAGAGAAATGACCAGAGGTTTGTTGAATGGTGGCAAATTGTAACTGACTAAAATATTGTGGTTTACAAGCAGACACGTGTACTCCATTCACCCTCCATTCCAGTGGTCGGCAAATCACGGCGGCTGTGCCGCTCGGCCAGATGGCCAAAAATCCATTTTGACTCCAAAAAAGGGGTTCTTAACAGGTTCTTGAAAATAAATTTGGCTCTAAAAAATTTATTTAATCGTCCAGCTGCTGATTTTTGGCTCTTTTGACTGATGACTTTGCCGACCACTGACCCTAGGGAAAGACATCATTTTCCTATTGAAATATGTGTGATATCGACATCAAAGCAAAACAAGATGAATCAAAATAAACACAATGTGAATGGGCAAAATTTTTGAGTACATTAAACAGCATCATGACCTGCAAGTCGAAGACAAGTGGAAGTAATACACTCCAGTACTTGTTGACTGCCGACACATAGCCTGGGTAGTTACTTCTCACTTTCATGTCAGGATCACTCAGCAGCCACCTGGAAAAAGTCAGATTTACCGGACATGAGTATCATGGATTTGTAGGACATCAGAACTGATGTTGTTATCTATAGGCATTTTAAGTCATCCAGACAACCTGATCCTAGATTTAATGTTAACAGTAAACAGTGATGATATGATGACTTGACTAGGAGGGAAAATGAAAATACTGTAAAAAAAAAAATAAAACTGTATTATATCTTTACTTTAAATATTACAAAAATCCAAGTAATTCTTAACAGATTATTAGGGTTACTATTGAAATGTGAATAAGAATAATTATTTAAAACCTCCAATGACAGCCAAGTCAATATTTTTTTTTTCCACATTAGTCCAAACTTTTTATACATACCCCGGCAGGCCACCAAAATCAAACTCTGAACATATGTATGGACCGGGTCGCAGAATGACAAATAAGCCCAAGTCAGCAGCCATTGTGATGAATTTCCTTAAGTGGGAGTAAGAAACATCAACTTGTTGTCTTTACCAATATATATATAGAAATATCTCAATAACCACAAAAAGTATCACGCAGAGATTGCAATCAATATAGTTAAAAAGTGTTTTTGAAGCACAAAACTATTGTTGCAGCTGGAATTGAAACAAAGCAATAAACTTGACAGCTAAAAACCTTCAAATGAATTAAATATATAAAACAACAACAACTGAACCTATAATATAAGAGAAAGACTTCGCTCTTACCAATAATAGCAAAATATGAAATATTTATTTTTTTATTTTTTCACACTTAAGTACTGTACCCTCCGAAGAAGAATGTTTGTGTCTGATGTGTTTAAGCAAAATTAAATATTCAGCTTAAAAATACTTCATGCTTTATAAATACAGGATTACACCTGGCCCTTACCTGCCATAACATAAAGGACAGGTACTGATGTAAATTCTAATACAAACTAGCCATAGTTACCTGAGATTAAGGATCCCATCAAAGTTGTAGACACCTGGCGATGGCTCGTGGAGGTTCCAAGGTGCATATCTTAACATGGAGTTTGCGAATATTTTAGAATATTTAACAATACATGCAATAACTAAAGCTCTCATAATTGATTAAGCTAGCATCTGAATTACAATATAGATAATCCAGAATTTTTAAAAAAAAAGAAAAAAAGCCACGATTTTTAAAGTGGAAAATTTGAAATTTAAAAAAAAATTTTTTTTTTTAATTAGAAGATATTTGGATTGTAATAAGCAATAACATAAAAGTGCCCAGAAGACCAAGAAATTTATTGCAGCTCATCTGCATCCCCTCCATACCTGTTGGCCACAGATAAAACAATGTGACTTGCGCTTTGTGAGTTGTTTTTTTTGCAATACTTGATATTTAGACATTTCTAAGTCATAGATATTGATTTAAATTATATTTATTTTACTTGTTATTATAGTTTTGTGAAAATCATTAATCATACAAAAGAAAGGGATTTGGAAAAAAAAAATCACTTTAACTTTTCAATTTGAGCTACTGATGAATTAAAAAGCTGTTTTAAGATTTAAAAAAAAAGATGAGAGGTTCTCACGTTTCCACAGTATTCAATCCGCAAGCCTTCAACTTGAGCAGACGATCCTCCCACAGCTCTGGTATGATTCTGAAGTAATGAACAGCCCCACTAAAAATTCGAAAGGGCTTACGATTTAAGTAAAAGACACGATTGTGGAATGTAAGACCTTCAGCCAGAGTCACATCATTCTCAGAAACTGTTTGGTTGAAACCTTGGCTTTCCTTGATGACCGGTATTGTCACGCTCTTGAAGTCTCTTGGCAGAGGAACCGTCTTATTCCCAGCATTCTGAGGCACATATGACATTTGAAATTTTCTCCTCCTCTGGTTCTGCAGAATGAGATCAGGTGGTAGTGGACCCATATTTTTCCCATTTAAGAAAACTTCATCCTGATAGTCTGATGGTAATTGATGACCATCATCATCCAGATGTGTAGCAAACCATACAATCCAGATGAGTGTAGTTATGAGAATAACAATTCCTAGTCGTAATAGTGTTTTCCGTCTCATATTTTCACAGGTTATGAAAGTAGCGTACATGGATGAAATAATATTTAGTTTCCTTTCCTGTGTTGGAAGTTTTAAAAATTATAAAGAGACTATGATAGGATTTGGTTATGTGATACAACATTAGACAGACATAATCAATATATTTTATTTGTTCACTTTTTAAGCTTCATTAAATAATTAAAGGTTAATATGTGGATAAACATCAAAGGTGAATTGGGACAGTTCAAACTAAAACAATTTGTAAAGGTATTTGTATAATTAAACCATATGTTGATTAACAGGGTTTCCCACAACCTGGGATGTTCACAGACCCCTGGAGGTTTGAAGTATCATTTCACAGTGTGCTAGGAAATTCGATTGATGAACAGATGGGTCATTGACCTAGAAGTAATGATAAAGGCCTAAATGTTTATAGATTAAATTACATTTTACTTTATGTAATAAATAATCCACACGTTTCTTTTGTTACTTCTGTAGTTCTCCTTGTATTTCATTAAACAAACTAGAAGTCACTAGAAGGTTATTTTTTTGACAATTTTAAAATAAACTGTTTTTCTTACTTTTTTTTAAAGGGGTGTGAGACAAAGTCAAACAGTTCATAGGAGGTGCAGAACAAAAAAAAGGTTGGATACACTGCTTTAGTATATATATATATATATATATACATTATATATCTCATAATATATTCTGTTACAGTTATAGGCCTAATAATTTGTTACTTAGTTCTTAGTAACTAATTTAATTAGTCCAATATTTGAAGTGAGTAATGACAGTAATATCAAAGTTGTCCCTATTTTATTATAGTATAGTATTTGTAATTAGCATGATTATGAATTTAATTTTGCATCACTCCCACTCTGTGAGGGTAATACCAGGTAATTTACAACAACAGTATACAGTATATGAATTTGTTATTTTATAATGAAACTGTTACCATTACTATTACGCGTCTGATACAATAAGTGAGCCTTTATATCTCTCTAAAGCAGGCCTGCACAACTCAAAATGTAAGGTGGGGTCGTAATACATAATGAAAAACTTGTGCAGGCCCTAAATGATAGGACAGGGAACAGGCTGAAAGCTATTAAGAAAATAATAATAAAGAATATTTCGTTACTTCGCTAGACGCAAAGTGGCCCTCTCTCTACTGTACTACTAATCGACTTCAATAAAAGAGAAATGGTTTAAATTTAAATAGCATTTCAAACGGGAACAACACGAATTTAATAACTGACGCAGAAGTGGTAGATTACAGGCTGATTTTGGATTAAAAAAGGTTTTATGAAGTGTCTTTGGGTAAATAAAATTATTAAAAATAATAAATGGTAAATTCGGATAGATCGTACAGCGTTTTTTTACCATGGCCACCAAATTAATTGCCGTGACCAGTAAAATTAAAAATAAAACGTTAAAAAAATAATGACAAAATTTCCTAAATGTATCCCTCACCCTAAACTGCTAAACTGAACCCTAAATTTAAATCTACCCCTAAACCTAACCTAATGAAATGAGGTACGATCTATCTTAATTAGCCTAATAAATAAATCTGGCATTATCTGGCTCCGGCCCATGTGCAAACATAGAAATGTGAAACTTATCTACCTCTCCGCAAAATTGAAAGTTATAAATAAATATAATGATGTTTGAATTGTTTGCCTAGTTTGGTTAAAAATTAAATTATTAATAATTGGGAAACACTACCCTACGACTAACTTTAAAAAGAAATATTAAAGTTAGATTTCTTAAGTAAACTTTTGAGCTTACTCTTACTTAGATAAATAATTACTTGTATCTAATCTTTTCAACACTAAAACTAAAGTGGAGTGTTTCGTCTACTTTCACTTTTCGTTACTTTTCTCTATTACTGTTGGTCAATAGAAACCAACACTTATAGTGCCAGGTTTTTCTAAAGCCTTAATGATATAACTTTTAACATTAATGACTGTTTTTGTTTTCTTATTCATTTTTTTTTTTTAATAACGTTTTAGTCCGGTGAATTTTTGTTGGTTTCATTTTGTTGTTGTTTTTATGATGATTTATTAAATTTATATTACGTAAAACTAACCTCATAGCTATCAAATTAACATTTGTAATTAAAACGTAATCATTATCCAATTTCCTGATTTCTAAAGTTGGAAAACAATATAATATATAAACTAGGCTTTCTAAAGCCGATTTCAAATCAAGAAACCATTTAGTGGCTGAAAAAGAACAATCTTTACTGAATTCGTGCTACTAGGTGATCCCAAGAAGGGTCTGAAATGCTCCAGTCACAAACATTATCTCTTGACTTGGAAATCTTTATGTAGGATTTGATGAAGTTAAAAATTTTGTTTCGTAAAGCACGTCCGAGCACCCTCTATGACAAACGGAACTATTTTTTGGTGCGCAAAGCTGTGGTTGGGACACTTAAATTAAAATACACTTATATAAAATCTACTCTGAAACAATTAATCGAACTCTAACTTTTAAAATGGACTAATAAAAGAGTATTAATAGAACAAAAAGATGAAAATAATTTCTTTAACTCTGCTGTTTCATCACAAATTAAGCGCCAGAAAGTGTGTGTCTGTGTGTTTTGACTATAACTATATTTGCTAAACTTTTACGACATTGTTTGCTCCGGGAAGAAGATGATCACCCCACAACTGCTGAACTCCACAATCTTGCACGATTAGGAGCTTTTATTGGAAGGTTTTTGTGGCGATAGCTAGATCAGCGTTTCTCCCATTTTTTTGTTTGTTTGCTTGCTTCGTTGTTTTTTAAATATATTTTTGTTGTTGTTTTTTTTGTGCTCGTGCACTTTAACATTTTATTCAATCATGGGCCACTCTAACATTTTATTTACATACGTGGCCCACTTTAAAATTTTATTTACTTTCTTGGCACACACTTTGACATTTTATTTAACTTCTTGGCCCACGTCATTGTAATAAATCTATTTTTTTTTAAAAATGCTCTTCAATGCGTTTGCGGCCCGAAGAAATATGCATGGTCCGACGCACACTCAAAATAATCAACCAGATCAACCGGTCTCCTATCGTTGTTCCTTGTAAAGCGCAAATGAACTGTGACACTGCGCACGGATCTAACCGAACACGTTGCAGTAGCTTAATGGGTAACTGGGATAAATATTGGGAGGAGCATGTTTCTTTGAGGAAATGAGATCCCACTTTCTTTCATCCGATTCTTTCACAATCGCCTCCTGCATGATGTCCTTATGTGCCATCTTCTATAACTAATAACATTTTCGACCGAGTGACACTCACAATCATAATACAGTCTTAATATATGTATATTTTTAAAACTGCACTTATTTTGTGTGATTTACGTTTCATTTGAGATCTACAACATAAAAAGAGTGTGATTTAAAAGTAACGAAAATGTGCCTAAATTGCCATTGGAAAAATTTTCCCCTCCAAGGAATACATCAAAGACTCTACCAACGGTGTCTTTTTATTTATATCTTTTTTTTTCTTCTTTGAGTCGCAGAGGGAAACTCATTAGCTAACATCTTGGATACTAACTCTCAGCTAAGTGCTATTTTTTAATTTTTTAAAAATTTTATTCGTTTTTTCTGTTTGTTCGCTGACGAAGGCTTCCTGTCGACACGTTCGTTGTTTTGTTGCGTTCCTTTTTTTTCAGATTTAGCCTTACTTTGTTTTACTAATTCCCTAGAGGGAAACTAGAAACTAATCGTATCCATCTGTGACCCCCACCCCCGCCTCTTTTCGCGCTCCTCTCCAATAACATTTCGCTTTGCTTGTTAGAACAATCAATTTAATATATATATAGTAAAAATTATAAAAAGGAAATGTTTACTCATGCATGTGACAATCCACAGCTCGGTGCCCCAGATGACCTACCCCCCCCCTCCACCCCCCCCCCCCAGTTTCGAATGAGCTCATCCGCACTTGTTACGACCGTAATAGAGACCGTCGCGTATCAGTAAGCCATGTCCAGTGACGCCGCAGCGTCGTCCTAAGCCACTCTCAGTGCTGGTCGTTGTGGCTTGTGGGCGGGGGGGGGGGGGCGTTGTCTGTCTTATCTCCGTGGACGCCTGCATGGTGATAAAATGGAGTGTACAGTCGCACTAAGCAAGTTGCCGTCTTGAAATAGTGTGTGAGCGTTAGACGTTGCGAAAAGACGTATTGTGATGGTAGGTCTGTAATGTCCTCTATGATCTCCTAGACATGTATTGTGATGGTAGGTCTGTAATGTCCTCTATGGTCTCCTAGACATGTATTGTGATGGTAGGTCTGTAATGTCCTCTATGGTCTCCTAGACATGTATTGTGATGGTAGGTCTGTAATGTCCTCTATGGTCTCCTAGACATGTATTGTGATGGTAGGTCTGTAATGTCCTCTATGGTCTCCTAGACATGTATTGTGATGGTAGGTCTGTAATGTCCTCTATGGTCTCCTAGACATGTATTGTGATGGTAGGTCTGTAATGTCCTCTATGGTCTCCTAGACATGTATTGTGATGGTAGGTCTGTAATGTCCTCTATGGTCTCCTAGACATGTATTGTGATGGTAGGTCTGTAATGTCCTCTATGGTCTCCTAGACATGTATTGTGATGGTAGGTCTGTAATGTCCTCTATGGTCTTCTAGACATGTAGCCTGTTACTTCAAGTGTTTGTCAAATTTGGTTTAAATAAATTATGCATGGTCTCACATATAAATATTTATGTGTATGTGTGTATAACGTGTAGTTTCGTATTTATATATTAGAAGTGGTCTCACAAAAATACTTAAATGTAGTCTCATTTGTTAAAATATATAAAGTGCTTAATTGAAGAGTATAAATAAAGTGTGGCCTCATATTTACAAGCAACGTGTGGTCTCATATTTACAAGTAAATGTCATATTTACAAGTAAATCTCATATTTACAAGTAGCGTGTGGTCTCATATTTACAAGTAGCGTGTGGTCTCATGTTTACAAGTAACGTGTGGTCTCATCACTTGCACAGGAAGGGAGGTGTGGGTGTGTGTGGGTGTGTGGGTGATCCGCCCAGGGCTACATATTTTTCTCTATATAATATTGAGGGGGCAGCATTTTTTTCCTGGGTGGGGGCGGCAATAATCTTGACACTAGCCCCAGCCGCCACGCCAATGGGTCTCACATTAATATATTAAGAAGCGGGTCTAGAATTTACCTGTCTCAATTTATTTTCTACAAATTGCAGTATCTGTTTAAATAAGTTTTTAAAAAATAGGGTCTAATAAAAATGCATAAATAATGATTGTGGTCCTTTAATTTGAAGGGACATGTAGTTATATTACCCCCCCCCCCTTTTTCCAATATTTCAGGGTACGTGAACACGGTAAGAAGATTGTATGTATTTTTTCTTTACTAATATTTTTATTATGTTTTTTTATATTTCGATTTGTTGGAATCCATCTATCAATTATTCCACGCCACAACTGTTATAAATGACGCAACAAACAGGGCCGTGCGAAATAAAATATGGGTCCCTAGGACAAAGCGTGATAGTTCGTCCGTCGAAAGGTTGATCATGACCATTTTAAACATAGGCTTGTTGCCGGGGCTGATCTGTCTGTGGGTGCGCAGATGGCTGATGAGGCCAAATCTGGCACGAACTTTTCTGGTGCACAGAAGGTGCAGGAGGATGGATGGGACACCTCCTAGTACAGAGTTGGCTCTGGCTTTTCAGGCCTGTCTTTGGTGTTCTGCAGCAGCTGTTCTGCCAGCCTCGTGTCGCATTGAGCCCCTGAGTATGGAAGAGCGCGACTAGTCTCGAGATGTTCATGAACACACATGTGTATCCTGTGTACGGTACAGTTATGTTGGACATTTTGGGCGCCCCTTGACGTTGGCATCGGTTTTGGCTTCTCTCTCCTTACCCCCCCCTCCACACACACAAACACACACACATTCGCAAAAAATATACACAATAACTGAATTCATTTATTTATATGATTGCTCTTTTCATCTTTTAGAATTCATTGCCACAATCTGAGACATAAAGAATAGTAGGACAAAGGCCAAGTGTATGAGAAATAGAGAATAGTACAACAAAAGTCAAGTAGGGACATACAGAAATAGTAAGACAACAAAAGGAAACAATGACCATCGGTCAGTTGTCCACATGGGCAACGGTGGCCTTGTTTTTGGCGATTTCTCTTGTCGCTGTCTCTTCGGAAAGGTCACCACGACTGGCGTAAGTAGTCCGGTTGGTGTATAGCTGATGAAGTCGTGAATGCAGTAAATATGTTGATGTGATCTAGTGAGCTAAACGGGTTACTGCAGATGTATGTGGTGAAAATGTGCGGCACGGTGGAAATTGAGCATTTATATATACATATATGTAAGTGAGATTGATTGACTTAAAATAATATTGAAACAAATTATCGTTGATATTTTGTACGTATATAGCGTGTATTGTTAATGTTAAGTAAAATTTAAAGCTAGCAGAGCCTTCGCGAGGCTACTCCAAGCCCTGGGACTGGAGGGGGCCTCGGATGTTTAAAGGCGTCCTCGCATATTTAAGGGGCACAAAGATGATGTAAAAAAAAAACAACAACAACATATCTATTGACTATGAATGCAGTGGGACAGATATTGAAAATTTTTAGGCGTCTTCACACAAAACCGTCACATGGGCGCCCTGCAACCACAGTGGGGGGGGGGTGTAAGGGTGAATGCAAAAAAAAAAAAAAGGGGGAGGGGTGGGGGCACAAAACGTAAGAGTGGCAGGGGGCCTCCAAAAGGAAGGCGACATTAAAAGAAAAGCAAACATAATAAATTGAAACATTCCCTTCACTGACTTTTTTACTTGTTGAATTGCATGTGTACAGGGGTGCACACGTCTGCGGCTCAAGGCGAGACAGGTGCTGCAGGGGGTGGAGAGCTTCCGAATCTAGAAGATGTACAATACGTGAGTAGGCAGGCAGGCATGCACACACACACACACACACACACACAAATTAAATTGCAGCAGGTTGAAATACCAGTCCATGTATAAAATAGTAAGACTTCCAAAAAAATTCCAAATATCCCCTGGAAACGTTAAATTATTTTTTTTTAAAATCCGTCATGATATCCATCAGAGCCATCAATGCACAACAGTCCCCTCTAAAGCACATGTGTAAATTAGCCATTGGTTCTTCCAGCTCTGTGTAGTGCTTTTGAAAGAAAAAAAAAAGGATTTCCACTGTAAAGAAATTTTTTTTAAAAATGACACACTTTATTCAAATAATACCAAATTCTTTCAAAATATCCTCTTTCAAGTTTTCCGAGGTCTCCCTTGTTCATCCTTCATCCCATTCCCCACTTTTCTTTTCTTGCAACATGCTATATGCAGTGTTTATTTCAGGCAGTCCCCCCCCTCCAAAAAAAAATATTAAAAAAAAAAAATTTTTGGTTAAAAAAAATATTTTGAAAAGAATAGTAACTGGTGCCATTAATCAAATTCAATTAGTTTAATCTATGAAATATCGCTACGCTCGATATAATTGACGATTCGTAATTTTAAGTGTCAGTTCACACGATCAAAAATTAATTAGCTTCAAATTTCGCGTCAAATTTTTGTATGATTGGACTATTTTCAGTGGCGTAGCAAGCTTAACTCGCGCCCGGGGCATAATACCTTTTTAGCGCCCCCCCCCCCAATTCGAAAACCATACAATATAATATTTAAAATATACCATTTGGCGCCCCTTTGTGAGTAGCGCCCGGGGCATGATGCCCCCCTTGCCCCCCTCACTACGCCACTGACTATTTTGTGCGTGGTTTCTTTTTTTTTTTTGGGACAAAAGTGGGAATTGGATCAAATAGTAAATTGAAAGTTGTGACTAGGTTTCATACAAAAATCGCATCAAATGCATGATCTAAAATTTTTAGAAGCTTGCACTATGCGATTATAAATATTGTACTGTTTTAAAAATTACCGCGCCCGATTATGAGCCAAAAACATAATTATTGTTTTCCGCATATAGAGGTATTTTTTATTAATTATTTTTTGCAGCTTCACAATTTTAAAGACTTAAATAACACGGTTTTTGAACTACCTGTATATCAATACCAAGGTCTATAATTTTAATACAGTTCTCAATCTGTTTTACACTGATATTTCATCATAAAATGCTGATTTTTAAAGTATGTGTAGGAGTTACTTATAAATTTTATGACGGCGTCACGCTTTAAAAAAATGCAGATATTATTAGTATAATGTTAAAGGTACTCGATTCCATGTAGGTTTAACTAGAAAAAATGAAAACTAAAAACTTTTAAAAGAAAACAAAATTTAGAATTGAACGTACGCATACAAATAGTGCACGTTTCAAGAATCTTATATATCAAGGTTTTGCCCAATAATTACTCTGGGGCGTGCCACAACGGGAGTGAATTCAGCTTTTGTATAACTCTGGGCGCCAGAATGCGCCCCCCCCCCCCGCACCCGATCAAGAGAAACACTGAATTCAGCTATACTCGAAAATGCCGCCCTTCTCGATTTTGAAATGATCAAACATTTTCTGGGGAGGTGACCTTCGAACCTAATCGTTTCGGAACCGATTTCCGGTAATCATGATATACATTATATTTTAAACCGATCCTGCTAACCTTGACATTGTTCACATAATGTATGCGCTCTTTTCTTTTTCTAGTAACAATTGTTTAGCTTCATATATGTTACTACCAAGCCCCGAAAACCCGCCACTTCCCACAATCGCTATATCCATCGCACAAAATGGCCGAGATTTTGCGGCCAAGGTCCGGAGTACTTAAAGTGACAAGTGTACATCCTATTAAAGCTTGTCCGTCTTTTTCTCGGAGTGGCGTCAAATTGATGGCCGAAATTCGATGTGCTGATGCCAGAATATCTTGTATATTTCATGAACGTCGAGGGTTCCTTTTTACAAGCTAGGGACAGAGCATGTACTTCGAGTAGGAACAGAAAAATGGTGTCCTCATAGGAACAGAGCATGGTGTTCTCATAGGAACGGATCATGGTGTTCTCATAGGAGCAGAACATGGTGTCCTCACATGAACGGTTCATGTAGCTCTTATAGGAATTAGAACGTCGTGTTCTCATAAGAATGGGATGTGGTGTTCTCATGGGAACGGAACATGGTGTTGTCATGACAACAGAAAATGGTGTTCTCATACGAACATAAAATGGTGTTCTCATAGGAACAGAACATGGTGTTCTCTAAAAGCACGACTCCTGAATGAAAATTGAACATAATGCTAGTGAAAATGCTCACACTTGAATCAAGAGCATATAAAAATAATCTTTATAAAACTCCCCGATCAGCTCTTACGTTTTCGCACAATGACCGACCAAATAGCTCGGACTTTTGCCGTTTGGCACTTCGGCCAACCATTTAGCGAATTGGCTGATTTATGGCTTTGACAGTAACACACACACATACACATATATATCTATATCTACCTACCTACCTACCTACCTACCTACCTACCTACCACTACCCCTACCCCTCTCTCTCTCTCTATATATATATATATATATATATCTTATATATTTATAAATCTTTTCATTAATTTAAAATTTTAAAAATTTCCCCAGCTGTGTGTGTGGCTAACTGTTCGCCAGGCGGGACGTGCGTAAGGCCCTATATCTGTCGTTGTGACGATGGATCTCTGCTGACCAGGTGCTCGTCCGAGCCTGACCTTCATACACGGCCCAGGCTTAAGAGGATGGCTGACGGCAAAACCCGCGTAAACTACACAAAAAAGAACAGTTTTGAAGGTGAGTGCCAAGGCAGTTTTATGGCAGATTGTAGTCGGGGGAATGTAGTCGATTGGCTTTGCTAAGATTAGGGCCGCCCGGGTCAGACCAAACTTTTGGTCACCCGCTGCCACGAAATATTGGAAAAAAAAGTGAAACCTGGACCTGACACCCCCAACCTCCTTAGCGCATGAACTTCCTACGCCACTTCTGTAGTTACATATTATACAAGATAAAAGAAATCGATCTCCTTTCTCTCAGCAAACCTCATCTCATACTAGGGCGGGGCAATATTAACGGTTACAATTATTACTGTAAAGCTGTTACCCGGACATGAACTGTTACCATTAATGAGGTAACACTTTTAGCCCGAAATCTGTAGTTACCATCAATGCGGCATATTACTTTTAGCCCGAAATCTGCAGTTACCATCAATGCGGCATATTACTTTTAGCCCGAAATCTGCAGTTACCATCAATGCGGCATATTACTTTTAGCCCGAAATCTGCAGTTACCATCAATGCGGCATATTACTTTTAGCCCGAAATCTGCAGTTACCATCAATGCGGCATATTACTTTTAGCCCGAAATCTGCAGTTACCATCAATGCGGCATATTACTTTTAGCCCGAAATCTGCAGTTACCATCAATGCGGCATATTACTTTTAGCCCGAAATCTGCAGTTACCATCAATGCGGCATATTACTTTTAGCCCGAAATCTGCTGTTACCATCAATGCGGCATATTACTTTTAGCCCGAAATCTGCTGTTACCATCAATGCGGCATATTACTTTTAGCCCGAAATCTGCTGTTACCATCAATGCGGCATATTACTTTTAATCCGAAATCTGCAGTTACCATCAATGAGGTATATTACTTTTAGCCCGAAATCTGCAGTTATCATTAATGAAGCGACAATTTTAGTCTGACATTAAATGTCACCATTAATGAGGTAACACTTTCAGAACGAAATTTGCTGTTACCATCAATGCGGCATATTACTTTTAGCCCGAAATCTGCAGTTACCATCAATGAGGCATATTACTTTTAGCCCGAAATCTGCAGTTATCATTAATGAAGCGACAATTTTAGTCTGACATTAAATGTCACCATTAATGAGGTAACACTTTTAGAACGAAATTTGCTGTTACCATTAATGCGGCATATTACTTTTAGCCCGAAATCTGCAGTTATCATTAATGAAGCGACAATTTTAGTCTGACATTAAATGTCACTATTAATGAGGTAACACTTTAAGAACGAAATTTGCTGTTACCATTAATGCGGCATATTACTTTTAGCCCGAAATCAACTTTGGATAGGTTATTGAAGTATTAACGTTCAATATGTCTTTTTAAAAAATACACTCTTTAGTTTGACCAAACAAATATAAACACCTCTATGCAGCTAGAGATAAATGAGTTTTACCCATATTATAGAGATTGATCAAATAAATGTACTGACCGGTACAATTTTAATGTCAATGTGTCATAGGCAAGCAGTAATAGTTCCATCGCGGGTTTTCAAAAGACTTTATTATGTGTTCAGCTTGATGAATTTAGATATAGACTATATTGATGAATTTGGATATATCAATTTAATAGAATATAATATGTGGCCATCTTGATGAATTTAGATATATCAATAGACTATAACATGTAGCCATCATGATGCATGTAGACATCAAAGACTATAGTATGTGGCCATCTTGATGAATGTAGATATCAATAGACCATAATCAGCTGATTTTTATTGTTTAGCTTAAGCCTTATAGTCAGGTATAGAAGATAATTGGATAGATCAGGTGTTGACAACTCTTCAATCTGTCATTGCGTCAAATTTAGAAGCACACCTTCCATGTCTTATGACGTCATAAAAATTGTACTCAGTGGCGTACCTTGATTAAATGCCGCTCGGGGCGAAACCCCCAAAAGTAAAAGTGCGCCCCGTATAAAACCCAAAACTGCCACCCGGGATGGTCGCCCCCCACCCTTTTTTCGCCCTGTCCTAGGCACGTTATTTTTTTTTTGGACTAATACTGTCGTGTTTTTCCCCCAAACATATTTTTACTGTATGTTATATTTTTATCCCCATATCCTCACACTAGGGCCGTGCTCGTCCACCGTATGTGACCACATCTGCGAGAACCTTCCCGACAACAGCTACAAGTGCTCGTGCCGCCAAGGTTACCTCCTGCATGCCAACAAACGGTATTGTACACTGGCGACGTTTACGGGCTGGACAGGCGATCAGCACACGAGAATTTCCGCTCCCATGAACACAGGTCAACAACGAAGAGATGACAGGCGGGAAAGCGGTCGCGTCTTCGGGCCACCGCCACCGAACGCCGGCGAGTCGCCACACATTTGGGATTTCGATGCAAAAGATTATCGGTTCAAGGAAGGGTCTTACGCGTTTTTCCCGCCCCCAAAGCCAGAGGAGAAGCTGGAGAAAGGCTACGAGCCTAAGGACGGGAAAAATACCAACGATGGACAAGTCGACCTGGAAGATCAAATTTGGAGAGCTAAACAACTACCGTGGTATAGAGCAGAGGGCAAAGGTGATGAGAAAAGTCAAAACAAAGAGGCCCTCTTGAGACCAGATCAAACCACTTGGATAAAAGACTTGGAACAGGTTAAGGCGGAAGAGCTCACGCGGAAGCGGAAGCAAGAAGATCCAGTCACTGAGGAAGATTGGGAGACGAAAATAAAAACTGAAAAAACAAACTTGGAAGTTCCAGATATTGCTGGAAAGCAAAAGTCTGATTCTGTGTATGCTAAGCAGAGAAAGCACAAATCAAAGTACTTTTCGGGAGAGACCACGGTGAAACTTCGAGAGGACAGAAAGGGTGCAGAGGCTGCCGATATGGCTGTTCAGGTAAAAGACGAGGAGAAAAAGTATTTGGAAAAAATAGAATGGGAAAAGAAAGAGTTCGAAAAGAAAGAAAATGAAAACAAGTACAACGAAATGAAAGAAAACAGAAAGAAAGACATCGAAAAGAAAATAAGCGACGAGAGAGAAAACGGAAAGAAAGAAGGCGAAAAGAAAGAACATGAGAAGAAGTACAACGAAAAGAAAGAAAACAGAAAGAAAGAAAATGAAAAGAAGAACAATGAAAAGAAAGAAAACAAAAAGAAAGACACCGAAAAGAAAATAAGCGACGAGAGAGAAAATAAAAAGAAAAAATACGAAAAGAAAGAACATGGAAAGAAAGAGATCGGTAAAGGCGTTCGGGACGATAAGGCCCGTAGGAGGCTGGTGTCGCTGGTGGAAAGTCCAAAATTCCACAACCACATGCCAATAAAGGAAGAAAACGCGAAAAAGTCGCCCAAATTTAAAACAGACAAAGAGTATCCATCATTTCTCGCAGATCCAAAAGCAAAGGCTACAGGCAAAAAGGAAGCTAAGAAGGAGGGGAAGGTGTATCCAAAAATTTCAAACTTCCATTGGCCCTTTTGAAGTTCCGACCCTCAAATCAAAGCTATGACCTTCTGATGATACACATTTGGGAGAGTTGTGATTTGCAAGAAACAAAATGGCCGAAACTCAAGGGCTCAAGAAAAGCTACCTTGTGTTTCTTTGATAAAAAAAAACATAAATAAAGACGCAAACAAACTGCAGCATTTAAGAGGATATGAAACATTTTTTTTCATAAAAACCTTTCCTAAAGCTTCTCTCTCTCCATCTCTCTCACGCTCTGTTTCTATCTCTCTCGTTCTCTGTTTCTCTCTCTCTATCTCTCTCGCTCTCTGTTTCTATCTCACTTTCTCTCTCTCTCCTTCTCCCTTTCAGTTTAAAATGTGACAGAGGTTTCGTATAATAACCTTTAATAAAAATCCTTTATAAAATGTGATATCGAGAAGATTGGTGGTGGGGCTGAAAATTTGACAAAACATGCATACAAGTAACGCACTTTATAAGAATTCCACATTAGTGCTGCCCCCTCAAGATTCATATCGCACATTTTTTAATATTTTAATGCCCCACCCGATTTAGAAAGCTGCAGAATTATTTCACAAACTATTTCAGAAAAAACTAAAAAGCACTCTACGCACCAAATGCACTTACTACTATATTTTTATTTTTAAAGAATCTCATTTCGCGCATTTTATCACTCATCATCATCATCATCGCCCGTCGTCCCGCCTGGGACATAGGCCACAAACAAAGGCTCTCCACACATCCCGGTCTTGGGCGAGTCCCTCCAGCTGTCCCTATAGTGGAGAGGATGGTTGTCCGCCGGCTGGTTTCAGTTGGCTTTGGCCACCCAGCTTCATTAATTCTCTGTTAGGAGATCCATCCTTTCCAATGTCCAAGCTTCCTTTTGAATTCTTTGTGTTTTTGTAGCAAGGCTTTTTTTTATATACAGGGAAGGGTTGCTAGCCCTTCGCCCAACCCTCCGCCTGGGACCGGCTACGGCAGAGTTCATTTTATCACTAGAGCAAGGAAAACCCTCTTATTGGGCGAAACAGTGGTCGGCAAACCGCGGCTCGCGATCCGCATGCTTTAGCGACCTGAGTGCAACTCCGGCAGTCCGCCACCAATCGGGTTTGACTCCGAAAAACATGGTTCTTGAAATTTTTTGTATCTCTCAAAATGTTTTTAATCGTCCCTCCTGCTGATTTTTGGCACCTTTGACTAATGAGTTTTCCGACCACTGGGGTAGACCATGCATACTTAAATAAAATATTACAACACAACAAACTAGGGGAGTATTTGTGTAATTGGGTTATAATGTTATACAAGTGACCCATTAGTAATCATATAATAAAAAAACACACTTTCTATAGACATTAAAATTGACAGATCAGTTAGACAAGGGTGTCCTTTACCCCCCCCCCCCCACCAACCTTGATATCCTATCATTTGAACCACTGCTAGGGAGGGTTAGAAGGGAATAGAGCAGTGGTTCTCAACCTGTGGGTCACGACCCTTTCACAGGGGTCGCCTTAGACCATCTGGAAAACACATATACCATACAGTTATGAAGTAGCAACGAAAATAATTTTGTGGTTGGGGGTCGCCACAACATGAGAAAATATATTAATGGGTTGCGGCATTAGAAGGGTTGAGAACCACTGATATAGACGAAGACGCTTTGTACCAGCTGTCCATTTTCCACTAGAGCGAGATTTCTTAAACTGTCAGATATCACAATAGCCACTGAAGAAAACTTACGTGTTGAGATAAAAATTTACGTATGCGTCACTTACCAATGCAGGTATCTTATACAGTCACACCCAAGGTCACGGCTACTACAACTTACTAATGAAATCACATCAAAGGTCACACATGTCATCTGTCACTACAGGTAACTTATATGTAATCACACCAAAGGTCATATATGCTAGTTGTCACTGCGGGTAACTTATGAAATCACACCAAAGGTCACAAATTGTCAGTTGTCACTGCTGGTAACTTAATGTGCTCACACCAAAGGTCACATATCTCAAGTGCAAATGTTATTTTACAAACGCCATTTTTTTTTTATCTTCGGTACAAATCGATTTCAGCTCAAACCGCGTAATACCCCAGAACCCCGCCCCCTTCTTAACAACCCCATTTTCTTGATACGAATACACCCCTCCTCCTTCCCCCCCAATCTTTTTTTTCTGTTTTCATCCGTGGCTTTCAGGACAACAATTATAGTTTTTTTTTTAAAACAACATGTCCGTTAAATTGTGGGCGGCCATTATCACGTGAGACGGACGAACAAGACGTTAGCAACAACGTTTAATCTGGCCGCATGCCTTATTGTAATGACTTCCTGTCGGGGGGGGGGGGGATTTTGGGGGTGGGGGTGGACAACACAAATGCGTCCCTTGTAGAAATCTTTAAAAAAAATGTTTTTTAAAAATTGCCTAATGAATTTGTATTTCTTGAGGGCTTCTAAATGTGACCTTCGGTTGTTAAAGGTTGTCATATTACCTGGGGATCAACATTACGAATATGGAGGTACAGTGTCTTAAACGTGTGATTTGCATATGGTTAATGTAATACCCCAGAACCCCGCCCCCTTCTTAACAACCCCATTTTCTTGATACGAATACACCCCTCCTCCTTCCCCCCCAATCTTTTTTTTCTGTTTTCATCCGTGGAATCACTCAAGAGCTTTCCTCAGACCACTTCTGTGTTGTTTGTGAGCTTAACGTTAATGCATCCTCTCCTCTCCTTCAATCCAGGGAGGTCCGCAGTTTGTGTACTATAAAAAGGGATGCCTTTAAGCGTGATCTGAGTTTGGAAGTGTCCCCTGCCCTCTGCCCTACTTTGGAAACACTACACAGTGCATTGCGCACTGTGCTTGAACGGCATGCCCCCCTAACCCGCCGTATTGTTAGGTCAGCACGGTCAGCTCCCTGGTATGCAACCATAAGGGAGGAACTACGCAGTGCCAAGAAAGAGCGGCGTAGCGCGGAAAAGAAGTGGCTTAGGTCAGGTCTTGTTGTTTTTAGGCAGATGTATTATGCTGCCAAGAAACGTGTGACCAAAATTGTTTGTCGAGCAAAAACTTTGTATTTTAGCCAAAAGATAATTATGGGTAAAACCTGCAAGCAGTTGTTCGATGTTTGTAGCAATCTCAGAGGGATTAACAAAGGAATTGCTCTTCCTTCAGTGTATCCGTTGCCCCAGCAACCAGAGATGTTCTGCAATTTCTTTACAAGCAAAGTTGCTGACATCCGCGCTGAGCTTGATTGTCTTGACATACCCCCCTTAGAATTGCCACCCTTTTCTTGTGTTAGTTCACATTTCGAAATTTTTAAGCCGGTTTCAGAACAGGAGGTCAAAATTACTATTCTGGAGTCTAAGCCTACGTCATGTTCTTTGGACCCCATCCCCACCCCCCTGTTGGTTGAGTCGTTAGATCATTTGCTCCCAACGATAACCAACATAGTCAATGAAAGCTTGTCATCGGGCACTGTTCCATCTATTTGTAAGTCAGCTGTCATCAAACCATTGCTTAAGAAGCCTGGTCTGGATGAAAATAATTTTAAAAACTATAGACCTGTATCTCACTTATCATTTTTGTCTAAGGTCATTGAAAAACTAGTTCTAAAACAACTTTTTGCTTACTTAAATGACAACTCTCTTCTCAGTCCTAATCAATCAGCCTATAGACCTTTCCATAGCACTGAGACGGCTCTCTTGAAAGTCACCAATGACCTCTTGCTTGCATTGGACAGTGGTGATGTCTCCCTCCTGATCCTCTTGGACCTCAGTGCGGCCTTTGACACTGTCGACCATGAAACCCTTTACAAAACGCTTGAAAATTACTTTGGCATTTCTGGTTCTGTTTTGTCTTGGTTTAGGTCGTTCCTCTCTGATAGAACGCAGGCAGTCGCTGTCGATGGCTGTATCTCCAGCAGTGCTGACTTGGTGTATGGAGTGCCACAGGGGTCCGTTTTGGGCCCGGTTCTATTTACAATGTATACCAGGCCACTGCTCCTCTTGCTCGAGAGGCATGCTGTTGGGAGCCAGTCTTTCGCGGATGATACGCAACTATACAAGCATACCCATCCCTCTCTTGTAGATTCAGCTGTCCGGACTTTGCAGGAGTGTATTGGTGATGTCAAGTCATGGATGATACTCAGCAAGTTGAAACTTAACGATGACAAAACGGAAGCACTTCTTATTCATGATCACAAATCATCCTCTAACTCAGCTCTCCCCACCTCATTTCAAGTAGGTAACTCAGACATACAGTTTACATACTCAACTAGGAATCTTGGTTATATTCTGTCTAACAACATGTCTCTAGATAAACATATATCTCACATTTGTCGCTCTGCATACACTGCTATCCGTCAGATCAACTCCATCCGCCACTACCTCACAGTTAGTGCAACAAAAACCTTAGTCTGTGCTCTTGTTCTCTCTCGTCTTGACTACTGCAACTCTCTTCTGTCAGGCTCACCAAAACACTTCTTAGAAAGATTACAAAAGGTTCATAACTCAGCTGCTAGGCTAGTTTTAAAGGCAAAAAAACGTGATCACGTCACACCACTACTTCATTCACTTCATTGGCTCCCTGTACAAGCACGGATTGATTATAAACTCTCTGTTCTGTGCCACCACTTTTTCTCGAATTCCTGCCCTTCATATCTAACCGAAATTCTCTCTGTCTATTCACCCCTTCGACAACTTCGCTCCTCCGCAGACGATCGTATTCTTTCTGTCCCTAAGACTCGCACAAAAACATACGGTGAAAGATCTTTCTCTTACTGTGCCCCCAAACAATGGAATTCTCTTCCACTACACATCAGAAATATATCAACCATCACAGCCTTCAAAACTGCACTCAAAACACACCTCTTTAAACTTTACTATCCTGACTGATTCCCCCTCTGAAAGTTAAACGATGCTGCTGAGTGCCGTCCATGGCTTCACATGTAAATTGTTATGGAATGGTTGGTTTTTAATTTATATTTTTAAGTTCATTTTAATTTGCATGTACAGCGTGGTGAGCCCAGCCCTAGGCTGGGGTACCACGCTATAGAAAACTACCCATAATAATAATAATAATGTAATGGACTAGAGCAATGTTTCTTCAACATTAATTTGTTGCCCCGCTTCCCCACCTGAGCACATTAAATGGTGTAATGACACCCCTACCCCCTTGTCGTACCTCACATTGCCCTGACACATTTAAAATGTGAATACGTGAGCGACAATTTACCCCCCCCCCCCCTTGTCGTACCTCACATTGTCCTGTCCCACGTAAAACGTGAATACGTATCCCCCATCGGCAATTTACCCCCCCCCCCCCCCCCCAAGTTTTCCGAATAAGCTTCAAATCCCCCCTACCCCACCCACCTGTGGGGCGTTGTCATTTGTTGGTGAAAACACGGTTCTACAGAAGACACAAGGAATTTAGGTACTTAATAAATGCACTTCTTTTAAAACAAGCCTATGCCAGCTTTAACTTCCGCCAAACAACGAGGACAGCAAAGAGTGAGCTGTCCGTCTACCAAAGTCACCTGACAACACATGCTTTGAAGAACAACACTTGATAAGAATCCCAGTTAGTCCCCCCCCCCCCAAACCCCCCCACACTCACTCTTTTTTTCGCCAAAGACCACCGGGAAACACATATACTCTACAGTTATGAAGTAGCAACGAACATAATTTTCTGGTTGGGGGGGGGGGGGGTCGCCACAACGTGAGGAGCTGTATTAAGGGGTCACGTCATTAGGAAGGTTGAGAACCACTGGAATAGAGTATTACAGGAGTAGAGCTCATTGAAGGTAAGGAGATGACACACATTTTTTTTCCCCCTATCGAAGATAGGTCGATTTAAACAAATAATATCAATATTTCAAGATTATGGCAGAGGTCGTAGGTCTAAAATAACATAAGTAGATTTGACATTTTGGTGACAGGTAGGTGGAAAGATAGATTAGAATTCCCTTTATAATAACAGTATTATTTAGAATAATAGTAATAATAGTAATAACAGAAATAGTAGTAATAACAGTAATGATAGTAATAATAATAACAGTAATAATAGTAATAGTAGTAAAAAAAGTTATAATAGTTTTAATAGTAATAATAGTTAAGATAGTAATAATAGTAATACTAGTCATGGTAGTGGTAACAGTAATAATAATGCTAATTATAATAATACTAATAATGATATTAATAATAGTAATAATAGCAAAAATAGTAATGATAGTATTAATAATACTATTAATAATAATAGCGAGTAGTATTATTATTATTATTATTTGTTGGCTTATATAGCGCGGTACCCCAGCCTAGGGCTGGTCTCACATAAAAATATTAGAAAAAGAGACATAATCGTGACAATGACATAAAAAAAATATATGTAATAAAGAAAAGATGTATACTGTATAGAGACAAAACAAAAACTAATGCATATTCACCCCTTCCACCCCAGAACTTTTACATGACAAGCCATGGACGGCGGCCAACAGCATCGTTTATCGGTCAGATGTGGGGAATTATTCTATGTATATTGGCTTGTACTGTCCACATGCTTGTTGGTAGATTTAGTATTGTTGCGTTTTGTATTTTTATAGCGCTTGCGAGCCTTATGATGTAACATTACATTGCCTGATTTCTTGGGTACAATGCTCATGAAGATTAGTTGATGGGCATCCAAAGATTTTCATTGTTGCATTCTCCTCATTGTATATGCTTGAATGTGATTTTAGAACGGGCTTGAGAAAGAGAAGAAAAAGGAAGTGGGGTGGAGTGCAGTGGCGTCAACATAAGATGGCCCTTATTTTGGGGCTGCATTTTCTTTCCATTTGATATGCTTCGTGCTGCTTTTTATTGTATTCTGTATGTGTATTATGTATGTGTATTATGTATGCGTATTATGTATGTGTATTATATATGTGTATTCTGTATGTGTATTATGTATGTGTATTATGTATGTGTATTAAGTATGTGTATTATGTATGTGTATTATGTATGCGTATTATGTATGCGTATTATGTATGTGTATTATGTATGCGTATTATGTATGTGTATTATGTATGCGTATTATGTATGCGTATTATGTATGTGTATTATGTATGTGTATTATGTATGTGTATCATGTATGTGTATTCTGTAATCATTGTGCTTTTTGTAAATTAAGGGTGACAAAATCAAGGCTCGTCACGTGAGTTGATAACTCTATCTAACTCTATCTAACTCTATCTAACTCTATCTAACTCTATCTAACTCTATCTAACTCTATCTAACTGTAAGTGCGGTTATCCCGCATTTCATCACTGGAAACAATGCCTAGTTCTTTAATTATTAAATTCACCTGAAAAAAAAAAAACAGTCTAAAATATAAACGTCCAAACTAGGTACTGACACAACATGGCTTCACGAGTAATAGGCAGTCAGTAGTTTAAACATGTAGCCTACAATCATGCAAATACAATACAATAATGTGAATAATTACTGTTCTGTCTCTGATAGTTATTATAGTAGTGTCCACATGAACTCGATACCCGAAGACTTACACACCTCGCATGGTCACCTGACAGGTGACTATAAAGATTTAAAATGGAAATACAAGTATGAGAATGTCTTAACATTTCGCGGTAACTTGCGAGGAAGCCACTCATTTCAAGGCCGCCGATGCGTACACTTTGTGTACAAACTGGATTGAAGAGTAGATCTCAATTGCGGGGCCCTATGAGAAACGGATTGCACGGGGCCCTTTCTGTGTAGGAATAAGGATAATAAGTGAAAATTAAGATTTTGTATTAGAAAATAAATTCGGGGGCGGGGCCTATGAAAGTGCGGGGCCCATTGCGGCCGCATAGGTTGCAATGGCCTAAGGCCGGCCCTGATCTCATGCCAAAGCCGAGACAGTGCGGGTTATAAAGCCAAAGGAATGAAAAAGATGAAAATAAAATAATATTAGGACGAGGTCGAAAAAATGAAATGAAAGAATACAAGAGAATTAATTATAAATATTGGTACCTGAAATAATGATCAAAATTAATAGAGGTGTTAAAATAGTTGAGCAAAAGATGTGCTTAAATAGTTGAAAAAATAGGTGTTTAAATAGTTGAATAAGTGAGGTGTTTAAATAGTTGCAAAAAGAAGTGTTTAAATAGCTGAATAAAAGAGGAGTTTAAATAGTTGAATGAAAGAGGTGTTTAAATAATTGAATGAAAGAGGTGTTTAAATAGTTGAACGTCAGAGGTGGTTAAATAGTTAGATAAAAGAAGGGTTTAAATAGTTGTAGGCCTATACTTTTGACGAACGGTTGTTGAGCATAATTGTCTTGGAAATTAGTTATGCTATTTATTCCCATTTTAATTCAATAAAAGGTCCGTAATATTATTATATTATTATAAAAATAGGTGCAGCTTTTTCATTAATTGTGTTTTCTTCTCAGTGGCTTATGAGGCTGCTCTTTGAGTTTAAGCCACGGCTGCACTTATCTCGGTAGGACTTTAGCTTCTGGTTTCCTTCTGGTCACGGTCGTTCTCTTTTTTGCTTATAGAAGGGCTTCATTTCGCTCGTCTTCTGTCGGTTGGATGCCCACATTGACTTCTGTTCGCCAGACTGATCGTTGATCTAACGATAGCCAAAAAGATAATATAGCCCAAAGAGTATACTTAATAGCAACTCGATGACAATCTTGTGACGACCTGAAATAATCTCTCTCGATCTCCTCTTTCTCTCTTCCTTTGTATCTATCTTTTTCTCTTTCGTCTCTCTCCTGTTCTTTCTAATTTCATCAATGATATATACATGTATGCAATACTAAATTGGAGAAACCCACTTTGTTGCTTTTGTAAAAGTTTTTATTATGATGTAAACACAGCTTGCTATTCTAATTCACTAAAAAAAAATTCTGATTCTCTTTGCAATTTCGCCACATCTTCCCATGAGCATTAAGTAGGTGTTGGAAAACTTCCTAGACATGGACACGTAAATGAGAAAATTGACCGATGAATTCATCACATACAACAGATCGACTAAAGACTCTATCGCTGTGTAGATATTGGTAGTCTTCCCTTGAAATAAAACAAAAGACTCGTCTGTGTAGTACAAATAGGGCGGCACGGAAGCCGGAAGTGCGAACCCGAGATAAACAAGAGTCACGGCCATCAGCATCCTCACGGCTTTCACGTCGTAGCCAATTTTGTCTTTCGACGAGGATATTTTGAGCCGCCTCCTGCTCGCTTCGCGGAGTTTTATTCCTGTTGCTATGGACGCCAAGAAAATCAACATCAGAGAGATCGGCCCCCGGATGTTTGCCAGGATAAAAAGATTGATAAAGTTAAGGACGTCAAGGTTGTTCATAAAGAATTCCGACATTACAAAAATGCTCAAAGATTTGTTCGTTTTTAAATCAAACACGCATACAATCGAAAACATCCCATAAAATGGCCCCAAGATGGCAATCCAGAAACTGTAAAGACACACAAGGAAAAACACGGTCCTCTTTACTGTAAATATGCGAGAAACGCTCAGTGGTAAGTAGACGGCAACGGTTCGTTCTATCGAAATCAGAACAATGTGCCCAGAAGAAATTAAGCTGACAAGTCTCATCGGCACGACAATGTACACGGTCATGATCGTGTCTATGTTCTGTGCGGCGAGCTCGTCAAATTTGTCGACGATGCAGCGAACTCTACGCATGGGCAATAAGACGTCATAAACGAGGTCGACGATTGACAGAGACAAGAGGATGACGTTGGTGCTGTCTCGGAAACCGTGAATGGACAGGATAATCACGTTCAGCACATTTCCGGTTATGCCAAAGATGGCGACTGTGTTGAGGAGAAAGCAGTTGACGACCGTGTCCAACAGATACAGGGACACTCCATCTAGCACGTCAAATTTGTTTCGTTGCATTTCACTCGCATTCATGGCTTTACACAAAAAAGGATTTATTTCATCCAACTTTTAAGTGTTGTTGAGCTGAGCCTCAAATATTTTACAATAAAACAAAGAAAATAGATGCTGTTCAAGTAATAATGTAACGAATTCAAGGATTATATTCAAATTCCAGACTTAAAATTACATGGCAGAATAATTACTACTTTAAAAATAGAATAAAATACATTGCATTTAAATTTACACGGGCTTTGCTAAAATAATCGATATCAATTATAGAGCAGTGGTTCTAAATATTTGCAACGATATAGGTTCTAATGCGGTTATAAATGTATGCACTGCAACGTCTTTATTTCATAACCAAACTATATAGTATGTCTCAATGTGTTTGTGTTTGTTGCATCTTTTTTTGACACCTGGAATATTTTAATGCATCAATAATGGTAGAACAGATGTACCATAATTTGAGAATCCCTGCTTTTAGAGTAAATATGTTTTTTTAAATAATTAAAATTAGTTTACTTGCCTTCTTATTATTTCAAAGATCAACATAATTAATAGACTTGACAGACTTCTTGATTGATTTTATTTTTAAAGAAAAAAAGGTTATATGTTAATGATACGTTTCTTTCATTATTGCAGTATTTTGCAGGGGAATGTTATAGATAACAATTATAGACCCTCGATAGCCTCGGGTGATTATTTGTCGTATATCATTAGAAGTCATTTATTACAATCATGTTTTGCGGAACTCATATTGAAGGGGTCGAATTTGTGTATACACCGGCCATATATTTATTTTTAAATTGATAGACCGATGCATTGATAAAAGCGTCGCACTCCTTGCACCTTTTGCCATGATAAGACAGCGTAACAGCTTTTGAATCTCAGGATCACACACAGTTATGTTAAATATATAATATGGGATATGCTATGTTATCTTTAATTATGTTATCCTTTAAGGGGCCAGCCTGTTTTATATTTCACGCAGTTTCACGGGGCTAAGTGGTCTAGCTAGGCCAGCGGTTCTGAACCTGTGGGTCGCGACTCCTTTATGGTGGGGTGTCGAACGACCCTTTCCCAGGGGTCGTCTAAGGCAATCGCAAAACACATACAATATACAAGTATGAAGTACTAATCAAAATAATATTATGGTTGGGGGTCGCCACAACATAAAGAACTGTATTAAAGGGTCGCGGTATTAGAAAGGTTGAGAACCACTGAGCTAGGCGAAGGGTAGTCGATCTTTTCGGCCCGAGGGACATATTTTGAGTACACCTGGTCTAGGCCGAACGCAGCATGCCAGTTTTCCCGCAGCGCTGGCATGTTTCCCTAAAAAGCTTGGAGTACGTCCTTGAGAATTTTTTGGACATCGTCACGTATATCAAAAAATTAACGGAAGAGTTGATGACGTACAGTAAGTCCACAAAATACTCGGACACGATGTAGACATGTGTCGTCCATCCCTGGAACACCACGAACGATTCATCGATGTAGTACATCAAGGTCGGTACCATCGTCGGAACGGCCAGCCCAAGATAGACCAGAGACACGACCAACAGCATTTTGACCGCCTTCATGTCAAATTTGGAACTCTCCTTTTCGTCGCCGAAGTCATCAGCAGACGTTTCCGGCCTGCTTCGCGGAGCTTGATTCCGGTCGCGATCGACGCAAGTGCGATGATCGTCAGAGATAGGGGTCCTCTGATATTCGAGAATACGAATAAATTGATAAAATTAAAAACGGCCAGGTTGTCCAGAATATAATCAGAAAACACAAGGAAAGCGAGGGTTTGATTCGAATCGGGATCGACGGCCCAGTTCGCGGAAAACATGTTGTAAAAAGGCCCAGCCGAGAAAATCCAAAACGCGTACACAAAACTTAAGTACAGGCACGTCTTTTTCACCGTGAACACGCTGGAAACGGTCATGGGGAAGTACACACATACGGTCCTCTCGATGGATATGAGAACAATGTGTCCAGACGATAGGAAACTGACCAGTCTCATGGGGATTACCAGGTAAACATTCAGGAGAGTGTCCGCGTTTCGTCCGGCGACGTCACTGAATTGGCTGATGCCGCAACGGAGTCTCCGAATGGGCAGCATGATGTCGTATGTTAGGTCCAGCAGGGACAGGGACATCAGGATGACGTTCGTGCTGTCCCGCAAACCCTACGTAGACACGACGATGACGTTCAACACATTTCCGGTGATCCCGAACACTGCGATTGTGTTGAGTAAGATGCAGTTGATGACGTCATCGAAGAGCGATAGCATTTCATCACTTATGACGTGGTATCTGTTTGGAGTTTGCGTTCTTGAATTATTCATGATTGTTAATATTTTTATAAATAGGCCTTTCTAAAGGCGTATAAGGCGATAACCCAGCGTACATTTGTTTACAAACTATTCAAATAAATCTTGTGTACATGATTTTGAATCCAGGCCTTTAAAACGTATCAAACGTTCCTTTAAAAATAAGATACACATTTTATTCTGTATTTAACATAGTATTTCTCGCATTTTATAGGGATACTCATAAGAAAGGGAGTTTGTTCTTTAGATTTAGTTTGAGTCATTAGTTTCTACGTCTTTGTTGTTAACATTAAAATTAATTGTACGTTATCAGCGCTTCAATGGTTACTGTCTAGAATTGTGTTCAGTGATTATCGTCATGAATAAAAATTTACAGGAGTTTTTCTCCTTAGAAATAATGTAGGCCTATAATTTTCCCCCAAAGTATTTCTTATTTGTGAAACCATTCGCGTGTTACCAAAACTCATAAGAGATGAAATCTAAAAATATTGTTTGTATTGACTTTGTCTACAGCTACAAATTTGACAGTTCAAAATTAAATTATGTGGAAAAACAGTAAATAATTGTTCAGATTACAGAGCTATTATACAATTAATTTCTTCATCTTTTCAGTGTATAGAAATAATTATTTGGCTAACGGGTGGTTAAGATCAAAGATTATTGCTGCCCATCACAACGTAGACACCCCGCCATTAGGCGAGAATGCCGCCCATCAATTTTATAGAGAACAAAGTGTCACACGGGGCGGACCGGCCCCCTCCGCAACATCGTCGTAGTGCAGTGCCGGTAAGTCACTTTGATCGGTAGTGGGAGTGTGGGGGAAGGGGGGGGGGTTAAAGGCACCGAATGTTCCCGAGCTACATCTGAGTGTGGGCAGGGTCTGGGGGGTAGGGGGTTCATTGAGCCCCCTCCCCAATTTCCCCCCCCCCCCAACCTAAATTCAAAATACAAAGATTCATTTTGGATTACTTCTGAATTTAGTTTTGCATCAATCTACACTTAATTGATTGTTCAACAGAGAAATGCTGTGAAATTTAAGGGACCTTTGACCTGGTTGTGTTAATACAAATCTTTTATTTTTGTTACTAAATTGTTATGTTTTTAAAAAATAATATTCATTAAAACTATAATAAAACTATTAAAGTCTTTAATTTGTCTAAACTTCCAATCATTAGTAAATGATTTTTTTTAAAATTTTGCCAATGTGACGTACCGGTGCTTTACGTCACAAAAAATATAATATATTATAATATAATATAGCTGTCTAAGCTGTCCGGGTGCATCGGGTGAGTTGTGACGCTGAGTTATATTAGGATCAGGGCTGATTGGCTAATGAAGCCAAGCGGTTTGTCAATTCTGGCTTCTTTCTGTTTAAAAATATTTTTAAAAAGACAAACAGGGAAAGGGTTTTTCGGTTCAACGTTTTTATTTCATCTTTTAAAAAATTATAATTGTCATCTTACTACAACGTTGAATGCACACGGAGCTCAAAGGGCCAAAGTCCCGGCGTACTACAATCACTTTATATCGAAAGTACATCGACAGCTACGTTGACTATACCAGGAGAATCAAACGCTTTAAATCCGACCATGTACTTACAAAGGAAACATTAAATGATAATTTTAAAACTCATAAACGAAGTGGTGTATTTATCAAAACGAACAAAAATTGTGTTGTTTGTTGAACGATTCCGAGGGGTGGCATAAAAATTAAAGCATTACAATTATAATTTGATTATTAAATAGATTTATTGAACTAAGCCATGGACTAAAAAAAAAACCAACACATCTGTAATTAACATTATATCCATAATATCACAAAGGCTGCATTTTAAGACAAAACCCAAACCAAAAAAAAAAAAAATCCTAATGTCAACTACAGATTAACTCATTTAAAGTGTATCTTTATTAAATGGCTGTTTCTCCTTCCTGCCTTACTGAAATTCCTGTGTCCTAACTTCTAGTTGTATTTCTCTCTTTTTTTAAATTAAAAATACAAAAAATAAACCAAAACAGATTGATTTTAAATGATTTTTTTATTTTGTTTGTTTATGCATATATTATTCCATCTACTTTAGGCATATTTACTTTTTAACACTTCTATGCTCAAACGCTCTTAAATAATTTAAAGGTTAAAAATATAACGTTTTACAGCATGCCCTACAAAATTATTTCTACACCGCCTATACTAGTAACCTTTCAACTTTTACCCCAGCAACAGAGTTCAATTGAGACTTATAAACAATATGGCGCGACAAACATTCCCCAACTAAGACGAGAGATTAAACTAAACGATTTATTTTTCTGGAGGATTTTATACAACTGTAAATTTTATATATTATTTAATAGGAATGCAAAATGCAGAAAATAATGTTACTTTTATATTTTGGCTATCCATAATTTATCAAATTTCATCGAGTTTATAGTTCATATTATTATATTATTATATAATTATTATGAATTTATAGAATAGGCCTATTCTTCATCTAAAATAAGATTAAGAATTAAGAATTCACAAGTGATAACTTAATTGATACTTATCAGTATAGTTATTAACTTAATAATTAAGTCATTAGACTATAAGTAAGACATAAAAAATTAAAAATAAACAAACATGCATTCGTTATATATTAATATTACTAACTATTAATTTTAATAGTATTTAGACTTAGTTAGGAATACTCTTTATCTTACTTTGCAAAACTTTAAGCTTATTTAATATATCTTGATTATTTATATTATCAATAAAATAAATTCTTAGCCCAATAAATAATTGAGTGAATTTTTAAAATATGTTTTTTTTCTCCATTAAAATTAATGTCACTATCAATATGTCATACATGTTACATGTCAATGTTCCCACTGCCACTGAGACGATAGCATTATTGGTTGGACCAATAACTCAATGATTTTGAATAATTGGTGTGATTTTAATGGATCAGAATCTTAAATTTTAAATAAAAAAGTGGTCAATGGACTCTTAAGTTGTTTTTTTTTGTGTAAGAGTTTTTGAAAGTTCAAATGAAATTTTATAGAATTGAATTGAAAGTATTAAGCTATTTTTAATTTCAGTAAAATAGATAATACTATTACTATTATATTAATTTTACTAGTATAGATACTCCTCTCAGGCTTTTTCTTAATCTATTTTAATATTTATTAATAAATTGTTAATACATTTAAAAAAAAAAAAAAAATTCTTTCATTTATTTGTTGAAATGATTATGTATGATATTATTTTTTTACAAATTCCATTTATTTGGATCAATAAAATATATTTATCTTTCAATAACCATTAGAAAGCACCTCAAACCTAAACAGCACAATTTTTTAATAACCCACGCTCTACCTCTGTAGTGATCTGAAATAAAATTTTGATATAACGTAATATTACATGATTTGAAATTTTTTTTATTGTATCATGCAAATTGTGTATGCTTTAAAGTGGTTCTCATTAGATGAAAGAAATTGTTTAAATAATTAATAATAGTAGAAAACAATACTAAACAACTGCCATTAAAGAAAATACTGAAAATTCTTCCAAATATAACTGAAAAGTCAACACTCTAAACTGATTAAAGAATTTCTCATTGTTTAAATACTTCAGATTCTAGTCAGAGAAAATGGCAACAGATGAACGGTTAAAATGGCTGGAGGTGAGGATTGCTTCATCACTTAGACCACGCAATGAGGACCTTAAAACCATGTTTATAAATGATGACAACAGGTACCAAAAGGCCCAGCTTGCCTTTTTTCAGTAAAATAAGTTTACAAATCTTGGGCATAATAAATTGAAATGAGTGACAGTTTAACTTTTAAATTCTCATGAGCCCACTGTACCGGCTCATGATTTAATAATAATTTTGTAAAAAGGTTGAAGCGGTGTTAGGGTTTGGTTTCAACTCTCCATGTCCGCTGAGCCATTTTGCTTTGTGATTCAGGTAGCTGTTTTGTGCTTACATCCTGATTTATTTTGTTTGAATTTTTTAGGGCCTATTCTTTGATTTCTTACTACCTTTGAACCATGTGGCTCAGGAATACATACCCATTAATTAGGGAATTACAGCCAGTAAGGTGCTGCAATATTGTTAAACATATATTAGTATTACATCTCATGAATCTGATTAAGAAAAGTTCGACAACCACATTGATTGATTGATTGATTGGATCTTTCTATATCAGTGGTGTCAAGAAAGGGAGCATTGCCCTGAACTAATGTTGGAAAACATTTACTGCAAGAGAAAGAGGATTATTCATATTATTTTCTAAAACCACTGCACTTGAACTGTATACTAGTACTAGTAGTACTGATGTTATCCTCTTTCAAACAACTGGAACTTTATCAGAGTATGTTACCTAAACAGTGGCAAAAAGTGGACAGAACAAAAGATAATTTTTATTTTAAAAAGTTACAGGGTTTATCCAAAGCCACGTCTATACATCTAATAATGCTAGGAGTGATATTTTAAAATTGATAACTTATAAAATGATGGTGTTTTACAGATTTTCAATAATCTTTACTGGCAATTTTTACTTTTTAAATAAAATGTTTACTAATACTTAAAAAAAATTTATAAATCTGATTACAAGCCTAAACATATTTATAAAATTGACATTTCATTCTCTTTCAAATGATTTATAACACTTCAGGACTAGCGTTTAAATTAGGTTCAGAAACATCAGAATATGATTAGATGGTATTTTTTTTGTCGCTGTATGTTTTGTTAAAATGTGTGTAATGTTTTATCAAACTTGAAACAAATTTGAAGATTAATTATTTATTGAATATACTGTCTGTAAAGAAAATATTTTTTCAATTTGTTTACCAATTTTTTGAAATCAAAGTATAGTAATTTGACATTTGTGAATTATTTGTTCATATCTATTTTCATCTGTGCTGTTGTCAACAATTAATTTTTTTTTTTTTATTTCAAAATTTATATCAGTCATTTTATAAAAAATGTACAATGTACACTCAATTAAGTTTTCATTGATATACAACACATGGGGGTCTATCTCTTACATTAATCTAGGATTTAGAGTTAGATTTAAATTTAAAAGTGGTCTTGTTTCTGTTCTGTGTCTGAAAGTGTTTGGGAAAAGCCGTGACAATACTACCCCAGGGAGACAAATAGTTAATGAAAAATTTCTTAAAGAAATTATTATGATTGATCTATTTGAATCTCTTACATGTGTTTATGTCTATAAGAAACACATTAGATTTTGTGTGTGAGATTTAATTTCTCAGCTTAAGCCAATATGGGGATACATTAAATTTATATATATACGAATTCTTTTCTATGCAACCCACCCTCCCCCAACCCTTCAATTTTTTTTTTCTTTTAAAGGAATATGCTTTTTTATTTACATTTAAGACTTGCTTGCTATGAATTTGTCAACAATGAAGATGTGAAAAGGCTCTTTGTGTTTATGAGACCTGGTCGTCTCATCACAGCCTCACTGCAGCCTCCTATGGAACTTCAGATAAAGTCAATATTCTTTTTAAAGTGCAATTCAGGAACAAAACTTACCAAAGACAACATGGGTATATCAGTTAACAATCCTTACAAAAATATAATTATTTATGAATTAATTTTTAATATATTTAATATTCAAGATAAAGATAAGAGAACAAAATTAACAGCAGCTTTGCATCATCATCCAGCTATATGAAGTTAAACATAATTTTCTTATACTGTCCAATAATATCCAGATTTTGATGCATGGCCTGTTCATGAAAAATGATGAACTATCAGGCATACTTTGGATGGGTCACATGATCAAAGCTGTTATCAAAATTAATGTTATTTAATTACTCCAGTAATGCTGAGGGATGAAATAAGAAAAAAATATTCTAAGAGACAATCATATGAGTGCTTCTTTACAATGAACGAACTTATTGATGTGGAATAAAATTTATTTGTTCCTTATAAGGACAATAACCATTTAGTCTGCATTCATGTTTTTTTTAAAAATTGATAAAGTATAATAAAAAAAAATTGTCATGTAATTTAAAAGTAAAAGATTGACACATTACTTTAGTACAGTTAGGTCAAATAAAATAAGATGTTTGCTCCATTTTTTTAAAATCTCAAATAGACTCAGAAGTTTTCTACATGGATGGCACTCGAGTTCCCCTTGAACATTTGGAGCTTACCATCCGTGAGGTTTTCTTACCCCTCCTAGCAACAAACACACACACCTTGGCCAGTGCACCGGGCAATGGAGATAAAATCATGGACATATTGCACAGGCTGATGGCTGCAGTGGAGGTGTCTCAGGGTCATGTAGAGGTTTGAAATGACACTATCAGATCTTTAGCTGAAATCTTCAGGTTTAGAAGTTAGAATTTGTTGATAGAGAATTTTAAAAGAGGATTGGGGGAAAAAAAAACCTTGCTGTAAGAAATAGTCTTTAATGAAAGTGTGCATATAAGTTATACAAATTAAAATATAAAATAAAATGCATGTTTTCAATTTAAAGGTAGAAAAAAACAACAACCTGGAATAGTGCAATAAATATTAAACAACTTGCTAGCACTCTGAAAGAAAAAATAAATATGATTGAATAAGTGCCTCTGCTGTGAGATTTTCTTTAACTATTCCACGGCTAAAATGCTGACATAATTTAACAGTCTCACTGTATCTCGATCCTGGTCACTAGTTCTGAAGCCTAAATGTCATAAATGAAATCAACAGGGGTGCATAACTCTTCATCTGCCTGCTATTGAGGTCCTGGCTGAAGCAGCGGCATCTCCATCAAGAAGAGCGGCAGTTTTGCATGTGCTGGAGACAACTGTGATTGGTTGGATCAAGCAAATCAGAGTGAGGGCTTCTAGCTTTTATCTTCATTCTTTTTTTTTTTATGGATGGGGAAGGCAAAATCTTTAGGGTGAGCTTATATTTCTACTGCTGTTTAAATTTCCTCATTAAATTGTCTTTTTTATCCTACTGATCATAAATAATCCTTTGACTGCTTCAGACTTATTTACTTTTACAATTTTGGCGTACAATGTATGACTTTGAGGTGTATATATTATATACTGTATGTTTATATTTTTGTTATTAAGATAATGTATTGAATGATTTTGTGATTATTTTGTAAGATTTTAAGAGTTTGAGGGTAAACAGGTCTGCTGGTTTCTTCATTTCAGATTTGTTTTATTATTATATTTGTTATGCCTGCTTAGTACTGTTTCTCGAAGAGGGCTTCTTGTCGACACCTTCTGTGGCTTGTCGCGTCCTTTTTTTCAGGTTTTCCCTACCTTCAACGTTCAATGGTAATGCCAAACTAACTAACATTACAGGCTGTCCAACGTCATAACCCACAAGCAGATCTGGCCCAGCAGTTTGGCGAGGAGCCTGGCCCTCTAGATGAAATCAGCATGTGGAAAAAACACCTGGACAAGCTGCTCTCCATAGATGACCAGCTGGACTCGGAGGTGGCCAAAGATATATTACAAAACCTTGAGTTGGCAAATAGCCAGTATGGTCACTCGTTTGGTAGTGTCCGTAAAGACATTGCAAAGGTAAGGTTTAGAAATTTGAGAACAACAAAAATCCCATCCCTTTTTTTTTTCCCATTTACCACACATTAAACTTATTGATAGGCTATAAGAGATTTTCTTAATAAAAAAGTAGAATTAAAAATTAAAAAAGAATTGAAAAAATTGAAAAATATGATCAAGTTGACAAATTTGCCTTTGTTCTTTCACTTTTAAATAGGAAGCAAGCAAGCAAAATCTCACCATAGAAAATTTATAAAAACGAGCAATACAGAAGTTTATACTAATCTTGATAATTTCTAAGGAGTCAAGCTACCATTTTGGCCTTTTGTATGCCAGTTCACAAAAAAAATATAGAAACTATGTTTTGGAAAAAAAATCTGTGTTACTATTTTACCACTTTTTTTTTTTCCTTCAGGCTCAGTCAGAAACCAGAAGGATCCTCAAGTTCCTAAGCACATTGGAGCCATGGTATCTCAAGTTGCACTCAGAGAAGAACCCCAAGAACATAATACAGCTTTTCAAGCCATTGATGCATGTGCTGAATTTGGTGTGGGCACATTCTACGTGAGTAGGACACCTCCCCATTAGATAGGGGCTGCATTTTCTTATTTTAACAGACAAATTCAAGTAGGGCAATAACTTTACAACAGGATGCAAGATATTCAATCAACTAAGAGTTGAACACAGGACAATAAAACAACTTTTCTGACCAATGTTTTGGTGTTAAATTTAATGAACATTCCTTTGACCTAGATCTTGGTGTAAAATTTCATGAACATTTTACTGAACAAATTTCATTTTGTATAATTTAATGACCTATTTTTTGGTTTATGATTTTATTAAAAAAATTCTGACTAAACATGCTGTATAATTTAATAAACTGTTTTTTGACCTATAACTTGCAGTAGGCGTATATTTTAATTATCTGGTCTCCAACCTTTCACTTTTGACCTACATCGTAATAACATATTCTCTGACCTTCATACTGGCTATTCTCCCCACCAGATACTATCATCAGATTGACAAGTTCCACCACTTACTCTGCCTGCTGTCCAATGAAATTGTCCACAGAGCTATTGCTATGGTGGGAGACGATGTGCTCAGGGAGCCGCTTGAGGTGAGAGGCAAAGGGGGACAATTAGGAACACAGCTCTCATAATGCCAAGCACTTACACCAGGGGCACTTGCAGATGGTTTATGTAAACTGGGCCAAGTCAAAATAATTTTTCTTGGATTTTAGATTTCTTACATTAAGAATGAAATGTTTTAAAAATTAATAAAATTATTTGAAGTGGTATGTCATTATAAGCATTGACACAACAAGAAAATTTAATATGATCCTCTAGTTGTAGCTTGATGAATACTTGATGGCTGTTTGATGGATAATAGTTGTTGATGGTCACACGTGTCTGTTTGTATTTTATATATTTAAATTCAGTCTCTTACACTTCCATGGATGACCATGATCGGTTCCGACAGACCGGTTGTAAAAAGATTTGGTTGTAAGTTGAGTACGCTTTGTATACAGTAATGTGAAGTGATGTTATAAAAATATTTAAGTTAAATTATGTCATAAATTTCTTTTATTATTGTTATAAATCATAATTTTTGATGTTCATTTTATGCCATTTATATCATCTCTACATCATTGTTTATTTTTTTACATCGTCAGGTTTAAGAAAAACACTGCCTTAACTGTACATGTAATACTGGTTTAATATTTGCAAAACACACAAAATACAGGTGTGGAAAATACTATAGGAAACATTTTCCCCATTTGCAAAACACATCAAATTGTCATTAACACAAAAAAATATATAAAAACATGTACGAAACATTTTTTGGCCACTGGTGCTTATCTAATATGGCTAGTGATTGTGGTCGTAAAGTCGAATGGTCGTAAGGTTGCATAGGTCGTAAGTCGAGCACTACCTTTATATTATTGGTTTAAAAATAACTGTCCCTCATATTTACAAAAAAAATTTAAATTAGTAATGTCTTCCTGTTTGATAAAATAACATCAGGTGGCTGCCTTGTTTCATAAATACATTTCATAATATAACATTATTCTCACCATTATTTCATAAAATAACATATTGGTACCCTACAAAATTTTTCACAATCCCCACTCTGACAAAGCACAGGGGAGATGCACCACGGTTTGAAAACTGCTGAATTAGATTGAGAATATGCAATTAAATTTCCTGTGGGCCAACTAGGTCTAAGCCTTTCACTTATTCCCTTACAGTCCTACTCCAAGTTGAAGGATGCCCTGAGGTTCTGTGCTGCATTTAGGGGAACATACCTTGACTTTAAGGAGAAAGCTGATGATCAGAATGCTAAGAACATTGCAGAGAATGCTGAAAAGCTGTGAGAATTGATGCTCATTCATTTATTAAAATACTTAATTAACAGTGTCATTTCCATTAAAAATTGTAGAATTGAAATGGCTGGCAAAGGTGGTCAATGGTCCTCGCAGTTGATGTGTTATATGTGAATATAACAATTCATCTGGAAAAATCTGCTCTAAAATAAATAGCCATGGAATCCCCTGCCCTCTAGGAGTACATGAAGCTTACACAGTGGTTACATGAGGGCTGGTATGCAAATGATGTAAAAATAAATTGTACATTACCTATAGACAATGGCGGTACAATGATTAAAAGGGGCTCAAAACTTCTGATCCAGAAGTTATTTTTGTTCAAGTTAAAAATTTAACATCTTTTTCTAAGATTTATTGAATATTGAACTCTGGTGTTTTTTTTAAAGCAGGAATAAAAATACAGCACAACAATAAAGCAAATTCATTTCCAGTGGTTTCTTTAGAATTTATTTACCCACACTCTTACCATTGTAAACTCTTAGTATTGTAAACTTTGGAAAAGATCATGCATTTATTATTACAACAGCCACTTTACAATTTGATTTAGTTATTTAAGTTTATAAAAAAACAAAAAAACATTTTCGCTACACAGGGCAGCCAGACCTCGTGGGAATCTGTTCAAAACCAAAATGTATGGACCACACGCCTACACCCCACGTTATGGCCTCAGACACGTGGACAGTGGCAACTCAACAGACTCGGCTGATGAGGAGGAACTCTGGATGGACAGTCCGTGGCCAGCAAGGAATGCCCCATGCTTCGATCTACTCAACAACTTCATGGAAAGGTTTGTCATCAGTGGAAAGATGTGTCTTTATATGTGCTCCATGGAAAGGTTTATCACAGTTAGTGCTCTTTAGGAAGGTTTGCCATTATAGCAGACCTGTTTACTCTTACGATTTTGGCGTACAATGTATGATTTTGAGGGGTGTGCACATTACATATAGGCCCTACTGTGTGTGTGTTTTTTTTACTGTTAAGATAACGTATTGAACGATTTTGTGATGATATTGTATGTTTTTAAGAGTTCAAGGGTAAACATGTCTGTTATAGATGATCTTGGGTAACTTTTGACATTATAGATATGTCATGACAGAAGAACTGTGTAAGGTTTGTCATTTTATAAATGGCCAGTGTAAGGGTTTGTCACTGTAAAAGTTTTGTCATTATATGTTCTGTGCAAAGGTTTGTTATTAGAGATGCTATGTCTGACTGCATTTGTATAAATGACTTTCTCTTAGCACCTTTCTTTCATTAATCCAATTTTTATTATACACTCATTCCTGTCTTTTATAACTTATGTCATCTGTGCAGGTGCAATGATGTCCTTGAACTGGTTGAAACCACTCGCCACTTCCGCCTGCTGGCTGGGGCTGCAGATGTAGGTGGCGCCGGCAGCCCAAGTCTTGACGCCATGGTGAAAGAGCTGCACAGTAGATACACCTCTGCCATGAAGGACTTCTTTGCTCAAGTCAAAAACGTCCTCAGCATTGATGGCAGTCAACAGTTTGAGAGAGCCTTCTTCAGTTTTAGAACCACTGTCAAAGTAAGAACAACCAAATTGTATTCTCTCCTGGTGTTGTTAAAACAAATCATTTACATAGCAGAGCACTTCGTCTGTGAGGGAATTTATACAATAAGTATCAAAGCCTTAGCTCTCATGAGCCATTGATAACGGTGTGAAATATGAGAACAAAGTATGATAAACTTGAATGTATATTTCATTTACACAATTTGAATGCAGTCCATCAGTTATCTTTTATAACGGTTTGAGATGTTTTCTACAGTCTTGGAAAGCTACTCATTGCATCAAGCTTTGTAAAAATTAATTATTTACTGAACACCATTACATCCAATCCAATGTTTATTATCTTAAAAAATAATGTTTTTTTAAAGCCATTTTGGCTGTGAGACATTAAGTAATAAGGAACCTTCATATATTTAACTTCATACATTTAACTTCATAGATTTAACGTCATAAAATTAACTTCATATATTTAACTACATATATTTAACTTCATATATTTAACTTCATATATTTAACTTCATACATTTAACTTCATATATTTAACTTCATATATTTAACTTCATACATTTAACTTCATATATTGAACTTCTTATGTTTAACTTCATATATTTAACTTCATACATTTAACTTCATTTATTTAACTTTTTAGATTTAACTTCATATATTTAACTTCATACATTTAATTTCATAGATTTAACTTCATATATTTAACTTTATACATTTAACTTCATACATTTAACTTCATACATTTAACTTCATACATTTAACTTTGTACATTTAACTTCATACTTTTAACTTCATAGATTTAACTTCATATATTTAATGCACGTTTTTCTACCGAATTCACTGGTTTCAACAAGGATAATACATTTGTTAATGTTCATGAGTTTTATACATTGTCTCCTGTTCAACCTAGGACCTTGAGAAAAGCCTTGCAGGGATTTTGAATCTAGCCTTTGACCAGTGTCCACTTGTGGAAGCCCAGCTGAGGCTGCTTGAAGTTTTTGAGGGGATCAGTGGAAGGGAATTAGTTCAGGTATGCTAGAGCCATTTTTTTTTTAAAGTTGTGGCTAGGCAAAGTTATGGTAGACTTAAATTATTTTTAAACATATAATTTTTCATTGTTTTTATTAAGGATCACTGCTAAGCTATTAAAAATATTCCTTTTAATTGTGTGAAAGGCAAAAATGCTCTCATATGCCTAAAAATGGGGTAAATAATTGGCAAAGCATTCGAGCATCACTGCGCTCCTCCTTTACACACAGGCTTAAAGCAGCAAGTTGCAAAGCTGCAAAAGTGTACAAAAGACAAGCCAGAAAAGCCTGGTTAACTTGGCACATGGGCATTTCCCATCAATTGCTTGCATCCACTTGCACAGCCACCTGTGCGCCCATTGAAAGATTCAGAACAAGCACAGATCTGATAGATTTCTTCAAATGAACTGAGAACTAAAAATGTTCTTAATATACTACAGCTGTAATCCAATTAACTCCATGATTGAAGAAGGAAGCACAGTGTCACTTGTGATGGCACTATTATATGTTTGACAATCTTATATGGCAAATTTTCTTTAATAAAAAAAAAATTATAGTACATATTTATTTTTTTTTTAAATGAGAAAAGTAATTTGTTTTGTTTTGCTTTCATTTAAATAAATAGTTCCATTAATCCACAAGACATGATGCCACTTTTTAAATCTAACAGCAACACCTGAAAGACAAAGACAAGGCCCTGGTAACCAATTTTACAGCAGAGCTGAAGGAAGTTAAGGATATTTTTACTGAGAACTACATCTCCCCTCCACTGCACCGTAACATGCCATACACTGTGTCCAAACTGATGTGGGTCCAAGCACTGAAAGACAGGATCAGGGTCAGTGACCAGTTCTAAAACTCTCTTTTCATTTTTTTTGTGGGAAATGCTAGTCTAAAACTCTCATAATAGTTTCAGTAGGAATTGGTGCGAACATTTTGATTGGAGGCTAATATTCAGCTACAACTTTCTTATTTGTTTCAGTAGGAATTAGTGCTAAAATTGTTATCAGTGACATTGAGCTACAGTTGCCTAGGAAGCAGTGGTGGCACTTTTTCTTTGTATAGTAGGGCGGCATTTTCAGCCATCTAATCCTAGCTCGGCCACTGATTAGATAAAGACTATTAGCTATTGCATTTTTTCAGTTGGTATTATTATTTTTGGAAATCACTACTCTACCAAAAGCAAAATACAAATTAGATGACATGGATGTATTTTCCTAGGTGAGTTGCTATGTCATTTCTTATGTCACCTGCTTGTTTGTTTTCCCTGTGTCGTATTAATGTCATCCCCCCCCATGCCATTTCTGTTTGCTGTATTTCCTATGTTAATTTCCTTGCAGACGCCCATGGAGAAGATGAAACAAGTGAGCCCCCACTCACTTGAGGGAGACAGCGGCTGGCAGATGAGAGACCTGTACACAGACATCATGAGAGATCTTGACAAGTAAGACAGACGGGGACATCTTGTCTCAGGGGTGTTTCAGTGTTGTGGCTCACAATGGAAGCTGTTTAAAATACATGAGTGCAGTTTGGTGTCTGTCTGTCTCAAGAGTTCTTATATCAAGATTCTTTGTAATGGTCGTTGCTGCAGTTGGTCATTGTTGCAGTTGGTCATTGCTGCAGTTGGTCGTTGTTGCAGTTGGTCATTGCTGCAGTTGGTCGTTGTTGCAGTTGGTCATTGCTGCAGTTGGTCATTGCTGCAGTTGGTCGTTGCTGCAGTTGGTCATTGCTGCAGTTGGTCGTTGTTGCAGTTGGTCGTTGTTGCAGTTGGTCAACTTAATGTCATTTTGAGGTGTTTTTTTTTGTTGGGGTTCCTTTAAAGCAGCGGTCCTCAACCTGTAGATTGCGATCCCTTTTGTGGTTGAGCAACCCTTTCACAGGGGTCGCCTAAGACTCTACAGTTATGAAGTAGCAATGAAAATAATTTTGTTTCTTATGCCTCTACAGTTATGAAGTAGCAATGAAAATAATTCTGCGGTTGGGGGGGGGGTTGCCACAACATGAGGGACTGTGTTAAAGGGTCGCGGCATTAGGAAGGTTGAGAACTGCTTTAAAGGGTCATTGGTGTACAGTAGGGTAGTTGATGTCTGACATGGGGCTATGCCTGTTTGCTGTCATTTATATATGATGGGTAGCAATGATATGTTACAGCAGTGGTTCTCAACCTTCCTAATGCCATGACCCCTTAATACAGTCCCTCATGTTGTGGTGACCCCCAACCACAAAATTATTTTCACTGCTACTTCATAACTGTAGAGTACATGTGTTTTACGATGTCTTGGGTGACCCCTGGGAAAGGGTGGTTCGATCCCCAGAGGGGTCGTGACCCACAGGTTGAGAACCGCTGTGTTAAAGCAAGGGGTCAATATTTTCTGGCACAGTTTGAAAGGGAGAGAGTTTTTAAAAACAATAAAAACAAATAAACTATACACTAGTGTGTGTGGTGGGCTGCTGTAATATAATGTGTCTGAAGTTTAGATTTAAAAAAAAAAAAATTGTTTCAGCTTATGGCAGGATGGAAAAATTTGCAAAAAATGCATGTTGTTATGTGTCATCTCAGATTTTATTTTTGACATTTCACATTTTATTTAATCTCCTGTTTTTGTTGTATGTGTCCCTCGTGCCAGCTGTGAGCTGAATATTAAATATGAGAAAAATGTTTTTTTCCACAATGCTGGAAAGAAATCCTTATTAATTGGATGAGCATTATCAGTTGCTTTAACAACATTTTTTTCTTCTTTCTTTCAATCACAGATTTGAGAGGGATGTAATCTCTAAATGGCAAGTAGACATCATGGCTGACCTAACACAGAAACTCAAAGAACCACTCCTGGTAAGAGTGAAATGCTTTGTTTTCTGCCCCTCTTGAGGACAATGCATGTCAGTTGCCAGGAAATGATTTGTTTGAGACAGTAAATAGTTGCAATTTTAGTTGTGAATCAGAGAATGGCAACAAATATCCTCTCGTTTTAGAATTCATTTAATCAATAGATTTTATTAGTTCATGTTGAGGCCATTCACTTATCCATATCGTGAGCTTTCAAAATAACACAGCCGAAACTAATTTATATGGATGAAAAAAATAATGTTTAAAAAAACTAAGTACGTGTCACCATCACAGTGTCTTGTAAAAAAATACCAGAGGCGAAGTGGTTCCAATAATAGTGACTATTTTATTATACACGTTCAGTGACATGCACAGTAAGAAATAAATCCCACAAAAGTAAATCCAAAAGCACTTGCAACGTATCATATGAATTTCAATACTAGCTTCTGGGTAACCTTTGTTACTTGATAAATGGTTAACACACTATAAATCTTCATTTAAAACATGAGCAGTATCTGTTCAATCTTTTTACATAAATTTCTTGATTCAAACAACCATTTTATTCAACTTCCATCTTGTTTCACTCATCTGCCCTCCTTCTCATTGGCCAGTTTCTCTCAAGCCCCAATACTCTGTGTATCAAAGAAGTAATAACTCCCATATCACTTATCTCCCATATATCCATATCTGTGACAGTACGGTAATGAAAAAGAAAAAAAAAGGCCTCGTAAAATTATTACTTTATCATTTACATCTTTTATTGAAACAGTGTATGGAATTAAGCACATATGATCTGGTTATCATCTTCAGACATTTTGACCTGACATCACTTTGTTTTAGTCCCATATCAAATGACCTTTAGTAATACATCTAAGTTGTTTCTACATTGTTAAATTTGAGCCAAGTCCTCTAAACAGGTAACACAATTCATATGCAGCAATGATATATCAGACTTGATTTTTTAAATATTATTTGCTACAAGATAGCGGAGGAGTATGATGAAGATATTGATGTTAGACCCCGTGTTATTCATGTCAACCTAGACCCCAAGCTGTTACTTCTGCTCAAAGAAATTCACTACCTCAGTCAGCCACCTTTCAGGTGAGAACAGGTTACCTTTTAATTTTTTTTAGACACGCCAAAGATTATTTCATGCTTTTTTTTTTTAAAGCCTAACTTTTTTGTTTTTGTTTCTGGAGCCCCATTTCTGTTTGCTGAGTTTTTGAATTCGAGGAATGTAGAAATGATCAAAATTTACAATTTTGAGAAATTATTGCTGATCTACAAATCTGGTTTATTTTAACCTTTACTTCTCAACATTCACCTGTTTCATTTTACCCCTTACGTCTCACCATTTATCGGTTTCATTTTACCCCTTACTTCTCACCATTTACCTGTTTCATTTTACCCCTCACTTCTCACCATTCACCTGTTTCACTTTGTCTCTTATGCCTCACAATTCACCTGTTTCACTTTGTCTCTTATGCCTCACCATTCACCTGTTTCACTTTGTCTCTTATGCCTCACAATTCACCTGTTTCACTTTGTCTCTTATGCCTCACAATTCACCTGTTTCACTTTGTCTCTTATGCCTCACCATTCACCTGTTTCACTTTGTCTCTTATGCCTCACCATTCACCTGTTTCACTTTGTCTCTTATGCCTCACCATTCACCTGTTTCACTTTGTCTCTTATGCCTCACCATTCACCTGTTTCACTTTGTCTCTTATGCCTCACCATTCACCTGTTTCACTTTGTCTCTTATGCCTCACCATTCACCTGTTTCACTTTGTCTCTTATGCCTCACCATTCACCTGTTTTACTTTGTCTCTTATGCCTCACCATTCACCTGTTTCACTTTGTCTCTTATGCCTCACCATTCACCTGTTTCACTTTGTCTCTTATGCTCAGCATTCACCTGACCGAGTCAGCTAAGGAACTCCTGAGAAGCACCAATTCTCAGCACCTGAGTGTGACCGCTGCCAGGCTGGAGACCATAGTGTCCAAGTACAACACCATCATGAGAACCATCACAGCCTTCGAGAGGCCCATGTTTGAGAGGAAGTTGGCACAGATTGACAATGTAAGTGGTGGAGGAAGTTGGGGTCGGTGGTGGGGGGGGGGGGGGGCAAAGGATTTTGAAAGCAGTCAGGTTGATAGTGAGGTGTCAGCTAATAAATTTAAGAGCTATGATTTGGTGAGCAGTTTAGAGAAGACTAGAAGAGTAAAGGACCTATAGTCCAAGAACTTAAGTTATGGGCTGTGGGCACTCTCACTTGAACTGAGGTGCCAGTTAAGGTACCCTATCAGGGCTTTTGAACACACCATGTAGAGAGAAATATGAAAGTATGCATTTATAAGTACACCAAATTTAGGTCAAATGACTAACATAGAATTGGTGGACCTGAGGTTTGGATCAAAATGTTTGATGTTTAAAAGAAAAAATAATAATCAAGAAATATTACAATTATCGGGAAATCAATTTAAGATTTTCAGAAAATATTACACTTGTAAATTCTTGTTTATTCTAGACTAGTCAGTTATCAGGTCAATAAGGATATAGGTATTTCTGGTCAGTTATCATGTCAATAATGATACAGGTGTTTCAGGTCAATAAGGATATAGGTTTTTCTGGTCAGCTATCAGGTCAATAAGGATATAGGTGTTTAAACAACATTTGTGCATAGAAAGCTCTCACAGGGATGTATTTTAACAACTTAGATCTGGTTTCACAAATGAAAAATTATTGAACGGGAGGTGAAGTCTGTTGAAAATATTAACAAAGTCAATAATAACAATTTGATTAGACTTGGTTATATTTTATTTTGCCAGCTGTTAGAACAAGGTCTCCAGCAACTGACCTGGAAGATGAAAGAGTCCGCTGACTTCATTGAGATGGCCATGTCCATTGTTTGCCTCGACGTCCACCAGAACCTGGACATTGTCCAGACCAACTGCAATGAGATAGCCGAGATGACCACATCCTGGTCGAGGGGGTCACTGGATGTGTTCAGCGCCAGGGATGAATTCAGGTCGTATTCCATGGATGAGCTGTTGGCACTGCACAGGTGAGTTTTTTTTCTTTTTAATCAGAGACAAAGTTGACCTTACCTGTTGTAACACAACAGAGCGGCCACTCTGTTGTCTATTTAATTCCAGTTTAAATAGACCATTTCAGAAATATTTGACCAGGATGTAACCTCACCAGCATCAGGCACCTGACCTTTTTAATTAATGAAATGATGTGGCTTACAAACAAATTTTGCTCAGTGGTCTGTTAAGTTTTAACTACTACAGAATTTGAAAAGTTAGCATATTTCAAATATTTGTGAGGGCTACCATTACGTCTTATGAAAACTGGTCATAATATTGATTTAAAAGAACAGACAGAATGAAAAAAGAAAAACCTTACAGAAATGTATTTTAAGCTGTTTTTTTAGTTTTTAAATCCTGTTGGTTTTGTTTTTGTTTTATAGAAAAGTAAAAAAAAAAATTGGGGAAAAGTGGGGCTAGTGTGGAGGGGGTGGACATGAATAAGGCTCAGCAATTCCTGATGGGTGCAGGGGGTGATGGAAATGAATATGGCCCTGCCATTCCTGATAGTTTGAAGGGGAGATGGAAATGAGTATGACTTCACTATTCCTGATGGGACGTAAGTTAACAGTTTTATTGGAGGAGCTTATTAATTAAACTGCAAAGCTCTAGATCTGATGCACCTTACTTATGGACATGTATCACCTTGCAGATGCAGATTCACATGAAATGGTTTTCCTCTTTTATTTTCTCATCATTTAAATTTTTTTTTTTAGGAAACTGAACGATGACCTTCAGACAGCCGTCTCCCCCGCCTCGGGCAGAATTCACAGTTTGGTGAACGAGTCTTACGAGGTTGTCCAGATTTCACAAGCCTCTCCTGCCTGGAGGGACTACGTTGACTACATTGATGCCATCGTCTTGGACGGCCTGAAGCAGGCCACAGTGGCGAGCCTCAGGAACATGCTTAACACCCTCATCCAGGCAAACATGATTGAGGTGCACAACAGTGATAGCTCTCCCCCCCCTCCTCAATTTGATATCTGTCTTTAAAATATTGTAATCTTTTTAATGGAGTGTAGCAATTAATTTTTAAACAAGTTGTATTTCTAATGAAAAGTTCAGGGGGGTCTCACACAGGTTCCTCTAGGAATAATGGGATTATCTAAGTTTTAAACTGACATTTACAACTTTTTTTCCTCCTCCTGACTGATTTTTAAAAATAATAATTTAAAAAAATTTCATGCAGTTATGATTAACAGCTAAATTAAAAATTACGTTGTGTACAATAACTCCTTGTGCTATTAAAAAAATTTATAAAGGCTGCATACGGTAACTGAAAATACTTTGAGGCAGCCCTTGTGTTCAGTGGTTTTGAAAGTTTTATGAAACTTATGATTATTAAATTCATTTTCCAGTATTTTTTAAGTAAGTTTTTTAAAATCATTTATCCGCTGAAGTAAAGCCACGTACCCACACAGGTTCTCTGGGAGATCATATGAACATTTGTTGCTTTATTTTTTTTTAAAGTCTTAATTTTTTTTTATTCATACATTCCCTGATGGAAATCCATTAACCACAAAATATTCTGTAGATCCAGTAGTTGAAGCTCTGGTGTAGAAATTTTTAAAGATAACTTTTTTTTAGAAAATAACTGAAGCATGACTGAAAATGATCAGGTTGGGAATTAAATAAATTAAATGTAATATTTTTCTTACTTTTATAAAACTTTACTCTTGTCATTGTTTATTTTGTTGGGAACTATAGACGCAAGCTCAAAGATGTGAGCATAAAGATTTGAGCTTAAAGATGCAAGCTCAAAGATGTGAGCTTAAAGATTTGAGCTTAAATTTGTGAGCTCAAAGATGTGAGCTTAAATTTGTGAGCTCAAAGATGTGACCTCAAAGTTGTGAGCTTAAAGATGTGAGCTTAAATTTGTGAGCTAAAGATTTGATCTCAAAGTTGTGAACTCAAAGATGTGAGCTCAAAGATGTGAGCTCAAAGATGTGAGCTCAAAGATACGAGCTCAAAGATGTGAGCTTTCATTTGTGAGCTAAAGATGTGAGCTCAAAGATGTGAGCTCAAAGTTGTGAGCTCAAAGATATGAGCTCAAAGATGTGAGCTCAAATATGTGAGCACCAAGATGTGAGCTCAAAGATGTGAGTCTGAAGTACAGTTTTCATAAGTATACTTTAAGTAGTAAAATTTGTTGATCGTTCTAATACCCCTTGGTTGGGGAATCTTATTGGAAATGTTCGAGAACTAAAAAAATATCCTTTCATCACCAGGACATGCCGGAGACAAAGATCTTGCCCCTCTTGACAATCAGAGCAGAGCTGATAGAGAACAACGTTGACTTCCGTCCACCTCTTGACCAGTCGACATCAGTGGTCAGTGTGCAGGAGTTGGTGCAAACCTGGCTGCAGAGCTATCTGGACAGAGGAAAACTGGTGAAAATGTTGGGACCAAAAGTAAGTGGATAACCATACAGTTGGGGGGGTTGGGGGAGGGATGCGGATGTCACTACTGTTGTCTTATTCTTATAAGTGTTGATTCTCTATCAATGAGAGAGCTTCAAGTATTCTCAGATTAGATTCTTGATTTTCATTTGGTTTAATGCTGACAGCGTTTACTGGTGGGACCTCATGTGCCAGACAATTTTAGCATCAGGGGATTTAACCTAAACCCCCCACCCCTTCCCCTCACCCCTGGAGCACAATCCTCTGAGCTCCCCCCCCCCCCCCCCCCGGGGGTAGTTGGCAAGCTAAGACTTCTGGGTACTGTCTTTACCTTTTGTTCCAAACCCATGCACCCTGGAGAGTTTTCTGTGGGGGGTGGCTGAACAATACAAACAAGACAACAAACTAAATAATAATTTTTACCTAATGTACTAAACTTTGAATGATTTCATAATACTCCCATTTGAAACAACAATGCTTGTAAGTGTTTTTCTTTCATTGCGGGAAGCTTGTTTATATAAAAATATATAAGGGTCACAAGTCACTTTGCTTCTGTAAAATGGGGTCAGGAATAAAAAAAAAAAAAAAAAAAAAGAAACATTTGGTAATCTGTGGTCTAAGCCAGAGCTCTGCAATCCGCGTGCTGCGGCAAAAATGATGCCAGCTGTGCCGGGCTAAAGTGGATGAAAAGCACAGAGTGTTTGCAGGCATGTAAATATACTAAAACACTTTGGATTCAAAAGGGTTATTGATTAGCCTATTACGAAGCTGTCACACTCTGCAAAAATAAAAAAATTTCTAAACAGACAGTTAACATAGAGAACTGTGGTTCTCAATCTTTTTGAAGTCGGGGCAAACACTAAGTAAGATATTTTTTGCATGGAGCACTTCAGCAACAGAAGTCTGGACATAGATAATGACCGGTTAGTATGTGACATATTATGTTACACAATTGACATTATTGTGAACAACAGAAGAATATGTTCTCTGTGCTAAGTGTGACAACTTACAAATCATAATGGTTAAAAGTGTATGAGAGCGTACAGTGCCATGCATTGGCTAGCAATCAATAATTCATAGAGCAACAGACTGAGAACAGAGCACTATTTTAGCACAACAGACACGGCCTACATAGTCCCAGGCAACTTTAAACTTTAGCTGTGCCTCGAACAACTTATGTTGAGCCAGTCAGTCTGATGTCATAGCCACGTAATTTTATTTAGTTAAAAAAATTGAATTCATACGATTACTGGAAGTGATTTATATAATTGACTGCTCAGAATTCAAATGTGAATTGCGCAGGCTCACCAATGCCGGAATGGCCAAAAAAAATATTTATTTTTTATTTGCGTTGCCTGATTACGGTCCCAATAAAAATTATTTAACATTGTATTGATTTTTCTTTTGCAAAATAATTTAAAAGCGTATTTGATTTTTTTTTGCGGAACACTTGAAGTGTCTTCACGGAGCACCAGTGTTGCACATCGCATGGATTGAGAACCACTGATATAGAGAAATACAACACATTACACGCCATTATGAATGTTAATTGCATGATGTAATTTAATATATTTTTGAGATACTTTTACTTGTGGTGTGCTGAAAGAATGTGTGGAATGCCTGGGGTGTGCCCCTTGTGAAATAAAAAAAAAGTTACTGAGCTCTTGTCTAGGCTGTCACAACATATGAAAGCCACTTATAATAAATGTGATGATAGATTTCTGACAACATCTTGTGAAGCACTGTAACTTTTAGTTTTGAGCCTCAGTTTTTTTGTTTAATTTGTCTGTTTCTGCAGGGCTCCTATGACGAGTACATTACATTAGATGATGAGGTTAAAGATTTGCTGACAGACATTCAGAAACTGGTGATGGACAACAGTGAAGAGTGCAAAGTGAGTTTTATTTGTACTTCACTACATCTTACCTCCCTTGATGAGTTCACAGTCAGTCTTAGAGCAATTAAATAGTGAAGGCTAGAAATAGATAGTTTATTATTTAAAATTATTTCTTTCACCATTGGACACAATGTTACAGGAAATTGATTTATTTACATGGCAACCTATACCAAATAATAGGAACATATTTAGTGGTACATATAGTTATAATACTTGAAAATTTTAAATTATTATCTCTTGTACATCCACTTTCCCCATATACATATAATTTACTTCATTCTCATACTAAAAATGGATAAGATACAAAGTCTGAAGTTGTGGCACTGTAAAGCTTCTTCTCCCCTACACCCATATACTTGTGATCTATACAATCATATTTAATTTAGGTGTTTCTAGTTTGTGTGTATTGGTTACCGATTTTCAAGGGTTATTTACACATGCTGACAGAATATGTGGGTATAATGATGACAGAATGTGTGGGTATAATGATGAAGGAATATGTGGGTATAATGAAAGAATATGTGGGTTACAATGATGAAAGAATATGTGGGTATATTGATGAAAGAATATGTGGGTATAATGATGAAAGAATATGTGGGTATGTTGATGAAAGAATATGTGGGTATATTGATGAAAGAATATGTGGGTATAATGATGAAAGAATATGTGGGTATATTGATGAAAGAATATGTGGGTATGTTGATGACAGAATGTGTGGGCATCTTGATGATAGAACTCTCTTAAACTCCCATAAGGGCCTACTTTAGGGAGCAATATAATCAATGGCTTTTGGCTTGATATTTTTTCAGAAACTGCTGGACGTCTTCAAAGAATACTCATTTCTTTGGCTGCAGGACGTCAACCGTTCCTTTGAAGATTTCCTGGAGGGCGTCTTGAGGCCAAACCCAATACGAATGAGAAGTGCCCAGAGGGCAAAGGCTGAAAAAAATGAAACACATCATGGATCTAAGTTTGACAAAAGCTCACAAGCCTCCAGGTAAATTTTCAGACTTTTAGGTAATAGTCTCAATCATCAGGGTAACTTGTCTGACATGTGGGTGTTAGTCCCAAACATCCAATAGTTGGTCTGATATATCAAGGGGAATTTTCTTAAACATCATCATAGAAGCTTTCTTACCAAACTCATTCATTCATCTCTATTATCAAGATTTCATCACTATTATCAAGATTTCATCTCTATTATCAAGATAACTCTATTAGAGAGCCCAACAGTTCAACTCCAACACTGAGTCAAAATCCTCAGAAATCCATTGATTCACCCCCAAGAGCATTCCCCTATTTTTTACCTTTCATTAACTCCCCAGTATTTTAACATGGACTGCAGGTAATTTAACTGAGTAGAGCAGGTTTTTTTTTATATTCTATGCTGGTATTTTATTCTGTTACATTCTTATATATGTTACTGTTATATTCTATGATATGTTACAGATATATTCCATCATATGTTACTGTTATATTCTATGATATGTTACAGATATATTCCATCATATGTTACTGTTATATTCTCTTAAGATATATTACTGTTATATTATATGTTACTGTTGTATTATATGTTACTGTTATATTCTATTATCTTACGTTACAGTTACATTATTGTGTGGGGCCCCCCCCCAATAACCGTATCTCCAAATCAGACATACCCGGATCACATACCTTCTCATAAAGCACTTACAGGAAATATACTACATTTTTAAGTATACACAGTGTTTAAACACTCTCTCTGTATCGGGTGAATCTCCATAGCTTTAAATAGGAATATGGTCATAACACGGTGGTCTACTTTCAGGACCTCGTCAGCCAAGAGTCTCATCTCAGCCGAAGTCCTGGAGAGTGCTGAGCGGAACTTTCTGATGCCAAAGGTTCAAGCAGGAAAAAAGAGCAACGTCCCTTCTTTGGATGAGTTTGACCAAGAGATTGATGTCTACAGGGTGAGTTGTTGTTTGGGCTGTACAAAGTAGTGCAAGGATAACAAGTAAGGGGGGGGGGGGAAAGACTGCAATCAGGTTTAGTTAGAAGGAAATGTGTGAAACAAGGGAGGGTAAAACCTTAAAAAAAAGGATGCAATAAAAGAACAAACGTGTCGTCAAGATGCCTTCTTCTGCGAACAAAGAAAGACCAACACAAATATAAATATTAAGACTTATCTGAAATGTTGTATCCGAGATGTTGAATTTGGTAGGACAGCAGGAGAATGCACTAGGTCAGGTGCTGACAGAAAGTAAGGCAACAGGATGTGTGGCAGCATTATCTGGGCAACAAGATTGGTTGTAATCAGGAAATTGGCGTGTTTAGATAATATGTAGCAATAAACTCTGAAAAATGTTTTTTTTAAAACTGAAATGAAATAGTTGACACAAGAAAATTTAGGTTTTCATTAATGTTATAACATCGTTTTGTTTTCTTCAAATGTGCACATCTTAAAAAGATTTCCACACTAGTGAGTTAAAATTGAAACGGTGTTGAAAAAATATAAACTAAATACAAAAAAAAAAATACTAGCAACAAAATTGTGGATGACTGATGTCTTTACAGATTGCCTGTGATGAAATAATGCATTTGGGTGACTACCACACTGTTGGCTGGTTAAGGGTGGATCTCCAGCCTGTCAAACAGGTCCTCACAACATACGCATCCAAGTGGATGTGGACGTTTACACAGTATCTGTCAGACCAGGTGAGATTCAGACATTTATACAGTATCTGTCAGACCAGGTGAGATGTTGACTCTGTATCTATTAGACGGAGTGAGACAGATATAGACATGAACATAGACCAGGTCTGTGGTTCGAATCAGTTTTGTGATTCACTATATATTTATATTTGTATATTTATATTTATTATAGGCTACATATATTTATTATAAATTTTAAAATATTACCCTTACTCCTGACAGGTGACCTCAATGCTGGAGAAACTTGATGTGTTCCTGAAGAGGATTGAACCAGAGATTGAGCAAATCACAGGGGAAGAGAGGGACACGGCCAGCTTCATGAAGATGATGAGGCTCTTCAACGAGGTTTGTCTCACTCACGGAAACTGACAATTGTTGTCTCTGCCTGAGACTTTTTTCTTTTATGTTTTATTTCCACAAAACTGAGTTCACCTGTCAATTTAAAAGAAAAAAATTTGACAGTCGTAAAAATAAAATTTAGTTTGTATTAAGTTTGTATTCTGGTTTCTCCTTGTGAAAGGGAACTCAGGTCATGACACAGAACCAAAGTTATTTGTTTTGACATTTGAAAAAGGGGGGGGGGGGATAGGTAGGGAGGGTGTGAAGGGCCACACTGTGTAATGATGCTGAAAATTTTGTTGTCATTGTGTTCAAGGTATTTTTTTGATCCTGACAATTACAGCTGGTGTGATTGGCCATTAACTGAAAGTCAATCAATTTTCTGTGTTACCGGTATTTAAACCCTTTAAAATAAAAATGAAGCGTTTTATCCAGGTTGTTTATTTGTTTACCATGTTAACTTGTTAGAGCATCAAGGTAAATTTTTACAAATATAGATTGTTACCTAACTTGTTTACAGCACATTTACATCATTATCTTACTGTGGATGTCTTTTCTTTCCTAGATTAAAAAAAACCAAACTATTAGTGGTAATCACCATTTCCATTGATAATTGCCCCAAATAGGTGTCTGCCCAGCAGAATGAAATGGACGGTAAATTTACAGCCATGCACAGGACAGTCTTGTTACTACAGAAGTACGACCAGGTCCTGCCTGAAAAGACACAGGTTCTGTTCAGTGGGGCACCCGCCAGGTGGAGCAACCTGAAGACGAAGGTCTCCCTGGCAAAACAAAGACTGGGGCCCAGGATTCAGGAGGAGTCAGCCAGCATAACACAGGTGAGTCTGTCTGCATTGCACTGGTGGTTCAGTCACAATTACGCAGGCAGGTCAGCGAGAATACCACATGTGAGTTACCCGCCATGGACACATATATTGCAAACTAACCAACTTAATTGTTTTAAAGGCTTAAAAAATCAGGGTTTTTGTTTTTTGTTTTTTTTTTGGTGCTCTTAATATTTTCTTTTTTAAAATTGCTTTAGCAAAAGTTGTATTTTCACATTAATTTAACCTTTTTTTTTTTTTTTTTTTTATTATTGAGCTTCTGGTCTAAATTCTGAAGGGATGTTAATTTTTTGGAAATGATGTTGTAACTTGCAATGAAAACCTAAGAATTAAAGTGCAATACAGCGTTATATTTCCCATTGACTCCTCTTTCAAATGAGCTTGACAAGGATCCTAAATTTTCCTGGACGAATATTTCAGGACCTGAAAGCTTTTGCAGTGCGTGTTGCCAACCTGTCTGAAGATCTGGAGAACTCTGAGGTCTACCAGCGAGAGTGCAGTGTGGCTGACGCCCACGCCACCATCGATGGGTTCAGCAGGAAGCTGCTCGTCCTGGAGAACGAAGCCCAAGACCTGATAGAACTGCAAGAGTTGCTGGAGACTTCAGTCGTTAACTTTTCTCTCTTACCAAGGTAATTTTTTCTCTCGAATGAAGATAATATTATCTCTCCTACCAAGGTAGTACATTTAACTTTCTTGTGGATTTTTTTTTTCTCTCTGTCTCGAAATGGTTTGTTAATCTCTTGTTCTGTTTGAAATGTAAAATACGATGGCTGCTGAAAATGTATGTTATTTTAGAAGGTGTTTTTGTTAGTTTAGAGTTATTATTTCTCGGATTTGGTCACCATATGGGGGTTGCTGTGAAGCTGTTTTCTGTGTCAATAAAAAAAAAAGTTTATTGGTTGCTTTAAAAAATCTTTAAAGATTTAACCCAGAAAAATGCACAGAAAAAAAAAAAGATAGAAAAAGGTGTTTCTGTCTATGGCAGCTTTAGAGCCACTGTATATATTTTTATATTTAAAAAGTAATATTTTTTGGATAAATTTTGCACCATGCTTGAAAATGGTTTAATTATGTTTAAAAAAAAAACGATATTACACCATAGATAAATAAACATGTTCTGTAGCTTAGCCATGGAAACAGCAGCAGACAATGGGGCTCTCTTTCTAGTAATATTTGTTATTCTTTATTTATTTTTTTCCTCTGGCCCCCTGATTTAAAACCTGTCTATCAAGCTTAAAGAAAAAAAAAAAACAGTTTCATTGAAATATTTAATCCAGACATATTTTTCTAATAGGTGCAGACATGAACTGGACAATTTGAAACAAGTTTGGGATACTGTGAGGTCAGTAGACTTCTCTGCCACTTGATTCTCTTTCTTTTAGTTGTAGCCCTCGGTAATTTATTTTTATATCATTATAAATAGTTTTTATTTACCCAAGTTGCATGATTTAAGAGAGGCTGTCATCCATCTTGGGTAAATAAAAACATTCTACTTTTTATTTTTTCATTAAATTTCTGAATCAAATAAAATCTAAATGAGAAAAATAAAATGATGATGAATCTTAAAGATGAAGAAAAATATTGTGTACACCTATTAATATTTCCTCCAATTAAAATATGTCTCAGGGGTATTGAAGAAAAGCAGACAGACTGGAAACAGCAAAGGTGGCAGAGGATCGACACAAAACACCTGAGAGAGGAGACTAACATGCAGCTGGATATAGTGAGGGCTTTGCCCGAGGATGTTCTCACCTGGGATGTGTACATGGGACTGCATGAGTCTATCACGACCATACAGGTATTGGGATCTGAGCATAACTCCATCACAACCCTAGTCTAGCATAAACATATTTTCTGTTTAAAATGTTTAGCAAACAATCTAATGTAATAGTAATGTGTACATAAGTCCTGTAAAACCAAATTATCTATTGTAAATTGTACACTAGTCCAACAGAGCCATACATATTGAGTGATAATTTACTTCTCAGTTACATTTCAGAGAGCCTACACATTAAAATCATGTCTGTATACACTGTCATTCATACCTAAATTTCCTTTTACAGTTATCACATCTTCTGTTAAGTTACATCGATGTTGGATAAACTCTGGAAATGGCTGATTGTATTGGGCTTGGTTAATGTTAAAAATTAGTTAAAGCTTAGTGATATGGCCAGCTAAGTGACTCATCTAAACGATTCTCGCTATATGTTTGTCTCTTGCTAGGCTTGCCTCCCCCTGATTGATGACCTGAGTAACCCTGCGATGAGAACCAGGCACTGGAAGCAGCTTGTGAGAGTCACCGGGGGTGCCTTTACCATAGACAATGACTCCTTGAAGAGGATGACTTTTCGAGAGCTGCTCAGCTTGGGTCTACAACGTATGTAGTTCTTTTTATTTTTTGCCCCAGAAGTCATTATATAGATCAGTGCTCTCCTGTTCTACTACTAAACAAAATTGAAGCAGTATTCATGAAGGCAAACGTAGCTTCTATATAAGAAGCTCAAATTTAATTTTAAATAAAAAATCTTGGTGGACAAAAAAAAACTGTTTGTGACACTTAAATAAAATGATTTAATTCAACCACTTAAACCTTCACAGTTCAAACAGATCTCAGTAATAGAATGTTTAAAATAAGGTATTGAAAAGATGTAGCCAAAAATTAATAAAAATTGATGTAATAAATATCAAAATATGTCATCTAATAGATCTGATATAATAATAACACTCAACCTTCCTAATGCAGCGACCCTTTAATACAGCTCCTCATGTTTGTGGTGACCCCTAACATATAAATTTATTTTCGTTGCTACTTCATGTATTTTCTGATGGGCTTAGGCAACCCAAAGGGGTCATGACCCACAGGTTTAGAACCGCTGGTCTAAAGAGATATTACTTTACAAAGGCATTATGCAAACCTTATATATACTATGCGCCATTTAAAATTTTTTGTTTCCCTTTTTGTTTGTATTAGAACATGTTGATGATGTCCGTGCAATAGTTCTGAGGGCCGTCAAGGACCTGGCCATTGAAAGTGCACTTAAAACCTACGAGGAGGTGTGGCTCAGCAAAATCTTTGAACTCAGAAACCACATCCATGTCAAAGTTGGCCCCTTCGCAGAGGTGGCACAGGTGAGAACATTTTTGAGACCTATTTGTTTGTGACAGTGAGGACATTTTATGCTCTAAGTGAATGGGAAAAAAAAAAGGGGGTGGGGTGGGCTAATGAGAACATGTTTGAGACCTATTTGTTTGTGACAGTGAGGACATTTCATGCTCTAGATAATTGGAAAGGGGCTAAACAATAAAAGTTCCATTCAAAACATGGGCATAGGGCTTTATTTAAAAGTGTTACTTTTAAACTTAGAGCAATATTCTAAACTGTATTTTAAAATATAAGATTAGAGAATGTTCTAAATAATATTGCAAAATAAAAGATTATAGCAATGTTCTAATATTTTAAAATATTAGATCAGATTTAAAAAATGCAGGGTAGAAAAAAAAAAGGGGGGGGGGATACTAATTTAATCAGGAGGTTTTTACTTGTCTACCTTTGCCGACCACCTCTTCCCCTTCCAACTAATGGCCATTATGTGCAGATAACCTTGTTTTATTTAAACTATTTTATGTCCATAAACGCCACATTATTTGTCTTCAGGACAACCAAAGTGAGAACAGTCAAGGGGAGGCCACCCCCAACCTTGCAGTGACAGGGGCCACAACTAAAAGTGCCAGGGCCACAAGTCGCACAAGCAACCAGAGCAGCCACAGCAAAAACAAACGTGGCAGCATCTCATCTCTTCCTTCTTCTCTACTCAACCTAGGGGAGGTAAGTTCGGCTTCAAGCTGAGCCTTTCCTAATTTTTTTTATGATCTCTCCCCCCCTTTTCTGTCAATGTGGGTTTAACGCATTTTGATATGGTCTTTAAAGGTTTTACAAATTTAAAAAAAAGAATTATAAAAAAATTATTTTGAAGGAAGATATCCAACTTGAATTTGTGTTTAGCTGAAAGTATTTGCATTTATTAAGATGTTGTTTTTTTAAAAAAATGGAATTAACTGTGGAATGAAGTACCCAGACTTTTTAGATTACTAAAATTACACTGTTTTTACTATGACCTCAGGACCCCGGCACCTTAAAGCTCCTAACCAACACAGAGCCCATATTTGAAGAGCTGGAGCACCATCAGATCACACTGCAGGCCATGCAGTCAAACTCAGCAGCTGGGTCATTCTTGGACGAGGTGCTCAAGTGGCAGAAGATATTGCAGACCATCGAGGCAGTGCTGCAGATTTGGCTAGATGTCCAGGACAAGTGGATGGAGATGGAGGAGGTGAGTCCCGGTTGGGGGTAATGGTGAGATACTAGTGGGGGATACTGATAAATTTTAAACAATTCCTGGTTGGTTCGTATTCTCTATCCATATTTATCCTTTGTTGGTCCATATATTGTTCCTGTGGCACTCTTCCCGGGCCCAAATTATCTTTCATTTCTCAATAGACTTCCGTAATGTTTCTTCCAGAGAAGGTAAACAGCAAACTCAAGTTTATTTTCATAGCACAGGAAATTTGGGCCAGGCTGTGATTGGTTTTTCTGTACTCTCAAAGGTGTACCTCAGCAGTGATGTCCGCCAAGCTCTTCCCCATGATGCCAATAGGTTTGCCTTGGCCAACAAGGATTTCAGGCTGCTCATGAGGGCCACCGAGAAGAACCCGAATGTCATGCAGTGCTGCAACAGGAAAAGTAAGTTGGAGATGCTCTTGTATGTTTAATAGTTTGATTCAGTTCTTATTACAAGAAGTTTTGTGCATCTTGTTTAGTGGGTGTGCTCATCATGCATAGTGTGCACATAATGTGCATTGCTCACATCATGCATAGTGCGCTCATAATGTACAATTTCACACATCATGTACAGTGTTCACATCATGTATAGTGTGCAGCTAGGAAAATGTGCACATTTACGTTTATTGTGCACTGCATGTTTAACGTCCACATCACATATAGTGTGTACATTTTGTATGGGCGGAATACGATGTACATGAATTTTTCTGTTCAAGATCATGTATTAAGTAGGATTCTATTTTGGCTTATATACAATGTATTTTATTTTTAACCCTATAAGTCACAAGCTAAGAATCCTTGAGATAAAGGATATTTTTAATGAGTCAATTGATAAATTAAATCCATGCAAGAGTGTAATGCTTGCCCCTCTCTTATACAGATATCCTGCCCATCCTGGAGCACATGTCCCAAAGTCTTGAAGTCTGTCGGAAGTCTTTGTTGCACCACCTGGAGAGACGAAGGCAAATCTTTCCCAGGTTTTTTTTCCTTTCAATGGAGGATGTTCTCAGAATCATCTGCAATGGTAATTATTTTTTTTAAATATGTTCTGGGCAGTTTAAGGAGGGAAAAGGGGGGGGGGGGTTAAATACTATTATTTGTTTCGTTTATGACTTTTGTCTCAATTTTGTAATTTTCAAACATTTCAAATACAAATATGCCAGCTTGAGTGAGAAATGAGAATATATTGATTGAAGGTTGTAACTGCGTGTGGTTGGCGACAGTTAACTAATACTAATACTATTGTCCTGTCAGGGATTATTTCACCACAACTCTCACAATCAATCCTCCTCTCCATGAAATCAATAATCAACGTCCACTGTATATATATCCAGCACTTTAATTCATAAATTATAAATATAGTAATAGTCATATATATTGAATACTTTTATAAAAATATAATGCACAATGTACATGCAACATCCTTGCGCACAGATCCACAATTTAGTTATAATATTTCGTAGTCCAACATAGAGAAAACCACATACGTCTTATCACTTCAACATAATTACATCGACTGCCCTCTTACTGGGACTTGACTTCCGTCTCTCGTTTTGCCTCACGAGCTACTCACAAAATAATACTGAATATTTCTCACTACTGAGTTCATGGTGTTGTGAATCATTCATGAACACTTTAGTCTGTTACAAAGGTGTAGGTACAATATCATCATTTGGTATGACCTAGTAAACTTTTCTCATACATTTTTACAATTTCCCTCCATTTTAATAATTACATTTCGACTATTGGCACATCATTAACTAGTAATATTACATTATGAGTTTTTTTTTCCTGCTTAGTCCTTTTTCAAATTTTTTCATTTTGTCTTGTTTTGTTTTTGCCGAGGAAGGCATCCAACACAAACGTCCATGTCATTCTTTTGATTTAATTTTCAAGCTTCCGTATGTCTTGTTAACTTAAATCTGGGAGAGGTTCATAATATGTTCATAATATATTCCTAATATGTTCCTAATATGTTCCTAATATGTTCCTCATATGTTTCTCATATGTTTATAGTTCAATGGATGTATAATGAGAAGATGGGGTATTTTTATGGTTTTATTCAAATTGAAAAAAAAAAAAATCAACAGAGATGGTTATTTAGCATGGTGTTTTGATGATCTTGTTAAAATGACAAAAAGTTACTGTGAACTTCACACTTCTGTTGCCGCCCATCACAACAGGCTACGACCTCAGCATGGTCAACATGTACATCAGCAAACTCTTGGAGAACGTCGCCCAGCTGGTGTACGAGGAGGCTGATGACAATGAGAAGTTCAACTTTGTTGTCACTGGTGTTCAGAGTGTATTAGGAGAGAAGCTTCATTTCAACCAGGTAAGTCATATTTCTTGTTTCAAATCCATCAGATTTCCCCCTGGGTATAAATCTCTCAACTTCCTAAACACCCACACCCCCCCCCCCCCAAGCTAAAAAGTAAATAACTACTAAAAACTAAAAAAAGAAATAGCAAAAAATAACTCTTTAAGTACAGACCTGTTTACTCTTACCATTTTGGCGTACAATATACGATTTTGAGGTGTATACATTATATATACTGTACATTTATTTTTTACTATTAAGATAATGTATTGAATGATTTTGTGATGTTATTCTATGATTATAAGAGTTTGAGGGTTAACAGGTCTGTAAGTATCTGTGTATGCCTGAAATGATGTGTTCAATAGGTGCATCTAATAAAAAGTCCCAGAAGTTAGCACTAATTGGGATTCTTGTAAAGTGAAGTCCCAGAAGTTAGCACTAATTGGGATTCTTGTAAAGTGAAGTCCCAGAAGTTAGCACTAATTGGGATTCTTGTAAAGTGCGTCACTTGAACGCATGTTTTGTCAAGTAACTTTAATAAATCGGAATTTTACGCATCGCTGCCACCATTGTTTGGCGGGTTATGTCTAATGTCCAAGAAAACTTTTAGCTTGATTCAAATGTAACATTGTTGTTTTTTTTTTCAAAATTCTATAGCTCTTATTTTTAAGAGCGCTGTTGGACTGTTGGCTGATGGACATTTGGCAAAGAGGACATTTGGAATACAGAACAGTCTCATTACTCAGTCTTATGAATTTTATAATTATAGACCATGAAAAGTATTAAAATAAACGGCTGTGTCGACTGGGACACATTTTAGTCTTGCCATCAGTCCACCCTTTTAAATATGATCCAGTATACTTTGGTCAAATGTGAGGTGACCAGTTAAAAATCTGTTATCCATTTTAAATTGTTTATTTGTTAAAACAGAATGCTTTATAAATAATTTGTTTACAAAATTTATTAAAAAGGTTGTCAACTGTGAGGGTCAGATAGAAAACTGGCTGTCCAGTGTCCTGCATCAGTTGAGAGGGACACTCCAGGCTCATCTGAGTCAAGCTCTGGGCAGTCAAACTCTGGGCAACGAGACAATTACAAAACCTAAAACAAGGCAGATTCACAGTGCTGGAGCTCGCAAGGTTTCTCTGGCTGTTGAAGGTAGGTGCTTGGCTGCTGATCATCTTTTGCTGCAATAATTCCTTTACACTAAATGGAAGAATGGAATTCTACTTATTTACAGCTGTCTACTGAATTCTAATTTTTCATGCTTAGAGCTTTACAGCTGTCTACCGAATTCTACTTATTCAAGCTGAGAGCCTTACAGCAGTCTACTGAATTCTACTTATGCATGCTTAGAGCTTTACAGCAGTCTACTGAATTCTACTTATTCATGCTGAGAGCCTTACAGCAGTCTACTGAATTCTACTTATTCATGCTGAGAGCTTTACAGCTGTCTACTGAATTTTATTAATTAAAATTAAAATAATATAGAAATGGTGGCATCTATGAAAAAATGGTTGTTAAATTTTCATCCACAAAAGTGGAGAAAAAAATGTGTGGAGGTAGGGGGATCTTTTTACATGTGGCGGTTTAAGAAAGCCTAATTATGTATTCAAAAGACTATATAAAGCAGCAATATTTTTTGGTAAAGACATATTTTCAATATGACCCTTTTCTTTTTTAAAAAAAAAGAAAAAAATGAAAATGACGATAAAGACCAGGAAAGTCCCATTTCATCCAAGAAGACCACTCAGCATTCAGGGAAAGACAACCTTGGGGGACCCAGGGGAGGCAACAAAATGGAAAAAGAAAGGTTGAATTCCTGGACCTTGGACAATGTCACTGAAATTGTACACCTGGCCACTAATGTCCAGATGAGTGGCCAGGTAAGTGCTGCTCTTGAAGACTTCAAGAGAGGGAACAAAGAGGCCCTTACAGTATGTACAAGTTTGATTACAGTTTCATTAATTTTCTCATGAGACGAAATAATTAAGTGACTAACATTGACCGTGATATTATACTTCACATAGTTTATCACTTGGTTTTACACTGAAAAAAAAAATGAAATAAATAGAAATTTACAACAAAAAAAACAACAAAAACAATCTCTCGACTTTCAGAAATGATGTGAAGGGCATGGAGCAATTCTTGAGTAAAATTAATTACTTATTCAGTTAGCTATTTTATTATGAACCAGGTTTTTTAAACTACCAAATCTCAAGTGATTATAATAATTGACTGGTCCCTTCATACCGATCTGTGTAGGATTGTTTGAAGAAAATTGAAACCAGCATTGAAGCCACTGTTCAGCTATTGAAAGGAATAGAAGAAGAAAAGGAATCTGTAACAGTTCCTGGAAAGGAGAGTGCTAATCATAATGGTATGTCATACAGCTAATACATTTCTCATAGCAAATACCTTACCATACATATTTATTAACATCAGTGTTTTAAAACATTTATTTTACTGCACTGAATGTTATCAAAAACAATTTTAAGGCTATCCTGACCAGCAATCTCCCTTCTTCTCTTAAGCACTAATCTAATCCAATCTAATCTAATTTAATCTAATCTAATCTAATCCTCATTTTATGAAATAAAACGTGTACCCTTATTTCATAAAAGAGTCTTGACCCTCGGTTTATTTATAAATTTATCTTGGGCCTAACCCAAAATTTCATAAAGTCATCTTCCCCCCAGCCCAACTTTTTACAATACATATATATATATATATATATAAGAAGAAAAAAATATATTATATGATAAACTTTTACCCACTCTCTTGGAACAAGTACACGAGCCCTAAAAAGTGACCAGGACGGGAAACAGTGATAAGCTGCACTATATAAATACTTCAGATAACCTTATTTTTAGATATATTTCAGTTTTATTTGGTGAGTATTTGTTGTTGTTTTTTTTAGTTTCCCAATCACATCTGGGTAAAGCTGATACAAGGGAGAAAACACCAGCAGGTAAAGAAAGTGAAGAGAACTCTGGCAAGGATGATGCTGGAGAAAAGACCAGTGCTGACTCTGAGGTGGGGCCAAAGCTTGGGGAGGAAGAACACACAGGTAAACTGACACCCTTGTAAATATATTTTATTTTTAACGTAAGCTTTACAGCAGATCTGCAAGCTGAAGGTGATGTAACTTGATACAGTAGAAGTTCATTAGTCCGGCATCCAACAGTCCGTAATGCCTGATAGTCCGGCATCGTTCCGGAAAATTGTAAAAAATTTTGTTTTCTCCAAAAGTGTGTCTTTAAAGCAAATAAAAACGCTCGAGAGCTATTCGTAAGTTTTCGGGGTAGTTCGGGATCATCCGGAAGCGCTCGGTATTGTTTGGAAACAATTAGCTGCCGGCTAGTCTTAGCTGTCACAACAAATACAGGTGCAGTGCAGCACAGTTAATCAATCACGAAGCATCTTCGCCATTTTTTTGTGCGTTGTTGTTTTGTGTCCTTTCACATCGCAGTAAACTGTGTCTCATTACTCTCTACTGTAATACAGTACATCTGTGGTGACGTACGTAACTTTTGAAACTGTTTATAAACAAAGTGAGTTTCGTTCTAACTGTACAGTGACCATGTTTTCAAAACCTAAGCCTTCGAGTTCAAAAGGAGAGAAACGAAAACACGTAACACTGACTCTCAATCAGAAACTAGAAATCATCAAACGGCTAGAAAAATGTGAGAATAGAAATGTTTTAATGAATGAGTTTAATATTGGCTCATCAACTATTTATGACATTAAAAAATAAAAAGATGAACTAATGAAGTTTGCTTCTCAATCGGTAACAACTGAAAAATTGGCTTCTAGACAAACATTAAAAAAACCAAAACTGGAACAGCTAGATAGTGTATTGTTCAAATGGCTTAGTGCAGTACGTTCTGAAGGAACGCCGGTAACAGGGCCAATGATTGTTGAAAAGGCAAAGAAATTCGGCCAAGATTTAGGAGTTGCTGAAAGTGAATGTAATTATTCTGATGGTTGGCTCAGAAACTTTAAGTTTCGGCATGGAATTCGAAGACTTGATGTAACTGGAGAAACACTGTCAGCAAACCAAATCTCTGCAGAAAAATACAAAGACGAGTTTGAGAAAATCGAGGCTGATAATGATTTAACACCTGAACAGATTTACAATACTGATGAAACAGGGCTATTGTGGCGATGTTTACCAACATCTACACTAGCTGGGGGAGGAGAAAAAGCAGCCAAGGGTTTAAAAAAAAACAAAGACAGATTAACCGTTTTGCTATGTGCTAATGTGTCTGGAAACCACTGAGTGACCCCTTTTGTGATAGGTAAATCTAAAAAACCCAGGGCTTTTAAGAATGTTACACCCTTGCCTGTCCAATACGATGCTCAATCAAATGCGTGGATGACTGCCGCCCTCTTTAAAGACTGTTTTTTTCACCACTTTGTGCCTCAGGTCAAGGAATCTTTCAAAAGCCTTGGTCTACCAGAAGATACTAAAGCCATCCTTCTTTTGGACAATTGCAAAGCCAACCCGCCAGTAGATGAGTTAGTTTCTGGAAATATTGTTGCTACTCTGCTCCCACCTAACGTAACATCTTTGATTCAACCCATGGACCAAGGGGTTATTCAAAATTTTAAATGCTTTTACAGAAGGTCTTTTATTCAAGGCCTGTTAAATACCGACTGTGACGTGACTGATTTTCAAAAAAAGTTTACAGTAAAAGATGCCGTCTATGCTATTGCACTGTCTTGGAACGAGGTAAAAAATAAAACACTCCAAAAATGCTGGAGAAAACTTTGGCCAGCTGCAAACACTGCATCTGACCTAACTCTACAGACTGATGAGGAAGAAAACCATCAAGACGCTCTGACCAAAGTTTTGGATGTCGTTAGAAGTGCTGACAACCCCTTGAAAAACCTGCCTGAAGATGAGGTAGAGGAGTGGCTTCTAATCGACGAGAATGAGCCTGTTGAACAAGAACTAACCGATGAGGACATTATCAACAGTGTAGTAAACCCTCAGCCTACTCAAAATCTTGAAGAAAGTGACTCAGATGCCGAAACGGAAGAAAAGGAAAAAATCAGCTGGGCAGAAGCTGCAGAATCACTAAATAAGTTTATCTCTTATGCTGAGGCTAGTACTAGCTACAGTGCTTCAGAAATTATTAATTTTCATATCATTAGAAATAAATTTTATACTAAACGCCAAAAGTCAAGAAAACAAAAGACATTCGTGACTTTTTAAAATCTAAGTGAAATATGTTTTAAAGTACGTGTACATACATTATATGAAATGTAAAATAAACTTTGTTGTATTTGCGTAATGTATTTGCAGTTTAATTATTAACCTAATTGTTCTTATAATTACGATTTATGTATGTATGTAGTTAAAAAACAAAGTACATTTGTTTTACGGCAAAGCCTACACTAAAGAGAAGCGGCACCGCCCGATAGACCAGAATTTTTGGTAGTCGGCACCGAGCCGGTCCCGATAGACCAGAATTTTTGGTAGTCGGCACCGAGCCGGTCCCGAACGTGCCGGATTATCGGACTTCTACTGTAGCAGTTTGATGTTAGAAACATTTCACCTGTAGTAATATTCGTCCTAGCTGTTTTTTTTATATGCACTAACTATCGACCTTGCCATTAATAAATCATTTGTAAATTCTATCAGCAACTTGTATGATTGTGACAAAAATTCAAAATTTAACAAAAAGAAATTGTAATTTGTTTATTTTAATGAATTTGATTTTTTTCAATTTTTGCATGTGATCAGCCCCCACCCTGGCAGCTCCACTGGACTCCATGGCCCCCTTGGACTCTATGAGTTTGATTGTTTCTCCGCCTGGTGAGAAGGGCATTGGGGGATCTGATGATGTAACGGAGGAGGAGAGTCAAGAGAAAGAACTCACCCTGTTCCCCAGCCAAGTTCATAAACTGACCTCTCTCCTGTCACTGTTTGCACACCTCAGGGATCTGATGCAGGTCAGGCCTCAATCTTGACCTTCAGCTATCTTTCCTTTTTTAATTTCATATTAATAGTATTATTAGGTTCTAATGTGTAGTAAGTTAATCATAAAAGTTTGTGTTAATATTTTTGTTCTTTTTATTGAAAACAATTAAGTGCCTTCACCATCTTCACAATGGGTCATTTTTTATTGCATCCAGTAGAACCTTTTGGAGGCTGGCTGAGTCTGTAGATTTGCTTTGCAGACACATTGTAATTTCTGAGAATATGATATAATTTAGTTATAATTTGTGGTGCCCCTAATTTGTCTTTTCTATTTTGTTATCTTGCACCATCTTTCCTAAATTTTTTGCTCAGAGATTGATTGAAGTGTCCAGAAGAAGCTCTCCAGTTGAAAGTTTTGACTGGAAGTCCCAGCTGGTCTATGAACACAACCAGGAAGAAAAAGTCACTTCTGTAAAAGTAAGTGGCGGCATTAAATCCCAACAGTTTTGCAAAAAAAAAAAAATACATAAGAACTTTATTGCAAACAAAACAAAATTGGCAGGAAAACAACAAATTCTGATTCCTCAATAATTTTTTTCATAAGATTAAGTTTTAAAAAATGAAGACAGGTAAATTAAAAAAAAAAACGGGCAAAACTTATCAATTTTTTAAACATTTTGAATGCATTCCAGTATTTTTATGCTAAGTGTTCACACTGAATTTTTTAAATTAGTTATATCAGTGAAAATAGATGAACTAACTTGAGGATCAATGTTACAGTGCATGAAAGCAAAATTTGAATATGGCTTTGAGTACCTGGGATCCTCAACCAGAGAAGTCATCTCACCTCTGACAGAGAAAGTCTTTCTCATGATTGCCCAGGCTCTACAGGAACACATTGGAATGTTGGCCACTGGACCAAGGGTAGGAGACTTATCATGTACACATATTTACTGGTTTTTAAAATTAGGCTGAGAGGACTTTTCAGGCCCCCTCAATTTTGTAACAATGTGTGATGAAGTTAAAACGTTTTGACAAATTTTTTTTACACCAGGAAGGTACCAAATTTGAGCTGATCCATGAGATGTCCAAATGTCTTGGTCAGCCGCTGTACATGTTCAACTGTGCTCTGACCACTGACTACACACAGTTGCAGGATATTTTCAGAGGGCTGGCTGCAACTGGTAAGTTTGGTTTTCATTTAAATGCAGGCTTTGATTTGATGAGTCTTCTAAAGAAGTGTGTATAGGGAGGGGGAGGGTGGAGTTGCGGGGGATCAGTCAAGCAACATTAAATATTTAGCAGAGTATACATTACTTCTTATCAATTGATATTAACCACACAAAAAAATCAGTTGAATAGATGCAGGTACTTTCAAATGACCAAACCTCTGAAGCCGACAAAACTGTATTTTTGTATGAAGAGCTTTTCTGTCCAAGTTTGTATGATCTAAAGTTAAAATAACTGGCATGAGCCTTTGAATCACATGCATTACTTGTTTGTTTGTTTTTAACCAACCATTCAGGTTGCTGGGTTTGTTTCAATGAGATCTCCCTCCTGAAGCCATCTTGTCTGAGCCTTCTGGCACAGCTTATGTCTGCTGTCATGGAGGCCTTGCATGCTGGGAAGGCAGCTGTTCACTTGCTGGCTGATGATGTGCAGCTATCCCCACATGTAAGATTATCATTACCTTATTTTAAACCCCCCCAAAAAAAATAAAAAAAATAACAGAATCAATAATTTTGTTATTTGAATAAAAAAAGTCAATGCTGTAATGATAATTTTAACTCAAGGCACTATTTGCATATAAGTATATATCATAAACCTAGAAACACACTTAACATCAATTTAACTGGTCTTCTCTTTACTTTTATGTGCTGTTTGGTAAACAAAAAACACCTTTGCGGTATTCCTTTATATTAAAAATTTATATATTTTTACTTTTAGTCTACCTGGGCCTCACAAAACTACTATAATCACACTTTCCCATACATCTGGCGCTGCATTAAAAAATTATCCCCGAGATCATGTCCAAACTTTAAATTGAAATGACTTGAACTAAATAAACATTATAGGAAAAATGAAGTCGGTGGACCGGTGGAATACAGGGGCCAAAACTTTGTCCCCTCCTAAATGTGGATCAAAATGAATGTCAGTGTAATTGTCACATAGCAATTGTGCATTAGTAAAGCTCTTATGTCGCTGCTCAGAATAATATCCATACTTTGTTATATTCTTATCTAACCTTCATACTTAAATGTACTTAACAAGCAAACAAAATATCTCAAACTTCTCATTGTTTAGGGTGCCTGTTTTGCCCTGATGGACTCATCAGTACAAGTCACCCCTCGCAACTCTGACAACCTCCTGATTTACCCATCTGCCACTGCTCAACTTCCTGATGAAATTCTGAAACAGTTTAGAGTGGTCTCCCTCACAAAGCCAGATCTTCTACTCTCTTTGGAAGTCCTCCTGTTCAGTCAAGGTAGGGAGTAATGTTATTGAAAAAAAAAACTTTATCATTGTTGTATGTTACATAACTGCTTCGTTTAAAATCAAAGAAATGTATTACATTATTTTCAACTGATTTTTTTTTAGAGAATGTATATATAGATATGTGCATGTATACTTCAGTAACTATCTAAAACAAAACCAAAAGATTCTTCTAGATAAGCATCTTATTTTTAGTCAAATTCTAAAAATATTATGTAATTAATTGCAATTACGTAATATTCATGTTTTAAAAATAATTAACAATTTTCACTATGTAGCTTTAAATTACCGTATTTTACAGACTATAAGACACACCTTAATTTTTATGCAATTTTTAATAAACATAACATTTTTACCATTTATATTAATTTTGAGTATAAGACTCACCTGAATTTTGGAGGCAATTTTTTGAAGAAAAAAGTGCATCTTATAGTCCGTAAAATATGGTACCCATGTATCTTTTGGAAAAAGGCACTAATAATTTTAGACAAAATTTGACTTTGTTGTGACTCATTGCCAGGTTTTGTGTATGGTAGAGAGTTGGCCTGGAAGATCACCCAGCTGTACGAAACCTGCCGTGACATGTTTGGCACCAACACATTTGTGTCCAACCACATTTTCTTGGGTAACTCAACAGAATTCCTGCCCCCCATGATTATACCCTTAGAGTAATCTAAATAATTTGTAGCTCATCTTAGTTCCCTTTGCTCTGTAGATTGTCATTATTATTTTTTTTTTTAAACTACAGTTTTAATACCACCAAACTTAAAAAAAAATATTTAAAAATTCCATTTTTTTCCTAACGCTATGTACCTATGCTTAATCAAAATGAGAGTTGTAAGTAAATACTTCTATCTCTCTTTCCGATTAACTTCTTTTGGAGAGTTGTTATTGAAAATATGCAGTTTTAAAACCGTATAATTAAATTTAGCTTAACATGTAATGGCTACATGAAAATATACTATAAAGTCATCAAACATATTTTTTTACCTTTTCACCAGACACAGCTTTATATTTGAATTTAGTTTAACCATTAATGGCTACATGAAAATATACTCATAGTCATCAAACACATTTTTTTACCTTTCCACCAGACACAGTTTTATATTTGAATTTAGTTTAACATTTAATGGCCTCATGAAAATATACTCATAGTCATCAAACATTTTTTTTTACCTTTTCACCAGACACAGCTTTATATTTGAAAACTCTTTACTCTCCCACGCTGAATCTTTTTAAAAAAATGATTTGCCCCAAAAATTTCTTTGCTTGTTCAGGTACTCCAAGAAGTGCCAGCTTCTATGGCTGGAGTATACAATCCCTCAAAGGGGTGGTGAACCAAGCAGGTGCTCTCATGGACAAGCTACAGGCTGAAAGCAAAGGTATTTATTGACCCAACATGTCATGTTAATGACCATTGGATCTGAGGCCTTATTTTTTCGCTTGCAACAGCATAAAATAAATAAATAATAATAGTAAAAGAATTCAATTGTTTGAATGAGGATATGTGTTTAAGCAAGGTTTTATTATTACAGTACAACCCGGTTATGTCAACGGCCTCGGGGTTTGCCAAAAAGCGTCGAGATAACCGATGATCGAGATAAACGAAAACCAATATGGCGGCAAAATATTAACATGTGCTTGAAGTTTCTTTATGGACATGATGTGCGTTAATAAATGAGAATGTACATGCACGTGTTTTTGGAGTTTTTTTTTACACAACAGCGTTGCCGTTATTTGTTTGAACTGTCATTGGAGTGAACAACCATACGGACCGTGATCACGTGCTATGTGAACTCAGCACATGCGCAGTGAACCAAGTACGATCATTTTATTGGTTAGTCCAACGTTTCGCCACAAAGAAAATTACGAAAGCAACCGAAGCTTTCAATCGCCGATAAAATCTAGCAAAATTGGGTATTTTCCTTTCGTGTATCACGTGATCTAACCCTGACCTTTGATTAAAATAACCATTTTGATTGGTCCCTGTGTAGGTACTCAGTTTGTAATAAATACTTCCGGTATAAAAAAATCGTCGCTAATTTCGTGAGGCCTAACAATTTCGATGGTAATTTGTCGCAAATAAAAACATTTGAATTTGAGGCGGTAAAAAAACCACTAAATAAGTAAATAACCAATCAAAATGATTTGGCTGTGATTAATTGCCATGAAAAATCGAGATAACCAACTTTAAGTGGCAAATTTGGCCCTCTTTTGTGCTTGAGATATTAGGGTTCGGCGACATAAAAGAATCGACGTAACCGATGAGAAAATGATAAGACAAAGAGAGAATTTGGCGGTTCCAATTCAAAAACGTCGACTTAATAGGGTAAGCGAGTTAACCAAGGTCGAGATAAGCTGGTTCGACTGTATTAAAATATATTAAGATGACTTGCATCATATTTGCTACCTTATATTTTAGGTTTAAAAAAAAAACAACCCAAAATTAAATTATTTTACTTTAAAAAAAAAGCTGAGATATAGTGAACTCTTTTTTATAAAGTTTAAAATTGTCTCGTCTCAGAAACAGGCCTGTCAACCATACCAGAGACAGACCTAATGAATGATGATAAAGGTACGCTATAGGTAGACATTAAAACAGAAATGTCATGTTAGTTTCTATATTGAACTCCAGCGGTTACCATGTAATGTTTCTAGAAATGTTATTTTTAAAAAAAATTCTTAACGCTCAAACAGGTGCTCTAAGAACTCCTGATAACTCACTTAAAAGTTCCAAGTTTAAAAAAAAAAAAAAATTCAGTGACATCTGACCTCTAACCTATTGAACTATACATTCTAAAGGAGAGTCTCACCCAGAGGACCTGGTCATATCCACCAGGAAGCTGCGTCGGGAGGAGGATGCGCTGACCATGGCTCTGCGGGACACGTTCATGCCACGCATGACATCCAGAGATGCCAGTGTGTTTGCCACCATCCTGAATGACCTTTGGCCCAATGTAGAGATGCCCATGATATTTGGGGGTGAAGAAGGTTGGCAGTTTTCAGCAACAAAAGTTCCAAGCTTGATAATTTTTTAAATAATTTGTTTTATTCATACCCGAATTATGCAGACATTTTGCTTATCTGTTAACCCTAAAGCAGTGTGGGGGTGGGGGGGGGGCTCTTGGCCTTTTTTTATTAAGGAGACATTTTTATGAAATTTTTATGGTAAGGAAATATTTGTGGAGCAGTCATTATAGTTTTTTTTTTTTTCATCATTGGCCTGTGACCCTGGAGCCACTGTTGGCCTGTGACATGGAGCCAACTGTTGGCCTGTGACATGGAGCCAACTGTTGGCCTGTGACATGGAGCCAACTGTTGGCCTGCCACATGGAGTCACTGTTGGCCTGTGACATGGAGCCAACTATTGGCCTGTGACATGGAGCCAACTGTTGCCTGTGACATGGAGCCACTGTTGGCTTGTGACATGGAGCCACTGTTGGCCTGTGACATGGAGCCAACTGTTGGCCTGTGACATGGAGCCAACTGTTGGCCTGTGACATGGAGCCAACTGTTGGCCTGTAACATGGAGCCAACTGTTGGCCTGTGACATGGAGCCAACTGTTGGCCTGTGACATGGAGCCACTGTTGGCCTGTGACATGGAACCAACTATTGGCCTGTCACACTGAGATGCTGTTGGCCTGTCACACAGATTTTTCATTTATTTCAATATATTTTCTTTTCACACAGACTGTTTGTTTATTTAAATAAAATAACTTTTCACACAGAACCTGAAGAAGAAAAGAATGGAGCCTCACAGCTACCCAAGGCTAATGTGAGAATCAAAACATCTAAGAGTATTGATTCACAAAAGTCACTAAGGGGTAAACCAGTCTTCAAAAAATAATTTATATGTTTTAAAAAACAATATGAATCTGCAAAATTAAAATATTAACCATGAAAATAATGATATCTCTTTTACGCTCAACATCTTCCACCATTTATCTCTTTTCTCTCTCTCTCTCTCTCTTTCTCTCTCTCTCTCTAACACTCTTTGACCAGTTATCTCTTTCTCTCTCTAACTCTTCCTCCAATTATCTCTTTCTCTCTCTAACTCTTCCTCCAATGATCTCTTTCTTTCTCTCTCTCTTTCTCTGTCTCTCTCACTCTTCCACCCTCACATTCCCTTTTCATTTTATTATCAGTGCAGTTAAATTCATGTCAAACACTACATATCCTCCCAGATTCTCTCCGCCTCAACACACCTGTCATCTCCCTGGACCATGAGGACAAGTTCTCACCTGTACTTAACCCTGAAGCTAAGCAGGCCCTTGAAGACATCAAAGATGCCATTTCCGTGGCGACGGCTGACCTGGGCCTTCTGCCTGGCACCGCCTTCCAGGCCAGAGCCTTGCAGCTTGCTCATCTGAACTCAGCCCATCAATCAGTAGGTTAACTCCTTAAGATTAGATCTTTGGGGTTGGTGAATTTAAGTAAAAAAAACATCTCTGTTTCTTTTTTGAATTGTTGCTTTTCTTTTAACCCTCTTGAGACAGAACATTTCTTTGCCAAGAAAATGGAGCACTTTGAACAAGCCCTGCACTGACTTTGCTAAATAATTTATAAAAAAATAAACTAATTACTTTACAAATATAAAACTATATACATTCTTGTAGGGAACTGAATGAACTAATTCAATCTTTATGAATTAAACTGAAATCTCAAAATTAATGCAAATGAGATATCCTACATTGCATAATTTACGCATGCAAATTTTTTTACACTTAGAATAAACATGCCTTACTTGCAGATTTAAAAAAAATATATGATTGTTGAAGCCTAAGAAAAATTTGAATAAGATTCAATGTAAAAAACAGCATAATATATTCCCTTTGGGCTGCTTATGCCTTTTTTCATATTTCAAGCTCAGAAATGTTTAAAGCATTTTTATGAGTCGCTAGTAAAAAAAAAATGATATAGAAAGAGAAGAATGTAAAAAAAATTTGACTTGGAGTTCTTAAAACGTTCATAATATATTTCCATTTATTTTATGCGACTGCCATAATTCATTGACAGATCCTTGTGGTGGGGCCGTCAGGCTGTGGGAAATCAGAGTGTATCAAAACATTTGCAGTGGCGGAGAGGGAGCGTGGTAAGACCATCAATGTTCAGAGCGTGTTCATCAAGGCCGTGGAGAGTGGAGAACTGCTGGGACATTTTGATGACAAAACCAGGTCAAAAACTTAAAAAAAAAGAAAAATAATTTTAAAAATTATCAATATTTGTCTACAATATGTTTGTTTTTTTCCCTTTTTAATACATGTTGCTTTTTTAAACTGGAATATATTTTTCCCCTAGTGAGTCACCCCTGCTAAAAGGATTACTTCCACTTGAAAAAAAAAAGTAACCTAAATTAATAAAAAAAGAAGAAATTATGATTTATATTATAGAGATGGAAATTTCACAGATGAGACAAGCTTATAGATATTAGAGATCAAAAGAAAAAAAAATTAATAGAGTAGCTGTCATGTACTTTATTTTTCAGGGAGTGGCATGATGGTTTACTAACAGCCCTGCTGAGAAAATTTTGTGTAACTCCACCCACTTCTGCCAGCAGCAATAAGCCAATGATGAAGATCATGCAGCTGGATGGAGAGGTTTGTCTCTTTACAAGCTAATTTTGAATGAAGTTAATTCCTTACCTGTAAACTAATTAGGTGTTACATGTTTTTTGTTGCTTTTTTCTGTTATATCTGTATGAGATTCTGTATAGGACTATATCAGTTTATTGATATAATTTTATAAATTGGCACTTGCAAGAAAATTTCTCACAAGTCCATTTTACTCCATGGTTTTGTGGTCCATAAATATGTGGGTTTTCTTCTTTTTTTTTGGATCCAGTGTGACAGCTACCAGATGGAACTGCTCCACTCTATCCTCAACCACACTGGGTCTGTTGTGTTACCAAACAATGAGAGACTCACTATACCAAACACACTCAGGTTCATTTGGGAGGTAAGTTTAACCAATGAGGCTCTTATGGGTGGTAAGTTTAACCAATGAGGTTCTTATGGGTGGTAAGTTTAACCAATGAGGTTCTTATGGGTGGTAAGTTTAACCAATGAGGTTCTTATGGGTGGTAAGTTTAACCAATGAGGTTCTTATGGGTGGTAAGTTTAACCAATGAGGTTCTTATGGGTGGTAAGTTTAACCAATGAGGTTCACATGAGGGTTTGGTTTAACCAATGAGGTTCTTATGGGTGGTAGGTTTAACCAATGCGGTTCATATGAGGGTTTGGTTTAACCAATGAGGTTCTTATGGGTGGTAGGTTTAAAAAATTTTTTAGCCAATGAGTTTCATACAGGTGGTATGTTTAACCAATGAGGTTCTTAGGGGTGGTAGGTTTAACTAATGAGGTTCTTAGGGGTGGTAGGTTTAATCAGTGAGGTTTATATGGGAGGTAGGTTTCAAAAATTGTTTAGCCAATGAGTTTCATACAGGTGGTAGGTTTAATCAATGGGGATCGTATTGGAGGTATGTTTGACCAATGGGATTCATATGAGACGTGGTTTTAATACAAATAGACTTAAATGTCAATTGGAGCGATAGTAATGCATGGACAGCCGGTTCCATTTTAAAACTTAAGTGGGTTTAGAGAGGGAGGTGCCACGGGCACACTGAATCTGTTTTAGACATGTTTGCTCTTTTGAAACTCCTTGCACTGTAAGCGTTAGTTCACATGATCACATTAGCTTCAAATTTCACGTCAAATTTGTGTATGAATGCACTATTTTGTACATGGTCTTTTTTTTGGAAAAAAATGGAATTTGATTAAATAGTAATTTGAAAGTTGTGATGAGGTGAAAGTTGTGATGAGGCTTCATAAAAAAAATTGTATCAAATGCACGATAGAAAATTTGATCGCATGAACTGACGCTAATAAAAAGTGATATAGATTTCTGTACTACTGACTTCTACATAACTATACTGCAGTAAAATATGCTGCTGTGGGGTAAGCTGTCGTGGAACACACTGCTTTTGAATATTTTGCACATCACAATTAAACTAATTCAACGTCAAATCAGTAACTGCTGACAGTCTGTACACTGAAATGCAAACTGCCAGCACGTGAAGCTCTTATCTGTCCATGTCCTATATATCTCTGTCCATGTCCTATATATCTCTGTCCATTTCCTATATATCTCTGTCCATGTCCAATATATCTCTGTCCATGTCCTAAATGTCTCTGTCCATATTCTATATATCTCTGTCCATGTCCTATATATCTCTGTCCATGTCCTATATATCTCTCTCTATGTCCTATATATCTCTCTCCATGTCCTAATGTTTTCCCCCCCAAAAAAACCAGCTGGAGAGCCTTGAAAATATGGCCCCATCCCTGCTGGCCACCGTGGGGGTACTGGTCATGAGTGCCACTGATGTGGGGTGGAAGCTGATGCTGGTCCAGTGGCTGGATCACAGGAACGAGCCGGACAAAGACTTGCTGACAGGTTTGTGATCAAATCATTTAGCCATCCCTTTGCTGGTTATCCGTCTCTTTTTTAAAAGATTGGTTTTAACTCGGGGGGGGGGGGGGGGGGTTTCTTAAGCTTTTTCGGTCCATGGGACCTCTTTGCCAGCGCGGATGAAGGCCATTGACCCCCTTTGCCAGCGCAGATGAAGGCCATTGACCCTTTTGTTGAATAAAGTTTTTAAATGCAAAGGCACATAATAAAATGACAAAGGAAATGCAGCACAAAGACACCCCCCCCCCCCAAATCCCAACACCATATCACATACCTTCTAATTAATGCTCTTAGCATGTTCAAATGAAGTATTTGCTTATCTGCCCTTGAAAAATACAGACTGTTTTGTACCATTTTGTGTTTAAATTAAGATTATGTGAACAGTCGAACTTGATGCAATTTACCTTGTTGAAAATTAATGTAGGACCAAGATGCTAAAGAGAGATATTTTTAAAATTGCCATGTATAATAGGAATGAATTTTAAAACTTACTTCTCAAAAAATAAGAAGAAATATCCTAGTATTTTTTTTAAAGCTCTTTTTTGAAATCTTCCTTTAAAAATTTTTTTTTTAAATGTTCAAATTATGTTCATGAAATAAACAAATACTCAATATTATGCTTGAAATATGAAAATTAGTTTTTAATTTCTCTTCAAGTGGTTTCAGAATTTCATCCCAGATTTAATGAAAGTAAATTAAAGCTCTTCTAATGTTCTCTCCAGAGCTGTGTAACATTTACATAGAGACTGTCTTGGATTATGTCACCAAATGCACTCAGCCCGCCATGTTCGGAAGCAGCCAGAAACCAAGGGGCAAGACTCCCCAGTTCAAAAGAGTTATCTCCCACTCCCTTGTCAACATGGTGCGAACATTCACCAACCTTCTGGAGGTGAGGCTTTTTTATCTCCATGTATTCATTTTTGTCCGCATTTTCATTTTATTACAACATTGCTCTTCCAAAGTCATTTTACTGTATCTAAGATAATTTATCTGCAACTCCCTTTTTTTTCTACAAACATCAATTTTTTAGTTTTACTGTAAAGATGGTCAAGATTTATTTAAATCTGTCGCATTATTGAGAACTAATGTCATCATTAAAAGTGGGGTACACTTAAAGTGAAAAATACACTCTGGAATTTTATTATCCCTCAAACTGATACGATACTTTTCTTTTTTAAATGCAGGATTTCAGGTGTGCTAAACAATCCTTTCTTTCTATATTGTTATGTTATGTACACGACTTGATAAAACCATTCAATGATTTGAGCCTTTTTCTCTATCACTAATGCTATGTACAGGCCTTGATGAAAACATTCAAATGAGTTGAGCCTTCTTTCTCTATCACTAATTCTATGTACAGGCCCTGATAAAACCATTCATTGATTTGAACTTTCTCTATCACTAATGCTATGTACAGGCCTTGATGAAAACATTCAAATGATTTTAGCCTTCTTTCTCTATCACTAATGCTATGTACAGGCCTTGATGAAAACATTCAAATGAGTTGAGCCTTCTTTCTCTATCACTAATTCTATGTACAGGCCCTGATAAAACCATTCATTGATTTGAACTTTCTCTATCACTAATGCTATGTACAGGCCCTGATAAAACCATTCATTGATTTGAACTTTCTCTATCACTAATGCTATGTACAGGCCCTGATAAAACCATTCAATGATTTGAACTTTCTCTATCACTAATGCTATGTACAGGCCTTGATAAAACCATTCAATGATTTGAGTGATGTGGAATATGAGAGATACTTCAACTTTGCTGCTGTATGGGCTTTTGGTGGAACATTGGCTGAGGAGCACAGGGAGGAGTTCTCAAACTGGTGGAAGGAACAGTTTGAGAACCACATAGACTACCCAACTGATGGCACCGTGAGTCCTTTTCTAACTCACAAGGATCTTTAAAGATAGGAGAAAAAAAAAACAGCTCTTAATTTAAAGACGTGTTACTATAAAATTTTGATAACATTTTCAAAGGTTATCCTGGAGATAATTTCATTTAGCTTAAATTTTGCTTGATGTAAAATTTGTTTCATAAATTATTCTATACTACTCATGTCGCATAAAGTCACTTCAGCTAAGCATTCAAATTTAACTTTCAATGATTCAATGTTTATTGGATTGGTCTTTTTGAGGATTTAATTATTTTTTTTAGCAAAGTTTATTAAACTGTCTTAATGTTAGCTAGAAAATGGGATTTCATTATATGACATCCACTTCATTACTTTACTTAAATTTGATACTCTCATAGCTATGCACATGTAATGTATAAAATCTCATTCTTGGTACAAAAATAATAATCTTCATGCATGTGACTTTAAAGAATGTGTAAAATAAAATTGATATATGAATCATGCAGGGCAACTTGTTTCCTCAGTTTTAAACTCCTCAGTTTTTCGTGGCTCTCTGTCACACATAAAAGGTTGTGTTATAATTATGAGAGATGAACCAGGGCTTTCATGAAGCAAAACTCCTTTGTAATAATTGGAATCTTTTCCATCATTTCTTTAACTAGTTACTGTTGACATTGTTTTCAGAGAACACATGTCACACATACTATATGTAGCACTCTTTCAATGCAGGTGTTTGACTACATTGTGGACAATGAGACACACGAGTTCTTCAAATGGGGCGACCTTGTTCCCTCATACACTGGCACACCACACAAGGGGATTCCCCATGATGCATTCGTTCACACTGTCCACACAGAGGTCAGACATTGTTTTGTTTTTTGTATCTCCATGAACTGTTTTTTTTCTCCATTTTCATAATGTTCAGAGTTACAACAATGTATAAGACAATGAGGATGTCAAGTGTTTAGAGTTACAACAATGTACCAGACATTATGATAAGTCTTCAGAGTTACAACAATGTACCAGACATTATGATAAGTCTTCAGAGTTACAACAATGTATAAGACAATTAGGATGTAAAATTTAAATTCTTGAAAAAGTAAATATTCCCACACATAAATGTTAAAATTACTTTTGAAATGGTTCCAAGATTTAAAAAAAAAATTAAAATGTGCACTAATTTCACATGATAATAAAACTTAAATAGTGCTGAGAGGAGATTTGATGGATCGTTACAAACAAGTTTAACATCTTTCCAGCAATTGTATCCTGTCAATGGGTGCATATTGCTATTCAGCTTGTCACTGTCCAGTAAATGATTATTAACAGTTGACTCAGAATCTGAATGGCTACATCTACATCTCTGGGTTTTTTATTGTATTTATAGACAGGAAGGGTTGATAATAATGTTCCAACATTTAAAAAAAAAATGTTTATTCATGATTTATTAGGCTACTTTCAATTTATTTTATTTTATGTAAACTGTTTACCACACATAATGATGTGTTTTACAACACGTAATGATATGTTTTACCACTCATAATGATATGTTTTACCAAAAGTAATGATATGTTTTACCACACGTAATGATATGTTTTACAGACCTGTTTACTCTTATGATTTTGGTGTGCAATGTACGATTTTGAGGTGTATACATTCTATATACTGTATGTTTATTTTTTTTATATTAAGTGTATTGAACGATTTTGTGATGATATTGTACGATTTTAAGAGTTTAAGGGTAAACAGGTCTGGTTTTACCACACGTAATGATATGTTTCAAACAAGAATGCCACAAGCTGAATTGTCTTATGTGATTGCATCCAATTGTCCAGCAACTGCTCCACCTAGTGGGATTGTTGACTGATGCTGGGAAGCCGGTCATGCTTGTGGGAGAGAGCGGCTGCAGTAAGACCGCCATCATCAATGAGAGGATTCGAACTGTTTGCTCTGGGGAAGTGGCGGAAGTTCTCTCTCTTTCTGTCTACGCCAACAGGTGAAACTAAAAAAGGAATTTAAATGACTCTTCAAGTATATCAATGGTGGAGTTATTTTAAAATCAAATTAATTATTTTTTTTTAATAAGAAAATTTATGTCTGTTTATAAATTTGCATAATTGCAACAGTTATTGGCAGTGTTGAAAAAAGTGACCAATGTATAAATTGCTTTTTTTAAAAATGTAATGTAAAAGACAGCAGCCAACTTGAAAAAGGGCTAAAAAAAAATATGCTGTAAATGCAAAAATGGCTGTAGTCTTCTCAGTTACTGGTTAAAAAATATGCAGTGTTTAAACCAGTGGTTCTCAACCAATGCAGCTACCCTTTAATACAGTCCCTCATTTTGCGGCGATCCCAAGCCACACAATTTATTTTTGTTTTCACCTCATAACTGTAGAGTACATGTGTTTTCAGATGGTCTCAGGCGACCCCCTGGGGAAAGGGTCGCGTGACCCCCCCCAAAGGGGTCATGACCCACAGGTTGAGAACCGCTGGTTTACACAGGCCCAAAAAAAAACAAATGAACAGAACTGTCAGCTTCTGATCTGATGATACATTTATTAAGTGCTGACTCTACTAAATGTTGAAGTTCTAACTTACAAAACCTGTTTTCTGGCAACATTAATTTAAAAAAAAAAAAATAGGTTCAGAAAGAGCAAAATTGTGCTGTGTTAACACAAAAACTTCTCAACACTGATAGCTTAAGAACTGAAAAAAAAAAATAATAATAACTTTCGTAAAATTCAGTTTTTGATCACATTGTATTTCTTTTCTTTTGCCCAAATAAAACTCCAGGTTCACCAATGCCAGGCTGCTGTTTGACAGAATTGACGAGAGGCTAGAATGGAAACACGGCCGAACTTTTGTCCCTCGTGGCAACAAGAGGCTGCTGTGCTTGATAGATGACATTAACCTGTCTCAGGTGGGCTGATAATCATTGCACTTTATCTTTTAGAAATTTGTTTAAATTATATTTCTTTCATTGCTTGATTATTGAATTTTAAAAGAAAAATTACTTCAAGGAATTTTGAGTTATGGTGATTTTAAACATCCAAAAAAACAACAAACAACTATATAAACTGAAATAGCAGAAGTGAATATTTAATTATGAAAAGTAAATAATATTTGTTAAGTTTCTTGTTACATTATTAAATTATGAATACTCTGAAGTAGGAAGGTTGTTTTCTTTGAAACAGCCCAGATCCTTAAGAGGGTCAAGGCCTTTAAAGATCTGCTCAAGAGATAACTCACCTTCACATTTTGTGATGGAAGAGGATGAGCATTGGGGCATGCTTTCCAGGTGTGCTGCCTTGTGGCCCAACCATAGGCAGAGCCCACTGTGGAAGCAGCGAGTTGAGGCAGAGAAGATTACTGCACCCATGTTGCTTGCTTCATCAATGTATTGAGCTGCTCTGTGATGCCATTAACATTACTGCACTTCAAGTTTGCACTGAATTCATTTGTTACCCTTTTCCCCCCACAGACTGACCAATATGGTTTCCAGACAGCATGTGAGCTAATCAGAGAGCAGCTCGATGACGGCGGCTTCTACAGTCCGACCAACCACGCCTGGCGTTATGTCAAGAGTGTGACCTATGTGACATCTGTCAACCCACGACCCACAGCAGATGTCCCTCCTGTCAGCCAGAGGCTTCTCAGGCACTTTGCAGTGTTTGGCTGTCCTTATCCTGGGTAAAAATGCATACTGTGTTTGGCTGTCCTTACCCTGGGTAAAAATGCATACCGTGTTTGGCTGTCCTTACCCTGGGTAAAAATGCATACTGTGTTTGGCTGTCCTTACCCTGGGTAAAAATGATCATTAGAAGGAGGCTCATTATATAAGTAGTATTTTAAATACATTTATCACAACTCTGACCTTTGAGCAACTTGGAATTTGTTTTGGGACAACTTAAATATTTGAATAATTTTTTAATTCATTAGTTAAAAAAAAAAATTTTCCCTCCGAATTGCAATTTTTTGATATAAAAAAATTCAGTTCACAAAACATGTGGCCCCAAAAAAAAAAAGTGAAGTTCTTTGGAACCCCACCTGGGTCTCACAGTCTGAATGTTACCATAGCAGAATTTCAAAAAAAGTAAGTATAATTTAACTTTAAATTGTCGGTCCTCAGAGTGAATGAACTACAGGGTATATTTAGCACCTTGCTCTCCACTCATTTCTTCACACCTGAGAGCTCTGCCACTGCCCTCCCACATGCTGGACCCCACGATGACAGAGTTCAGGGTGGGGTCAGGTTCGAGGAGGAGTCCCTGAAGAAGGTCATCGGCTCCATTGTCAAGGTCACAGTGGAGCTGTCCGAGAGGATGAGGAGCATGTTCCTACCAACCTCCCAGAGGTGCCACTACATCTTCTCCACCAGGGACCTGGGGGCCATATTCAGGTAAACGGCTGTAGACGTCCCAGGTGTCACTTCAGGTGCCCGGCCACAAATCTTCCTCTGTCACACAACACTTGCCATCACATGCTACCTCTACTCTGTTCCTTGCAACTTTTCTTCTGTCACACATTTCACCTGCATGCTCACCTTGTCAGCAGTGCAAGTTAAGAAACATTTTACAAGCTAAAAGAAAAAGCTTTAATATTCAAACCAGAGTTAATTAAATTAAAATATGAAAAAAATTTCCATTCATTTCCTCTGATATGGCATTGAATTCTTAAAACTGAACAAAATCTGAACCACAATGAGTTGCAGAGATACCAAGGGGATGTTGTTATTTTAAATTGAAATTTTCCCATTTAATTAGTGTTGTAGTTTTTGTTTTAAATAAATTTATTTATAACTTACTTAGTACCTATATTCTCCCCCCACCCCAGAAATATCTGCCTGTCACTACAGCCAGGCTGCAACAAGAGGAATCTCCTGTTGCTATGGCAACACGAGTGCTTCTGGGTCTACGGCAAGAGGATGGTCAACGAGGTTGACTTCAGGAGGTTTCGCCAGGCTTTTGTGACAGCTGTGAGGAAACAGTTTATTGACGATGACCAGGTGGGTTTGATCCTGTCATTAAAGTCATTGGTGCAGAGAAAGATGAAACTAAAATGACCTGTTTTTTCACACATTTAAAGCATTCTCCAGTTTCAAGTATAAAAACTGTTATCTATATTTATTCAGTTTTTCTAAAAATGAAATTTTAAACCTGCATAAAAGGAATGAGCCTTCCCTGGTGCTATCATAAATAGAAGGGTGAAAAAATATTGAAGATTATCTTAATCTTCCTTTGATTGACAGATCCAGAGCATCATTAAGCCCCGTCCACCACTGTTCTCAAACCTGATTGAGCAGGACAGTGGGCTGGTCACAGCCGGGATGATCGACGCCCGCAGCAGTGCCAATGTGTCAGAGGAGGATGCCAAAACCGACCTCTACCGACCAGCCAAATCCCACGCTGCGGTCAAGGAACTGCTGGACAAGGGTGTTGAAGAGTACAATAAGATCCACCCACGGATTAAACTGGCCCTTTACAAGGTGGATACTAATATTTTGTTCCCACGCTCTGTTCATAAATGCTACACATGCTACTTTGTTGTGCAATAGCTGCTCTGTTCATGTATGCTAAACTTGTTACTACGTTGTGCAAGTAGCTGCTCTGTTTATGTATGCTACACATGTTACTTTGTTGTTCAAGTAGCTGCTCTGTTCATGAATGCTACACATGTTACTTTGTTGTTCAAGTAGCTGCCCTGTTCATGAATGCTACACATGTTACTTTGTTGTTCAGGTAGCTGCTCTGTTCATGAATGCTACACATGTTACTATGTTGTGCAAGTAGCTACTCAGTTTTGCAGTTGCTGAGTAGAAATTAAACTTCAACTTAACTCTTTACATTCATTAAATTTTTCATGTTTTTCTTGAGATTTCTAGTGACCTTATAAGAATTAATAACTTTTAGAATCCATGTCTAAAGTTCATGTTGTCTTATATATATTTAATTTGTGGGGAAATTCATGAGGCTTCTAAAAATGTTTTTTTCAAAACATATAATTTCAACACTTAGAAGTTGTGAAAAAAATAATGAATAATTTTTTAATGAAAATGTGTAATCAGCTGCTGATCAGATGCAAAGAAGGAAAAAGAAAAACTAACTTAAAACATTTTAAAACACCTGTTTATTCGGAAAGAAAATTCACTTTTGTATGTCATATGCATAATTTAGAGCAGTGGTTCTCAACCTTTCTAATGCCGCGACCCTTTAATACATTTCCTCATGTTGTGGGGACCCCCAGCAACAAACTTATTTTTGTTTCTACTTCATAACTGTAGAGTATATGAGTTTTCAGATGGTCTTAGGTGACCCCTGTGAAAGGGTCACGGGACCCCCAAAGGGGTCGCAACCCAAAGGTTGAGAACCGCTGATTTAGAGCATTCATTTCATGAGGTTTTGGCCAAAGTATAAAAAAATTTTGTAAAATGTTTCAAAAAGGGGACATAACAGATATTTAAAATAAATTCAACCACCCCTCAACAAAGTATTCACAAACATAACCGGTTATTGTTATTTTTACCTTTATAAAATTATTGTTTTTACAATTGCATGCGCTTCAACACCTGCTTCTGCTGATTAAACAGAGTCCATAACAACTGGTATTCACTGGCTAAATTTCTTAGAGCTCATTCCATTCATTTCAAACTCTTTCAGCTCCTCTTTTCAAATGCCATTTTCTAAATTTTTTATATAATGATTATTAAACCCCAACCACCTTTCTATGGCGCCAATGGGTTAAGAATATCCGCACAGTTACATATTAAACTTTCTCTCTTGTGCTTATTGTCAGCAGAAAAAATATCTCCTTACTTTGGAGGTAGAACATTAATAATTTTCACTAACACTCTGATTTTAGATGGTTGTTGTTTTAATTCAAATACTCTCAGAGTGTGATTGAGCAAGTCTGCAGGGTTGCACGGGTACTGGCCTCTCCTCATGAAGGGGCCAACTCTGTCCTGGTGGCTGAGGGCTGCCCAGGCAGGTGCTCTATCATCACGAGGCTGGCTGCCAACATGTCAGGCTTCAGCATCTTCCAGATCAGCTCCCCCAGCCCCAGCTTGTCTGCAGCTGACAAGATGGATCTCTTCAAGTCTGACCTGGTCCATGGATACACCAGGGCTGGAACTAAAGTAAATAAACACTTGTTTTTAAACACTTTACAGTTAGAAATCGAATCAAAGATAAACAAACAGAACTGTAGAAATTTTTATTTTAGCCATTATTTTTTCTTCCATATAAAGAATATGCCAATAAATAGATAATTTATTGTTGGACACTTTTAACATTAGCCCAAAAATATATCTCTCTGTCTTTACAGCTGAATACAAATGTCTTTTTCTTTCTTCTAAATATTCAAATTTGTTCCTTTTTAAAATATTTCTTCAAGGGCGAAAAGGTTCTACTACTCTTGCGGGAGGAAGAGATTGCTGACACAGATTATCTGGTGTTTTTGACAGAGTTCATTGTATCAGGGGCCATCACTCACTTGTTTACACAGGAAGAGCAGACAACTATTATCAACTCCATCAGGTTGGCCCCTTTTAAAAATATTTTTTTTAATGATTGAATTGTTTGATTAAATCCTCTTCTTAAAAATTGTATTTAAAAAAATGTATTGTTTGTTAGTGTGATGGTCACCACATATTGAAAATAACCTTTTTCATTTCTCTTGTCATTAGTATCAAATAATCAAAGTCTTTGCTAATTACAAATGTAATAACAGAGTGAAGCACTATTTCAACTAAGACTGTCATGGCCGTCTTGTATCTGATAACTATCATTATAGTTTTAATTTCCATCATTATAATTAATTTTATTATCCTGTATCTTTTACATAGTGATTCATGTTGTAAATAATTAAAAAGGAAAGATAATTTTTTTTTTTTAAATTCTGCTATGATGAATTAATTGGACACAAAAAAATGTGTAAAATAAAAACAACATATGTTAAGCTTTGATACTGATTTTGAAAAATTCAAATGTTAATGTTTCGACAAATGCCTTCATCAGTACAAAAAATAAACCCAACAAAATATATATATAAGTATAAATTGAATTTACATAGTAAATAATTCAATTTATACTTAATAATTTTTTTTTGATACCGATGAAGGCATTTGCCGAAATTTATCGCTGTCCAACAGTCTTCTAATTAGTTAATGTTATGATGAAATCCGTTTGATGCCTACATTAATTTGCTAAGTAGCCAACAACTCCTCTCTGTTGTGCCCTGGCACAAGTAAATAAAAATATTAAAAGTTTGGCAACAGCTGTATGGATATGTCTCATTCTCCTAGAACTGAAGTTACACAAGCAGGACTTACATATACAAGGGAGGTGGCCTGGAATTTTTTCTTGAGGTAAACAAATAGTGTTAAGGAGGAAAAAAAAATAATTATTTGAATATATGCAAGTCATTGTAAAACATGGAAGTGCCATTGTTAAATGAAACAACCTTGTAATTTGAACATAAACATCCATTTTAAAACATGGAAGGGCTATTTTTTTAATGAAACAACCTTGTCATTGGGACAGGTATAAACAGATGTGTTCAAATTTTGATATCATCATTTCATAGGGGTATACATTTTTATGTCAATATTCAAATAATATATCAAGATATACAAATAGAATATCATGATACAAATATGATATAATGAGGATAAATTAAATAGGATATCATGATGCAGATAGACTCTTGGGATATTATTAGGATTTCATTAAATAAATTAGCTACCATGATACAAATAAATATGATACAAATGAGCTATAATGAGGGAAAAAAAAGATATTATGATACACAAAGATGCGATGTAAATAATTTTTCTTTAACAATTAATCTCACAATCTAATAAGGAAAATTTCTTTGTGTGCTGATTTGTTCAGAACTGTAAGAAACAACTTCAGAATGATACTGATTGCTTGCGGTGGTGTGGAAGAGTTTCAGCACATGTGCAGAGAGTACCCATCCTTCACTAAGAATGTCAACTTCCTGTGGTTCCCCCACTGGTCCAAGACGCAGCTCATTGAGAATGCCATGTTTCACCTGAAGGTAAATTTTCCTGGATTTGATTTTAAAAAAATATTTGTAGCTTTAAATCTGAAATGTTTTCACATTATGTCCTCAAATGAAACTAATAAACTTGAGTAACATCCAAACCTTATTAATCATTTAGTTAAACTTGGGTGTACTTAGACTTAGAGTAACATCCAATCCTTATTAATAGTTAAACATGGATGTACTTAGAGTAACATCCAAACCTTACTTATCATTTAGTTGAACTTGGGTGTACTTAGAGTAACATCCAAAGCTTACTTTTCATTTAGATAAACTTGGGTGTACTTAGAGTAACATCCAAACCTTACTTGTCATTTAGTTGAACTTGGGTGTACTTAGAGTAACATCCAAACCTTACTTATCATTTAGTTGAACTTGGGGGTACTTAGAGTAACATCCAAAGCTTACTTATCATTTAGATAAACTTGGGTGTACTTAGAGTAACATCCAAACCTTACTTGTCATTTAGATAAACTTGGGTGTACTTAGAGTAACATCCAAAGCTTACTAAGCATTTGGTTAAACTTACATTTTTAACATTTTTGTCCAATCCTTTGCAAAATAATCAAAATCATCATACGATTAGTCTGTGAGTTGGATGACCGATGTCCAGAAAGAGAATGCTGCCCATATGCTGGCCTCCATGCACTTGGTGCTTAGGCAGCAAGATGGTGGAGAGAAGACCAGAGGGGAGTATGGACATGTCAACAACACAAGCTACGAGAAGTTTGTGGAGAGGTATGAGGAGTCAGTGACCAGGCTAAGGCCTAGATATGAACCATCTGGATATATTCATGTAGTATAACTGCTAAGTAGTCATGAAATTATTATCATCTGCTGCTAAGGATTGGGTTAAATAACATTACATAAAGGCAAAAACGTTTTTCAATATTAACTTAAAACTGGTACAATTTTTAATTTGGATTATATATATATTTAAAAAAAAAACAACTAAAATTTGAATAACTTGTATGTAAAAGATGCATTTGATGGGGGGAAAAAATTAATAATGTTTTATTTTTTTAACACTTTTAATACCCGGTACAATAAAATAATTGTTTAATGACCATTTCAATTTATTTCAGGTTCATCTCCCTTGCCAATGAGAGAAACTCAGAGGTCAAGAGCACACAGGAAGCTGTGACATCAACACTGAAACAGATCAGACATGAGAATGAGGTCGCCATCAAACTCAAGAAACAGCTGGAGCATGAGCTCATTGTGCTGGAAGAACGCAAAGCAGTAAGTTGGCAAAGTCTCAGCTTTTCATTATAAGATGAAATATTAGCTTTTGGGTATTGATAATTTGACAAAATATAAGATTTTCAGTATTAGAAAAATATCAGCTTTTGGGTAATATCAGCTTGTGGATATGGTATTTTTCAGCATTTTTTGTCTGAGATGAAATATCAGCTTTTGGGTATTAGTAAGTTGACAAAATTTCTGCTTTTTTGTTTAAAATAAAATATTAGCTTGTGGGTAATGGTAAGTTTGCAAAAATATAAAATATTTGGGTATTTTTTGGGTTGACAAAAAGTATCAGCTTTTGGTTATTGTTTGTTTGACAATTTTGTGAACCTTTGGGATGAAGTCAATTCAACATTTATCAAATTTTTTGAAGTTAATTTTTGTTGGAAATAAAAAAAAAATGTTAAATAGGTTATAAAATCTTGGAGCAGAAACATCTGATTATTTCATTTGATATAAAAATGCTTTGTTTTATTCCTTGTATTTAATATTTTAAATTTGACTCAACAGTAAAGTTCAATTTTTAAAAAAAAAATTGTTCTGATAAAAAAAATCAAATGAATTTTTAAATATTTTTTTTGCCACAGTTATAAAAACATAAAGATAACTACCACTCAGTCACAGTGTTTGTATTGAATTAAAGTTTTCTAAATGTCTCTGTTATATGTTCTGAACTTCGTCAGGGCACCATCAAAATCCTGTCCCAGATTGGACAAGACACGGCCATCACTGAACAACAGGTCAAGGTGGTCAAAAACCAAATGGAAAAAATTACACGCTTGAAAAAGGTGAAATTTTGATATTTTTTATAAAAACATTGGAGAAAAATGTGACGCTATTCACTTCTTCTAGTAACAATGATAAAGGTGACACTATGCGTTTCTTCTAATAACAATAATAAAGGTGACACTACGCGTTTCTTCTAATCAAAATGGAAACAAAACTTTATGCCTTTTTTTTCTAATAACATTGACAAGATGAAAAATCTGTTGAATTTGTAAAAGTTTTACTAATTTGTATTTTACTGTACAGTCAAATATGATTTCTATTCATCTCCGTATTTTTCAATAGTTAATATACAGATAGATATGTTAAAAGTTGGATCTATTAGTTGTAGTTGACAAGCAAGGCTCACCTCTGAGATCATGAATGATAAAGAAATGGAACAATTATCATGGATAATTAGTACTTTTACAACCCCACCCCAATCCACCAAAATACAAACTCCTATCTCAATACCTTAAATAATTTACAGATTTGATTTTTTTTTAGAAAAAGATGTTAGACTATAAGAATTTCAAATTAAAGGACAACTTGTTTAAGTGTGGAAGCCATTGATTGATTACTGCTGATTGTTGAAGTGTGGAAGCCATTGATTGATTACTGCTGATTGTTGAAGTGTGGAAGCCATTGATTGATTACTGCTGATTGTTGAAGTATGGAAGCCATTGATTGATTACTGCTGATTGTTGAAGTGTGGAAGCCATTGATTGATTACTGCTGATTGTTGAAGTAGATTTTGCTTAAAATTGTGCAGCGTCTGCCAGAATACCAAGTGGCCCATGAGAGAGCTGTGTACAAGGCAATAGCCATTGTGGCAGACACAAAAAGGGTGGTCAAACTTATGGATGTGAATGAGCTGGCAGAGTTACGGGCCCTTCAGAAGCCATCTTTGGAGCTGGAGGATCTCATGTCAACAATCATCATGCTTTGTGAGTAATCTCACCATCTGCTCATGTCTTTTGATTTACCTCAATTTGGTATCCACGTTGTATTGTTTAATTTTTAAATAACTTAAATTTTTCAGTGTCTATTTGTCCAAATAAACCTGAGTGAATCTAGAGTTTTTTTTAAAACAAATTTGATTGATGCCTGCAACACTGATTTTATTATTTTTTTATTATAAATGATGGAGAGCGATTTCTTTTTTTAAAATGTTGAATTTTAAATTGTATAATTTATTGAGACTTGACAATTACAGCCAGTTACTTAAAATTATGTTACAAAATCAAACAATAACAAAATTTTTGTTGTTGTTTCAGTGAAATCTCCATCAGCTGATCTGACTTGGCAGAAAGGAGCAAAGAGACAGATGGCAAACTTGGAGAGGTACTCAGACAACTATTTATGATGATCTGGCTTTGTTGTGACCGTCAAGTGCAGTAGTCTTCATAGTTGCCTGTCATTCCGCATGCATGGCTTTTGTATTGTCTTCCATTCCCGTGGTTATACAGCCCATACCTCACCACTTCCTTCCATCCATTCCTGTAGATATATAGCCCTTATAAGGCTTTGGCCTGCCTCACCACGTCCTTCCAATAAGACTTAACTGATGCTTTTCTTTTCCATGCTTGGATGCCCAGCTGCTGTAGATCTGTTTTCCTACATCATCCGTCCATCCTAGGTCTGCCTTTTAGCCGTTTTTTCTCTGGGGTTTTCAGTGGTGTACCCTCTTCACTCCTCTTTCATTTGGCATTCATTTTAAATGTCCCACCCAGCACAGCCTGCCCTATTTTTATATCTGCATTTAGCGAGGGATCCTGATATAAACTATACAATTCCTTGTTTGTTTCGTGTTCTCTATTCATATTCATCATTTAATGGTCTGTATATTTTCCGGCGAACTTTTCTCTCCCATGTGTTTAATAGAGCGTTTATTGTGTTTAAAGGAAATTTTGTTTCACTCACCATGCATAGTTCTCATTTTGTGTGACTGCTATCATATGTGAATGTTATATTTTGAATCTGTCATTTATATAAATTCATTTACGTAGGTTTTCATTAATATTAACTTCATTTATGTAGGCCTGTCACTAATATTAACTTCAATTATGTAGGTCTGTCACTAATATTAATTTCAATTATGCAGGTTGTCATTAATATTAACTTCATTTATGTAGGTCCGTCATTAATATTAACTTCAATTATGTAGGTCCGTCATTAATATTTACTTCAATTAGGTAGGCCTGTCATTAATATTAACTTCAATTATGTAGGTCTGTCATTAATATTAACTTCAATTATGTAGGTCTGTCACTAAGTGTAGCTGAAATTATTTACAGCTGTAGTTTTTCAGGTCCTTGTTGTTGTATAGCTTTTGTTGCATAATGAGGCTGTGGACATATTTTATTTTATTTATTTTAAATGGAAGTAAATTTGATATTTTTAGGTTTATTGAGGAGCTGATCACATTTGATGACTTCCAACTTCCTGAGTCCACCCTGGCGCTTGTGGAACCCACCTTGAAGAAGCCCTCCTTTGATCCCGAGATCATAGCACAGAAGACTGGCAACTCAGCTTGTGGTGCCCTCTGCAAATGGGTCAGAGGGGTTGTTGGGTAAGTGAGGGATATGCAGGAGACATCATGTAACACTCACTCCCTTCATGAGAGTTTAAAAACAGATTTGATGATTCATTTCTTAACAAATTTAAAAAAAAAAAAATTTATGTTTTTTTTTAAAAAACATCTAGCTACTAAATCTGGACCCACCATTTAAATTATGGCAGTGGGTAGACTTTAAACATAATTTATTCTGATTACAAGATGATCTGCCCATGCCTGACATTAACTAGCTGCAATGACCTCTTATATGATTCCCCACATCTGACCCATAAATGATGCTGCTGGCCGCTGTCCATGGCTTGACATGTAGAAGTTCTGGGGTGGATTGGGGGATATGCATTTGTTTGTGTTTTGTCTCTATACAGCTGTTCTTTATTGCATAAATGTATTTTATTCTCTTTTGCTAATATTTTTATGTACAGCGCTATATAAGACAACTAATAATAATAATAACAATAAACACAGCCTTAAGTATTAAGTATTAATAATCAAAATCATTATTATGTTGATTTTTTGTTTACCTCACTTGAACGTTTAGCTCACATCATTTATCTGATGTGAAGTGTGGCCTCCACTATCAAAATTATTTCTTTGTTTTCTTTTCACATCAACAAACATGAACATTGCTGTTTCGTTGCTTTTTATGAATTGAAATAGATTAGAAAGCCAATTTTTAAAATTCTTACTGACAGTTTAATGCTCTCTATTTCCATGCAGTAAGAAATGTACTAAACAAATGTGACCTTTGACCTCAGATATCATCGAATGATGCTTTCTAAAGTGAAGCCCTTGCACCTGAAAGTGGAGGAGACAACTCAGGCAGTGGATACAGCTCAGCATAAAATGAACACACTGGAAAACAAGAGAAAGGCAATCACTTCTATCATTATAAAATACATGTTATTTACCTTAAAGCTCTTTTAATAAAAAAAGGAAAAATACATTTAAATACATTTTTTTTTATCTCCGACATTATAAGTGATAATTTTTTGCTACAATATTGTTTACTTGTAATGTTATATGAAAATAATTATGACCTTTGACACCCCCCCTGCCCTCCACCCCACCAGGCCCTGGAGCTGAGGTTGGCTGATTTGGCCAGGGCTTTTGAAGAGGCAACAATAGACAAGAACGAGCAGGAGAACAAAACAATACGCATGAGAAAAATGCTGGATACGGCAGCCCAATTGCGGAGGGTGAGTTGCCTGGTTTTTGATAGACTGATTCATAACTGTATTCAGAGAAAGAAAAAAAAAAAATTTGATGCGGGATTAAGGTGTTTGCATTGGACCAACTGAAAAAAATACAGATGTTCATTTAATTTATTTCAACTGTTTTTTTTTAAATTTTATTTTCCCTTTAAAAAAAAATTTGGGGGCTTTTCAATGATGTGTTCAAAGAGTTTCCCCTGATTTTGTCCCCTGTTTTTGGTCCCCTCTTTTTTGTCCCCTGTTTTTTGTCCCCTATTTTTGTCCCCTGTTTTTAGTCCCCTCTTTTTTGTCCCCTGTTTTTGTCCCCTTTTTTGTCCCCCTGTTTTTGGTCCCCTCTTTTTTATCCCTTGTTTTTGTCCCCTTTTTTGTCCCCTGTTTTTGGTCCCTCTTTTTTGTCCCCTGTTTTTTGTCCCCTGTTTTTTGTCCCCTGTTTTTGTCCCCTGTTTTTTGTCCCCTGTTTTTTTCATAATCTAAAAAAGTATCAAAGTTTTTATATAATAGCCAGAGTCATGCTACATGTGTGTCCCTTAGATTCTAAGTGGAGAGAGGCAGAGGTCCCAGCAGATCTTTGACTCCTATGAACGCAGGATGCTGGCCATACCCGGGGGCTGTGCCATGGCCGCTGCTTTTGCAACGTACCTGGGCTCATACCACCATGGCTTCAGGCGCGTCATGCTGACCGTTCACTGGCCAGGCTGTCTCAGAGAGCGGGGCGTCCCCTTGGTCATTGACTCTGTTGATGGTCTGAGAGGTGTGTTTGAATATTTACTCATGAAAGTTGGTTTGTGGGTTGATGCAAATTTAGGACTGGACTGACGTTCAGTTTTGAATGGATTGATAACTGCGTAGCAGACAATGAAAATTATGACATGGCTTGATCTAAAAGTGAGGATTGGGTGGATGCAAATTGAAGACTGGAGTTTTCTGAATTTAGGTTTGGTATTATGTTAAGTCTTGAGTTGAATTAGTTAAAAGCATGAAAATAATGAGTTTTGACACAAGTTCACTTAATGTATATAAATTATTTTTTAAACAAAAATGTTAACTTGATTTTTTTGAAAACAGCAAAGCTTGTCTTACTTTTCCTTGCAATTTTCTTTTAGCCAAGACTTAAGACTATATACACAGTATATAACATTTTTTAGCATAGATTTAAGACTATATACAGTATATAACATTTTTTTAGCCAAGACTTAAGACTATATGCACAGTATATATCATTTTTAGCTAAGACTTAAGACTATATACACAGTATATAACATTTTAGCCAAGACTTAAGACTATATACACAGTATATAACATTTTTAGCTAAGATTTAAGACTATATACACATTAGAATACATTTTTTTAGCAGAGACTTAAGACTATGTACACAATATATAACATTCTTTTTTACATATATTTTAATCACTGTAAACATTTGATTTTCCAGGCCGAGTGATTGACTGGTCCATAGGTGTCTTAAAGACAGCCTCTGGTGCTAGCAGTGTGTATGACATGGACTACACTTCACTGCTGCAAGACATCCAGGGATCTGACTCATACCGACAGGTAAGCAATGATCCGATTCACATTAACAAGTAGGTAAGTCTCAGATTCTTCTGTTGAAAAGAGTTTCCTCAAATGAACAGAGTGGGTCCCTTGACTCGCTGGGTCAGTCAAGAAATGATTGTTGTAGCCCCTAATGAAATACTGCAGTGGGCATCTACAGCAAAAAATTTAACTTTACCTAAGGGGAAGCCATTTTGAATACCTCCTGTGTAATTTAGTGTCCTTGTGTAATTTAAGCAAATAAGTCCTCTAGCCTGGGAGTGTACACTATGACATGACAGATACACTTTTACGAAGAGATCCTTGCAGTTTCTTGCATTTCAGACAGCATTTACTAATTATCTGTGTCAAGGGTAGAGAAATACAATATGCAATGATTAAGTCAATGCAATGATTAAGTCAAAGTAATTATCAAGTCAATGTAACGATCAAGTCAATGTAATGATCAAGTCATTGTAATGATCAATTTATTGTAATGATTAAATCATTGGAAACGATCAAGTCAGTACAACGATTAAGTCAATATAATGATTAAGTTGATATAATGATCAAGTCAATGTAAATATTAAGTCAATATTTTAGTCAGTATTTCTTATAATTTACTTTGTGATGTACATTTTTTTCACTATATTTATTTCTTTGATTAATCACATCTCCTAAAAATAACCCAATATCTCCTTTATTTTCACTTGTGAGAGAGCTCTACTTTTGAAACTTGTAAAATTAGTATGCACAAAATAAATGTGAATTACTTTTTTTTTTGGTAACCAATATTATTTGCCTCTCTAAACTTCCAGGATCAAGCTGATGCGGAGATGGCTGAACAGCCTAATCTTGAAACTGTGGATGGAGAGATGGGAGGGGAGGAGGAGGGAGGGAAGGTTAGAGAGGAAGGACAAGGTCCCGATAGCACAAGAAGCCAAGGTGCTGTGAGGCCAAGCTCAAAATCTGGCGATGGAGAGAATAGGCTGAAAGGTGAAGACGAGAAAAAAGATGAGGAAAAGGAGAGGATCAAGTCACCAGGCTAGGAAACTTTTTTTTTTTCTTCAGTTTTTTATTTTGTAGTCTAAGATTTATTGTGGTGAACATTTGCTGATTCTTTAATAGCTGAGCTAATTCATAGGACATGAATTATAATGATGAAGTCCTATAGGACATGAATTATAATGATGCAGTCCTATAGGATATGAATTATAATGATGAAGTCCTATAGGACATGAATTATAATGATGAAGATGATTGGCAGAACTGCTGTGGAGAACTGCTTCAGTGCCTCTAGCATCGATACATTAGAGAAATGTAAAAAATCGTATATTTGGCCTTGCTGATAAAGCTTATCTGGTGTTGGGCGCAATTTGTAATAGTTTCAAAAAGACACGTAATGTAAATCATGGTGGGGAACATCATATTGGGGAACATCAAGGTGGGGAACATCATGGTGTGAACATCCTGGTGGGGAACATCATGGTGGGAAACATCATGGTGGGGAACATCATGGTGGAGAACATCCTGGTGGGGAACATCATGGTGGGGAACATCATGGTGGGGAACATCATGGTGGGGAACATCATGGTGGGGAACATCATGGTGTGAACATCTGGTGGGGAACATCTTGGTGTGGAACATCATGGTGGAAAAATTCTTTGTGTGAACATGATGGTGTGAACATCCTGGTGGGAACATCATGGTGGGAGCATCATGGTGTGAACATCATGGTGGGAAAATCTTTGTGTGAACATCATGGTGTGAACATCGTGGTGTGAACATCATGGTGTGAACATCCTGGTGGGGAACATCATGGTGGGGAAGATCATGGTGGGGACATCATGGTGTGAACATCCTGGTGGGGAACAACATGGTGGAAAATTCCTGGTGTGATCATCATGGTGGGAACATCATGGTGGGAACATCATGGTGGGAAAATCTTAGTGTGAATATCATGGTGGGAAAATCCTGGTGTGATCATCATGGTGGGAACATCATGGTGGGAACATCATGGTGGGAAAATCTTAGTGTGAACATCATGGTGTGAACATCCTGGTGGGGAACATCTTGGTGTGGAACATCATGGTGGGAACATCATGGTGGAAAAATTCTTGGTGTGAACATCATGGTGTGAACATCCTGGTGGGAACATCATGGTGGGAACATCATGGTGTGAACATCATGGTGGGAAAATCTTTGTGTGAACATCATGGTGTGAACATCGTGGTGTGAACATCATGGTGGGAAAATCTTGGTGTGAACATCCTGGTGGGAACATCATGGTTGGAACATCCTGGTTGGGAACATCATGGTGGGGACATCATGGTGTGAACATCCTGGTGGGGAACAACATGGTGGGAAAATCCTGGTGTGATCATCATGGTTGGAACATCATGGTGGGAACATCATGGTGGGAAAAACTTAGTGTGAACATCATGGGGTGAACATCATGGGGTGAACATCCTGGTGGGGAACATCATGGTGGGGAATATCATGGTGGGAAAATCCTGGTGTGATCATCATGGTGGGAACATCCTGGTGGGAACTTCCTGGTGGGACCTTATTGGTGGTAGTATCATGGTGGTAACATCTTGGTGTGAACATCTTGTTGTGAACATCATGTTGTGAACATCCTGGTGTGAGCGTCCTGGTGTGAACATCATGTTGTGAACATCCTGGTAGGACCTTATTGGTGGGAACATCTTGGTGTGAACATCCTGGTGTAAACATCCTGGTGAGAACTTACTGGTGGGACCTTACTGGTGGGAACATCATGCTGGGAACATCATGATGGGAACATCATGGTGGAACATTCTACCTTCAATTGAGGAAGATCCTGGGGTATTTTAAAGTTTAATTTGAAATGAGCGATGCAGTAACTGATGTAGATGTCATCTGTCATCATTATGACATTTCTATAATCTGAAACTCAAGCTGTGCATTTGATTTTATATCTTTATAAACTTAACCACCCATTGCATGAGAGACGATATATTGAAAACACACAATTGCTTGAGAGACGATATATTGAAAACACACAATTGCTTGAGAGACGATATATTGAAAACACACAATTGCTTGAGAGACGATATATTGAAAACACACAATTGCTTGAGAGACGATATATTGAAAACACACAATTGCTTGAGAGACGATATATTGAAAACACACAATTGCTTGAGAGACGATATATTGAAAACACACAATTGCTTGAGAGACGATATATTGAAAACACACAATTGCTTGAGAGACGATATATTGAAAACACACAATTGCTTGAGAGACGATATATTGAAAACACACAATTGCTTGAGAGAGGATATATTGAAAACACACAATTGCATGAGAGACGATATATTGAAAACACACAATTGCTTGAGAGACGATATATTGAAAACACACAATTGCTTGAGAGAGGATATATTGAAATGAGTCAGAGAGAAGAAATTATTAAACACATTATCAGTTTTCTCCAACAGGAGTAGTGAATGGAATTTTTGTTTCATTCTCATGTACCCAACAGATGAGAAATCACTGCACAGTAAAGATTTGCCACCAGCAAATGATGAGGGTTGGCAGGAGGTGCAGAGGCTGAAAAACCTGCAAGATCTGGACATGGAAGATGATTTAAAGTATGTCTAGCATCCAAAAATTCAAAGATACCATGACAGTCTCTCTCTTAGCATCTTTGTAGTTTAGGGCAGTCACTCTCTCTCAGCATCTTTGTAGTTCAGGGCAGTCTCTCTCTTAAGCATCTTTGTAGTTCAGGGCAGTCACTCTCTTAGCATCTTTGTAGTCCAGGGCAGTCTCTCTCTCAGCATCTTTGTAGTTCAGGGCAGTCTCTCTCTTAAGCATCTTTGTAGTTCAGGGCAGTCACTCTCTTAGCATCTTTGTAGTTCAGGGCAGTATCTCTCTTAAACAGCTTTGTAGTTTATTCATCTGTTTCATCTGTGTATTATTCTAGTCAATAAAAAGTGGAACAAGATAATATGTAAATTAAATGTCATGTCTTTTTGTATAAGCCTAAACATATCTCGTTCTATTATTTATTTACTTTACACAGCTTGAACGGGGCCCCTGATACATTATACTTTATTGTACGTTATTGTACTTTATTTTGCTTTATTGTACTTTATTGTACTTTATTGTACCATTGTTATATGTGTCTCCATACAATAATTGAGTAACTTTCTACAATATAAATTGGTGTGTCTCTTGCCTGTGACAGGAGTGAGCTGACTTCAGGCTCTGGTACCCTGCTGACCACTGTCCAGTACAACAGATACGTCAGGTCCCTTGTCAAGCTCCTGATTGGGGACTCTGTCCTGAACGAGTGGCTGATGAAAGGTCAGTTGATTTCTCCCAGAGCTTATTTTTTAAAAATTTTTTGCATGGCTTGAAAATTAACTTTTTAAGAAAAACCCGGGGTTAGCAATGTAACAATTTATTAGTCGTAAAGCAGCATTGTCCATGCATATAAATCTCTATGTAGCAATGATGGTCACTATAAATAAAGTTGAAAAGTGTGCAAAATAAAATTCCAGATAACTGCGCTAAAAAAGATTCTTAAAAATACATTTGGTGTCTACTTCTTTCTTCTGTTTTTATGGAAATAGTTGGTGTAATAAAAATTGTGGTGTAAAAAGCAGTGGGTGTGAAATTAGAATATAAATATTGATTTAGTGATGAATATTGACTTTAAAAATAATGAAGTAAAGAATTGTGAATATTTATTTTCAGTGCTGGATCTTTTGCTTCTTGTGATTTTCTGAAGAAGATGTGCTCATTCTTTTCCTATTTAATTCAGATTTTGGACCAAGGCAGATAGAGAATTCAGCAATCCTCTGTTCCAGCTGGCAGCGTCCACCCATGATGATTGACCCAAACAACGAGGGAGCATACTGGCTTGGGAATCTCAACAAGGTCATAAACAAAGGGAAGTTAATCACGCTGGACATGGAGCACAGGTTCGTAAAGCTATCTGATTGTGCACCAACAAGTTTATTCAATGAATTATCTGTGTTTGGTAGAAGGAAATTAAGGACAAATGGTCCACAGCCTTTTTAGAGTCAGAGCAAGTAAGAAATATCACACAGAGACACCACACAGTTACACTACACAGTTACACTACACAGAGACACTACACAGAGGCATTACACAGAGACACTACACAGAGGCATTACACAGAGACACTACACAGTGACATTACACAGAGACACTACACAGAGATACTACACAGTGACACCACACAGTGACACTACACAGTGACACTACACAGCGACACTACACAGTGACACTACACAGAGATACTACACAGTGACATTACACGGAGACATTACACAGTAACACTACACAGAGACACTGCACAGAGATACTACACAGTGACACTACACAGTAACACTACACAGCGACACTACACAGGGACATTACACCAAGACACTAAACATAGTATTCTGACAAATCCACCCAGTGAGAATCTGTAAGCCTCCAGCAGATGGTAGCTGGCTCTTCATGTGATTCTGTGACATCGTGCCACAGTGCCCTTATCAGTTTATTAAAAAAATAATAATACATTTTTAAAAAATTAACACCTTAACAGCCAAAATAATTTTGAAGTGACAAGTCTATTTATGAGCGGTTTCTTTTATCGACCAGGTCTGAAGCCCATTTTGTCTCCTCTCTGGAAAAGGCAATCACCAAGGGGAGGCCAGTCCTGTTGAAAAATTGTGCAGAGACAATAGACAACATGATTATGCCCCTTGTCCACCACAGGAACACAGCCATTGAGAGAAACATTGAAGATGGTCAGTGGGAATTTTAAGAAAAAGTCATTGGTACTGTTAATAATTTGTGTTTTTCAAACTCAATTTCAACCCCTGCCATTGCAGGATCGGATCCACTCCCTTGTCTTCCCATTTACTCCTAAACAGTTTTCTTCCAAATTTAGAGAACAGCTTTTTTTAAAAAAAAATGTTTGTTTCAAACAGTACCCCGAATGATTCTATTCTGTGGGCGTCGTATCCTGTGCCACCCCAACTTCCGCTGCTACCTGTCAACACACTTGTCGCGGCCAAGGTTCAACCCCGTCACAGCATCCAGTGTCACGCTGATCAACTTTGGCGTGTCGCACGACACGCTGACCGAGGACCTGCTAGCCAGGGTGTTTGCACGCATCAGGCCAGAGCTGTACGTGGAGAGGAACAGGGCACTGAAAAACTTACAGCTTCAGAAGGACACTCTCTACAAGTAGGTCGCACTGTCAAAATTTAAGTGGCGGATTGTAAACTGTCATTGTTTAAAGTTCAAAGACCACAGGTCAAGCAAGCAGTTTATTGGTATGTATAGTCCATTGAACACCTGCACAAACAGTTTATGACCATTTCAGTTTAAAGTACTTCAGAAACAAGATATGGAGATTCCATTTAAAAAATTGCACCAGAAAGGTCTAGATATACCATAGTAGCAAGTTCTAGATATACCATAGTAGCAAGTTCTAGATAAACCATAGTAGCAAGTTCTAGATATACCATAGTAGCAAGTTCTAGATATACCATAGTACCATTGCTTTCATTTTGTTTGATCAAAGATGACCTCTGCACTATTTTTCTATCAAGTCATGCACCATGACAAAACAGACTTTATTCTTCTTCAGGTTCTCTGAGACTGTGAAGGACCAGGTGTTGGCCGGGGGTCAGGAGGCCATGCTCAGCTCACCCAAAGCTCTGCAGTTCATCACGAACATAACAGAGGCCAAGCTGCAGGTAGGGCTTATTAGATTCTCTCCTTTTTTGCCTTGCCTGGTAGGTTTCCCCGGCCAGTGTGCATTGGGGGGGGGGGAGAGGAGGGGGCGGTCTGAGCTAGACTAACGAGACACAAAGGTGGAGTCTGGCCTGGGTGCGTGTTTCTCTTTGAGTCACCGCTCAAGAGTCTCCGCTGACTGCTCAATAATGTTTCATCAATTCTAAGCCTTATAATGGCAGTGGGGCTTTTTTTGTTTTTTTACCTACAACAATTCCTTTGCATCCCTTGGTTTCTTAACTGTTATGTCATTGTTTACAAACATCATTTGGGTGCTAACAGTTTGATGTTTTGTTGTTTTAAGAAATTATAATAGGAGTTGAATTATGCCCTTGTGAAACGATAAAATTTTCATTGTTTGTTCTGCAGTTTGTAAAGGGCTTTAGCGCAAATAAAGTTAACAGTCTTATGATTAAAAAAAAAAAATGACTTTTTTTTCTTATGACATCTCAAAAAAAAAAGTTTTAAACTGCATTTCAATCACTCACGACCTATAAAAATTCATAAAAAATCCACGTGCTTTAGCGTGATCAATAAAAAGTAATAAAAAGTCCAGAATAATTTACGTGGCCAATACAATTTCATTTTTAAAAAAATAAACCAATAAAATTAATTCAAAAAATCAACAAAGCCCTTTATGTGGCCAAAAAATATTCATAAATAATCCACATAGCTTTTAAAAACTGAATGTAGCTTCAAGATGGGTTAGATTGGAATTTTTTAAAAAAAATTATTATTTTATACCAAAGTAAAAAGTTGATTTATTACCTGACGTCATAACTGACTGGGAAAATAACATTTGCAAATACTGATATGTCATAATTTGTTCATGAGGATTGGTTGACTGAAATAAACTATTCATTGTTTCTGAAAATGGGAAGAAGAAACAAAAAGTCACCAAGAAATAAAGTCATTAAATAATTTCAGAAATAACTGACTTTAAGGAAAAAAAATAGATATTCAATTTTCTTGTTCATTGCCTTTATTTTTTCATGGCAACATTGCCTACGGAATACGACTCAAAGAAAATTAACTTTATCAGTCAAATATGGGATCTTTCCCCAATTTCTTTGAAAACGCAATATAAACAAAGCAATACATATGAACAGTTGAAAAAAAAAAATGAGTCCAATTCAAATGCATACTCTGCTGGCTCGTCCTCAGCTGGCTCAGCAGTTGTCTGGTACTCAGGAGACCCTGGACGACCTTGACCTCCTGAAAGATGAGCTGTACCCTGTGGCACGCAGGGCCTCCCTGATGTACTCCCTGATGAGGTCGCTGGCGGCAATTAGCCCAGAGTCTAGCTTCACCATCAAGTACTTCATGGAGCTGTTCGATGAGGCTGTTGGCGGGGAATTCCCTGCCGAGTTCTTCACAGAGGCAGAACCTGATGTAAATAAACTTTTAATTTTTGTCAAAGATATCAAATGTTAGGTGTATTACTTTACTGGCCTAACATTAGATATAGTTTGTTTTTTCTTCATTATATTCTTCTTGTCAATATAGTTTTTCATGTGCTAATCAGTGTGAAGGAAATTCTAAAGCAGGGGTTCTAAATAGGAAATAAACAAGGACCTATTTTATAACATCAAATTTAGTAGAGAATCCAAACCTCTGGCTTATACTTATTTAACATGATGTGAGTAATTTTGGTACAGGCGACAGAAACTCTTTTAAAAGCCAGCAATCAACCGAGCCCAATTTAAGAACACCTTTTCAATTTTTTTTGTTTTTAAAAGAAAAAATTCTTGATAAAAAAAAAAAGGATGCCATGTCTTGTATGACTTTATGTTTAGGAATCGGATGATGAAGATTCAACAGAGGGGAAAGAAAAGAGGAAGAGATTAGGCAGTGTAGCCTCACAGGCATCCAATACAGAAAAGCAGACAGGTGGGTGTGTTGTCTTATGTGAGCAGACAGTTGAGTTAGATGTGTTGTCTTATTTAAATGGGTCGGTGAGCTTATGTGATGGGCATTTTTTTTTTGGTCACTGCTAACGGTCTTGTTGTTATTTTCAATGATGATTTGTCACTGCTGACTTGCTTGTAATATTTTCAATGATGATTTGTCACTGCTGACTTGATCCTATCCCAGGTGACAAACAAGACAGCGAGGCAGTGGATGACACTGAAGGCAAAGGAAGTGGGAAACTGGCTCCTGCTGAAACAGAAGGTCAGTTTCTGCCTGTTTGGTTTGGTGTTGTAAACTGTAGCTGTCTGTTTGAGGGTGTGGGAGAAAGTGAGATCCATTTTCGCATATTGTCTGGTTGAGGGTGTGGGGGGGGAATAATTAGGCAATTTAGTAAGATAAAATCATCTCTTGTAAATTCCACATCAAGTGTTTATTTCTATAAATTGGCATTTACTGGGGTACTTGATTTTGTATCTAACTGCACCAGCTGGATTCTCTCACCAGCAGCATCAAGTAGACAATTTATTTTAGCTCATTATGATAATGTGTAGTAATATTTTAAGACCATCAATGCCCGTTTAAAGATTTTATCATAGGGGTTCCCCCATAACCACTGTGGTTTTTTTCTATGGCGCTACAACCCTTCGTTCATTGTAAGGATAAATATCAACAACTTGTTTCTTCTTGGCCGCTACAACCCTTGTGCATTGTATTACCTTTGAAATAATTGCCCGCCACAGATTCAGCCAGCACTGGAGCCGTCCAGAAACTCGTCCATGGCTCAGACTCTGATGAACTTCCTGCCATCGAGATGCCCAGCACAGTCCCCTTGCCCACTGAGGGGGTCGGTTACACCAGCTACACCACAAAGAAGGTCAAACGTCTGATGGACAGCGTGACCAGTCTAGTGTACCACAGGGTTAACTTGTGAGTTTAATATAAGTTAATTACTCTGTCTGGAAGATTTTGTGTATGTATATTTTTTTATTTAAAAATCTTCCTGCCTGCTGTAGCCCAAGTCCATGTAATGACATCAGTTTGGTTGCGATATTTCTGTAATCCTTATATGCAAAACTTTGCATTGCTAAGTAAAAATGTAGGCCTATCCATATGTTTATTCAGAGATATATTTATAAAGAAATCAATGATTGGAATTCATTTACTTTTGATATTACCATATTTTATTTTGCGCTTTTTAAAATTCAACTTGGAATTCACCGCTTATGTCTTAACTGTTGTATTTAATTTTATTTTTTTTTAAATCTCAATTTTGTTCTGGCGCGGAACTCATTCATTGAAACAGGTCCAGAATTTTTTCCCAAGCAGCTGTAACTGCTATGGGTTATAAGAGAGAGAAAAAAGTGCAATGGTTTTCTTACCACGCAAAAATATACTAGTTAAGCCAACTATACTAGTTAAGCCAACTATACTAGTTAAGCCAACTATACTAGTTGAGCCAACTATACTAGTTGAGCCAACTATACTAGTTGAGCCAACTATACTAGTTGAGCCAACTATACTAGTTGAGCCAACTATACTAGTTGAGCCAACTATACTAGTTGAGCCAACTATACTAGTTGAGCCAACTATACTAGTTGAGCCAACTATACTAGTTGAGCCAACTATACTAGTTGAGCCAACTATACTAGTTGAGCCAACTATACTAGTTGAGCCAACTATACTAGTTAAGCCAACTATACTAGTTAAGCCAACTATACTAGTTAAGCCAACTATACTAGTTAAGCCAACTATACTAGTTAAGCCAACTATACTTGGGGAGATTTAAATTTGGGTTTCATTTTTCCTTACATGAGATCTTGACTTCTGAATTTGTCTGTTATTGACTTATGATTTATGATTTATAGACAGCTGTTTGTTTGTTTGTTTGATTGACAGCTGTTTGTTTGATTGACAGGTGTTTGTTTGAAGAAGATCGACTCCTGTTCTCCACCCTGCTGTGCCTCAGCATGAAGGTTGAGTCAGGGGAGGACATCACCAATGAGGAAATGTCTCTGTTCTTGCAAGGTAACCGCAGTTGTCTGCCTTGCAAAGCAGCTGGAGCTGCCTGCACATACCCACAATGCAGCACATATTTCAGCTGTGAAAACAACCAGAAGAAAATACATTTTTTTGACACAGTACCGCTGACCTTGACCTACTTGCAGGTTGAATTATTTGTTGAATCTGCATTGGGTTAACAACCCATTCCGTGTATTAAAAAAAAATCATACATTTCTCCTTATCCGGGCAAAATTTTTGGATATCAATTTTGCTGATTTTCCTACACAGACCCTGTCATTGCAATTGATGCTATGTTATCCCTGAACTAATTATAAGAGTGTTGTACGGCGATAAAGATTTAAGTAGATTAATTAGACACAACCAATTGGTGTAAATAGAACAATATACGTTCAGTTTTAATAATAATCACACAGAATACAAATGTCAACGTTTCAGCAATTGCCTTCATCAATACAAGAAAAAAACAATGCATATAAATATAAATTAAATTTACATAATATATATATTTATAAATGTATCCTACCTAATAATGAGAGAGAAGAATAAGACAAAGCAATAGCAATATATAACACATTGCATCCTCGATTAAAAAAAACAAAAAATGTTGAATTTAAAAAATGTTTACAACCATACTTTAAAAAAAAAAAAATGTTGAGAAACCATGGGCGCCAAAATGGCTGTGTTATGGATTATAAAGATATGCTGATTTACAACAAAAACAAAAATTAAGAAACCATTGGCACCAAAATGACTGTGTTATGGATTATAAAGATATGCTGATTTACAACAAAAACAAAAATTAAGAAACCATTGGCACCAAAATGACTGTGTTATGGATTATAACAGCGGTTCTCAACCTGTGGGTCGTGACCCCTTTGGGGGTCGCATGACCCTCTCTAGGGGGTTGCCTAAGATTATCTGAAAAAACATATACTCTACAGTTATAAAGTAACAACGAAAATAATTATGTGGCTGGGGGTCGCCATAACATGAGGAACTGTACGAAAGGGTCGCGGCGTTAGGAAGGTTGAGAACCGCTGGATTATAAAGATATGCCGATTTACAAAAATAAAAGATGAATGATTATACAATTTCAGGAAATCCTGGTCTTGGTATGCAGCTGACTCTGTCGGATTTTGACTGTAAGGCCGACCCGCCATCTTGGTTGTCCAAGGAAAAGTGGGAAGACATCCTGGCCCTATCCGTGTTACCGGGCCCCCTGGATAGCCTCTGTGTGGACTTTGCCATCAACTCTGATCCATGGAAGAGCTGGTACCTCAGTGCCTGCCCTGAAAAAGAAAAACTCCCCATCGGCATGGAGAGGAGAGACGTAGAGGACGGCAAAGAAAAGGAAGACAGGGGAACAGAAAAAGATCTAACAAGTAAAATCTTACCTCACCATCATTAACATGATTCACTTGAACTATTTTATATTTAAAATGAACTATTTTGTCTTTAATATGAACTATTTTGTCTTCAAAATGAACTATTTTGTCTTTAAAATGAACTATTTTGTCTTTAAAATGAACTATTTTGTCTTCAAAATGAACTATTTTGTCTTTAAAGTGAACTATTTTGTCTTTAAAATGAACTAATCTGTTCTTAAGATGAACTATATTTCTTTAAAATTTATACAAATTGTTTGGTGTGTGGACTCATGACCCCAATGATATGCACTGATAAAAATCATCTAATTCAAATTGGAACCATTAGAAAGAAAGAAAAAAAAAAAAAAGACAGTGTCGGGGGGGGGGGGGGGGGGGGGGGTTGGTAAATAAATTTATAGGGATTAAGGAAACATTTATTTTTTTTCGCTCAGGAGATGAGAGTGGGCCAACATGAGAATAGCATTACAAACATTATTCTTGTTCAGATGTTAAACAAAAAAATTTTCTATACATATTGCAGCTTAGGTTTGATCTCTATGTACTGTACCTCCCCACATTACCTGTCTATATAATTTAATATATTATATATATATATATATATATATATTATGTGTGTTTGTGTGCATGTTTTTGGCTTGTTTACATTAGTTTGACTGTTTCTTTGAATGGTATTTGCTACTTACATTTGTTACATGAACATTGATGTAAGTGTCATTCCGTTGTTTGTCTGACAAGTTTTGACGCTTATTCATTTATTGAATTCTGATATGAATGATCACCACACATTGGTCATTGATCTGTTTGTTGATTGGTCATTGATCTGTTTGTTGATTGGTCATTGATCTGTTTGTTGATTGGTCATTGATCTGTTGTTGATTTGTCATTGATCTGTTTGTTGATTTGTTTGTTGATTGGTCATTGATCTGTTTGTTGATTGTTCATTGATCTGTTTGTTGATTGGTTATTGATCTGTTTTTTGATTGGTCATTGATCTTTTTGTTGATTGCTTTACGGATGTGTTTGACAGATAACGTGACCTCAAGTAACAACCGACCTAGCGGACTCAACGAATTCCACCAGCTGTTGATTCTGCGCATGCTGAGACCCGATCGCCTGCCCTTAGCGCTTCTGGACTACACCCAGCGCCACCTAGCGGCCTATGACCCAGAAGAGGAGGTGTTCAATGTCAAAGAGGTGCTGGCAGATGCCAAGAAGCACTGGGGTGTCCTCATCCTCCTCCCGCCCTCAGCGTCTGACCCCAACGGACATCCCGCGTCCAGGCTGAGGCTGACAGATTCACCTGCCGATCAGTTGTCACGTCTAGCCAAGGTGGGCCAATAGATTTATTTTTACCTGACAAAGGTAACATTCTTTAAATACCCACATGAAATAGGTTTGTGTTTGGTTTGGAAAAAGGGGGAAGGGGGCAGTGTGGATGGACTTGTTTTGATTTGTTAAAAAAAAAAACCCAGGTAAATTTGGGTATTATTACCAGTGAGATCTCTGTTCCCACATTCAACCGTCACCCTTAACTATTTTGAGGCAACTTTGAACTGTCACATCCTATCAACTGCGGTGGTTTGTAAAGATTTCATCGCCTCCCTGCAGGTGGCCAACATTCCAGTCCACAGAGCAGTGGTCAGTGACTGCTCAGCTGTGGCCGTCGAAGATGTGCTGGACAGAGCAGATGAGGAAGACGGTTGGGCCATCATAGAATCAGTCCACTTGGCCACGCCAGCCCTCAGGAAACAGTTGATACACCATTTACAGAGGATCTACAAGAGTAGAGGTTGTTTTTTTTTTGTTATATTTTGTTCTTCTTGATTCCATTAGAGCCTTCAAGTCCAGTGCAATATTTCTTACTGAAACTGAACTGTATCCCGGAAATTTGTTTCAAAGAAATTTCATAGACGAAAATTTGATAGATGGAAAATTGATAGATGGAAATTTGATAGACGGAAAATTGATAGAAGGAAAATTGATAGACGCAAATTTGTTCGATTCTGGTCAGTTCACGCGTTAAAATTTTCATCAAATTTCTTTTTGAATGCATTATTTTGTTTCACTATATAGTATAGTGGGTTCAATAAAGAAATTTGATGAAAATTTTAACGTGGGAGCTGAAAAAAAAATTCTAGCAAATTTCCATCCATCAATTTTCCGTAGACGAAATTTCTTTCAAACAAAATTCCGGTAACCAAACTGAACAGATATTAATTTAATTTTTTTAAAAGATTAGGTAACATTTATATATATATACATTTGTAATTTAGTTCCTGACTCTCAATCCGACATGGCTATTTGAGTTGACTTTAAGCGTTTTATATCTGATATGAACAGCAGTCTTAAAGATAAGTTAAGCAGACTGTAAATTTTCAGCAGCTGTTAAAATCCCCCCTCCCCCCATGTTGGATGCAGTGTACTTTAACAATTGTTGTTGTAACACTTGCAGAAAATGGAGACGACAAGAGCAAGTTCTGTGTGTGGCTGGCCTCTCAAGCCAACAGCAACCTTCCCCTTGTGCTGACCGAGGTAGATAAATTATGCCTAGCGGTATGGTTGCATAACAATTATGTCTTCACAGTAATTTGATTAATTTAATTTGCAGCTTCTTTGTTTCTCTTCTCTTCTTATATTGTGGTTGTTCATAAGGAAGCCGAACATTTTTCTAGTTTTGTAAGCTTGATCTTATTCGTGGGGTGTGGGGTCTAACACAGAAAAGTCTTATTGGTGAATTCGGAACCAGAGAGGGCAAAGGTTGTCCTACCAAGGTGCAATGTTTCTAGCAACAAGTTACAGCTTATGTCAGTGGTTCTCAACCTTTCTAGTGCTGCGACCCTTTATAACAGTTCCCCATGTTGTGGCGACCCCGAACCACAAAATTATTTTGGTTTGATACTTCATAACTGTAGAGCATATGTGTTTTCCGATCATCTTGGGCGACCCCTGTGAATGGGTCGTTTGACCCCCAAAGATTGAGAACCGCTGGCTTATGTGATGAACTACTTCTGGCTTTTCATAGCAGAAAACTATCCGGCCTTTAGACTACATCCAGTCAACTTTCAGTATCTAGCTCACATGGCATTATCTGCCCACATAATCTATACCTCCCAACAATTCCCTGCCTACATAATCCACCATAAACTGCGATACTTGCCTACACAATCCATCCTAACCCGCCATTACCTGCCTACACAATACATCCCAACCCGCCATTAAATGCCTACATAATCCATCCTAATCTGCCATTACACACCCACTTAATCCATCCTAACCTGTCATTACCTGCCTACATAATCCATCCTAACCTGCCTACATAATCCATCCTAACCTGCCTATATAATCCATCCTAACCTGCCTACATAATCCATCCTAACCTGCCTACATAATCCATCCTAACCTGCCTACATAATCCATCCTAACCTGCCTACATAATCCATCCTAACCTGCCTACATAATCCATCCTAACCTGCCTACATAATCCATCCTAACCTGCCTACATAATCCATCCTAACCTGCCTACATAATCCATCCTAACCTGCCTACATAATCCATCCTAACCTGCCTACATAATCCATCCTAACCTGCCTACATAATCCATCCTAACCTGCCTACATAATCCATCCTAACCTGCCTACATAATCCATCCTAACCTGCCTACATAATCCATCCTAACCTGCATATATAATCCATCCTAACCTGCCTACATAATCCATCCTAACCTGCCTACATAATCCATCCTAACCTGCCTACATAATCCATCCTAACCTGCCTACATAATCAACCCAAACTGCCATTACCTGCGTACTTAATAAAAACCTAACCTTGGAATTTCATGAAGCTTTTATTTTCAAACAGAATCTTCTCAAGATAGCCTGGAACTCTATCCTATCCTACCCAGATCTGTCCACAGAGAAAGGTGCTGGCAAGAAATGGACATCTGTATTTAATCCTCTCTGTCCTAAATCCTATCTCAAAGCAGGTGAGAAAGGAAAAAAAACAACAACATCACAGCAATTCTTTTTTTTTTGTTTCTTTTTTTTTTTTTTTGACTCCTGTTTTTCAAGTATATTTAGTAAGTTAAAATGTGACAATTTCTCATACTGACGGGTAAGTTAAAATGTAACAATTTCTCATACTGACAGCCAAAATATCTGTAGACACTGAAGACAGGTCAAAACAGTAGACAAATCAAAACAGGTTCACACAGATTCACACAGTAGACAGGCACACACATAAGACAGGTCCACACAGTAAGCAGGTCCACACAGTAGACAGGTCCACACAGTAAACAGGTTCACAGTAGACAGGTTCACACAGAAGACAAGTTCACACAGTAGGCAGGTCCACTCAGTAGACAGGTTCACACAGTAGACAGGTTCACACAGTAGACAGGTCCTCACAGTAGACAGGTCCTCACAGAAGACAGGTCCACACAGTAGACAGGTCCACACAGTGGAGAGATTTGCACACAGATGACAATGCCATGTTCCCACAGAAGACAGGCTCACACAGTAGACAGATTCACACAGTAGACAGGCCAACACAGATGATGACAGGTCCACACAGCAGAAAGGTCCACATAGTTTCACACATTTCCTTAGTAAGCCATTGATTAATTTTTAACACGAAAAACTCCATTCTGGGGGTTTGGGGGTGAGGTAGTTTCAGGGTATGTCTTCAAATGAATTATCTTTATGCATCCCCAGCTATAACATCATCTTTATGCATTCGCAGCTATAACATCATCTTTATGCATCCCCAGCTATAACATCATCTTTATGCATCCACAGCTATAACATCATCTCTATGCATCCACAGCTATAACAGCATCCCTGCGCCTGGTCCCAGACTCACTGCTTTCGAGTCTCTCCCAGGCATCGCAACTGACCAGGAGCTTAGCATTCGCAGTTGCCGTCATCCAAGGGGTACTGGTGTCCAGGCAGCTGTTTGGAAGTGTTGGACTTGCCAGGTGGCATCCCTTTGCCATGACACAGGTGACAAATGCCGTCCAGCTTGTGACGTCGGAGAGTTTGAGACCTGGGGATGGGTCCGAGCCATCCCTTGCAGACCTTTGCTATGCTGTGCCAGAGGTGAATTTTCAAATCTTTACAATGAAACCTATTTGTTTTGAATATCTGGGTACTGCACTATGTCTACCCAGCAGATCGAAGAACTATTTTAAATTTTTACTACATCTAAATACATAGAAAAAAGTACTGCCGTGAAATGGACACGTTAAAAAAATGATTTGTGGGGCAAGGGGCCAGAGCCCACTTCAACCCCCTTCATAAGGCCCTTGTTCTCAGCGTGTGTCTTGAAAGATGTCATGTTGATATCTGTTATCTTTTTTGCATCAAACCATTAATATTTTTCTCATTTCAAATGATCTTTTCTGGCATGTAACAGCCATTCAATGACAAATCAGGTACAGACATAAGGAGTGTCCATGATCTTGGGGGGGGGGGACATGGTCCACTAGCAGATACAACCATGGTCCACTACCAGGTACAACCATGGTCCACAACCAGGTACAACCATGGTCCACAACCAGGTACAACCATGGTCCACTACCAGGTACAACCATGGTCCACTGCCAGGTACAACCATGGTCCACTACCAGGTACAACCATAGTCCACTACCAAGTACAACCATGGTTCACTACCAGGTACAACCATGGTCCACAACCAGGTACAACCATGGTCCACTACCAGGTACAAACATGATCTACTACCAGGTAAAACGATGGTCTACTACCAGGTAAAACCATGGTCCACTATCAGGTACAACCATGGTCCACTACCAGGTACAACCATGGTCCACTACCAGGTACAACCATGGTCCACTACCAGGTACAACCATGATCCACTACCAGGTACAACCATGGTCCACTACCAGGTACAACCATGGTACACTACCAGGTACAACCATGGTCCACTACCAGGTTGTATGAGTTTGGAGTAGTTTTTGTTTTTGTCAATTCAGGAGTTTCTCCATCACATAAGCACTAACTTTGTTTTAAAGAATCCCAATTAGTGCAGCTACTGGGCATTATATTTTGCACACCCAGTGTGCACTTTCACAAGAGCCAACACAATACATATGAGCTTTTAAATATATAGATAATCTATCTTCTCATTGTCACATCTCTGTGTGATGCAGGCCTCTCATCTCACCTTCTATCCAACAGCTAATTTATTGTGCTATGATATCAGAAGACAATGACAAGGAGTATGTGAGCTCATTATGCAGACACATCCTGACCTCTGTCTACCGCAGTCCACAGTCTGCCATACACCTGGGGAGCGTCTCAGTGCCTGTGCCACCAAGCTCTGTGGGTGAGTTGTCTCATGGGTTGCAGTGTATGTGAAATCAACTTCTTGCAGTGGATGCCTCAGTGGTGCCCTTTCCTCCATTTAACTTGCTACCACAGGGTTGTCAGCTGGCAATACACAAGGAAATCACTACATTTCTAAAATATGAACTATGCTCGTAAAGTCGAGAAATTCATGGTTTTCCCATGGGTTAGCACTCCAGGGAACACAATTTTCTCTAGATGATGTCTCATGAAAATGTTCCTGGTATATGCAGTGTCTTGCTAGGGTAAGTGCCGCTCAGGGCAGGCAAACATTTTTGCAGCCACCCTGCCAGGAAAAATCTCTGCAGTGGCCGAAAATGCAGCATCTCCATAAAAAGTAAAAAAAATGCCCCCCTCCCCCGGTGAGGATTGCCCCCATCTACAGCCCCCTTCCAATGCCACTGGGTACTGGTCCCCCCTTGCTGCAACCCCCTTCCAATGCCACTAGGCGCTAAATTCCCCTTCCCCCTCTGCAACCCCCTTCCCATGCCACTGGATGTATGATTGATCCTTTTAAATAATATTTTTCAAACTCTGTTCTCATCCTCATCATCATCATGTCCCTTAGTCCTTGGACCGTTGGGGTGCCACAGATGACATGAAAACTATCCTTCTCCATTCCTCTCTGTTTTCTGCACTACTACTACAGCATCGCCTAGTTTTAGCCCCGTCCACTCTTTGATGTTACGTCCCATCTTTTTCTCTGTCTTCATCTGCCCTACTAACAGTTAAAACTCCCATAACCTGTTGCCTAAATCCCAGAGTATGGGGCAATATTAACTCCAAATAGATCTTGATATCTACTAATTGACATGTGAAGACAATTTAAACTGAAATATCAATTGTGCTGTCCTGTCTCTGATTTAATCTTCCTCCAAGGTTGTTGTGCTGGTACTACACTACCTGTAATCCAGATGCTACCCCTCTTTTAATTTTTCAGCTTTAATATGCATTTTATCTCTTTTAAATCGTTTATACAGCCCACAGCTTTGGACCGAATCTAGATCTTCCAATGTATTTTAGATTGTAAGGTAATTTTTAAAAATTTAGAACCATAAACTATGTGGCAATATAATATATGCTCCTTGTTCAGATCCCAGAGAGATGGCCGACTGGTTCGAACGTACAGCTGATGAAAACATGACACTGGCGGCCCTGCAGCTCAACACCGCCATAGAGAAAAGCACGAACGATGCCAGGTAGCCCTACCTTTAACTAATCATTCACTCCAGCCTTGCTTAGGAGATTGAGATCTCATTGCCAAGTCAGTCAAACCCCACACCCCACCCCCACCACAAACACACTTCACAGCATAGTAATTTTTGACAGTAACAAGGTGAAGTTTTCCTACATGGCTGAGGAATTTACTGGGTCGGAGACAAGCCTGCCACACCCACATGTCATGTCCATTCACCTGTGATGAAACAGTTCCAGGTGCAAATATCCATTGACAGCTAACCAGAATCAGTCTGTGTCTGACAAGTTTTCTCCAGGACAGATTTAAGATATTTCCGAGATAAAAATTTAAATTTCCTTCTTACCAAGCTACTTAAGCATAGGTAATCATTCAACATTAATCATTCAACATTAATCATTCAACATTAATCATTCAACATTAATCATTCAACATTAATCATTCACAAGTATTCATTCAAGCAGATCCATTCAACAGTAAATATTCAACAGTAAATATTCAACAGTAAATATTCAACAGTAAATATTCAACAGTAAATATTCAACAGTAAATATTCAACAGTAAATATTCAACAGTAAATATTCAACAGTAAATATTCAACAGTAAATATTCAACAGTAAATATTCAACAGTAAATATTCAACAGTAAATATTCAACAGTAAATATTCAACAGTAAATATTCAACAGTAAATATTCAACAGTAAATATTCAACAGTAAATATTCAACAGTAAATATTCAACAGTAAATATTCAACAGTAAATATTCAACAGTAAATATTCAACAGTAAATATTCAACAGTAAATATTCAACAGTAAATATTCAACAGTAAATATTCAACAGTAAGCATTCAAATGATTCAAAGCATAAAAAATAAAACTCATAGAGTTTGGAACAATTTCTGTAAGCTACAGAAACCCCAGTTTCATTTTATTAAGTTGCACTGCAAATTTAAACAAAATACTTTGTAAAGTAAGAATAAGAATACAGACAGTGTTACAAATAAATATAGCAAGGCCACAGACTGGTGCTCCCTGAGATTAATAACTAACATATTTTTAATACTTAAATTATTTATGCCATCCATCAGCAAACAAAGAATGATGTCTTTATAAATAATCTTGCGATGATGGCATGTAAATAAAAAATTAATTTCAGGATTATATCTTTGAAAGTGTTATGATTTAATAGCCTAAACTTTATAAAAAACTAAAAAAAAAGTCATCTCCACAGCTCAGCAAAATTTGTCTCAAGGCTGGACCGCATGTTTGAAACTCAAAACATGGATGCGGGGGCCGTCTCTGTGGTGTCATCCTATTCCAAGGTCAACATCAGCAAGCTGAGGTCAGCCCTGGACATCTGTCTGGAGCGTCTGCCGCTGCTCCTCGAGCTCGGGGAAGTGCCGCAGCTCATGAAGGCAGAGTATGATTTCCCCTACCACTGTCCCAGCATCATCAGCATGAGCAGTGCTGGGAGTAGACAGATGCCAGAGAGTATTGGTTATGTCCTGCTGCAGGTAATGGACAGTTTTTTTGGCCCAAAATGTATGCAAGAGGCTGAGTACTAGTGGTGTGCAAAGTTTTGACAGTACATATGTGTGAAATTCAAACTAATATTGATGGGCACAGTTTTCGACAAGTATGATAAATAATATTGTTGCATGTGTGAAATTCAAAATAATATTGGTGTGCAAAGTTTTGACAAGTATGATAAATAATATTGTTGCATGTGTAAAATTCAAAATAATATTGGTGTGCAAAGTTTTTGACAAATACGTAGGTGTGAAATTCAAACTAATATTGATTGGCACAGTTTTCGACAAGTATGATAAATAATATTGTTGCATGTGTGAAATTCAAAATAATATTGGTGTGCAACGTTTTTGACAAGTATGATAAATAATATTGTTGTATGTGTGAAATTCAAAATTGGTGTGCACAATTTTTCTACAAGTAGTGATATGTAAAATTTAAAAGTCAAAGTAAAATTGTTCGGTAGTGCAGAATTTGAGGGACAAATGCTATCATCACGTGGCGCACTTTAGAAATGTCCATATTGTTAGCCTTCCAGCCAAACTGTAATTATTTAGTTTAGATCAATTTAAATGAAAGAAATGAAACATATAGGTTGAATATATTTGAATAGTTGATAACCAACAGTGCATTGCATGGCTAGAAGGAAAAATTTGTATGATTATGCAACATGATTGCTGTTAACCAACCAAAATTTCACCAGCCTGTAAGTAAATTTGTGAACAAAGAATAAGATGGTTTTTGTCTACAACATTTTTTTGTTTGAACTGTGCCATTAATAACTTTAAATAGTGTCAACAAGGAGATTATACGAATAGCCATATTTTTTAAAATCATTTTTTCTTAATTTTTCCAGGAATGCCTGTGGATGAACACCATCCTCTGCCACATCCGGCAAGAGATACACAACCTAGAGAATAACCTCCTTGGGGGTTCGGGGGCCCTGCCCCGCCGCCTGCTGCCGACAGTCTACAGTTTGCAGGAGGAGTTTGTCCCAGTGAGCTGGATTCATCCGAACTGCCAGCCCTGTACACATTCCCTGGTGTCATGGTTGGATGGTGAGTTTTGTACACATTCCCTGGTGTCATGGTTGGATGGTGAGTTTTGTACACATTCCCTGGTGTCATGGTTGGATGGTGAGTTTTGTACACATTCTCTGCTGTCATGTTCGGGTGGTGATTTTTGTACACATTTTCTGCTGTCACGGTTAGATGGTGTGTTTTAGCATAATCTCTATTGTCATGGTTGGGTGGTGAGTTTTGTACACATTCTCTGCCGCCACGGCTAGATGGTTAGTTTTATACACATTATCTGCTGTTATGGGTAGATTGTGAGTTTGTACACATATTCTGATGTCTTGTTTGGGTGGTGAGTTTTGCAACCTGCTCAAATTCTTAGCTGTCTGGGCTAAATAGTAAATTTCATCAATTTTATGAACGGTCTATGTCTAGAAAAACATCTGCAGTAGAAGCCATTTCATAACATCTTCATGGGGATGCCATCATTGAATTTAAAGATTTTCAATAAACAGTATCTGATGCATTGTATATACTGGATTCATAATTCCAAACTCATGCAATATTTTTCTTCTTCGTGTTATTCAAATCACTTCATCTTCAGGCCATAATTTTTATTTCATTTGTGTATGCCAGCAATTCTTTTTTTCCCTTCTGTATATAGGTCATTACCCATTGTTTACCTAATCCATTCATTGCGCCCAGTTTTACTGAACTGAATTCAAACACTGTATGATCTTCAGATATTCATTGAAAGATTTAACTAAGAAGCTGCGAGACAAAATGCTCTATGACCTTTGCTTGAAGTTTAATCCCAGGTGTTTTTTAATCTACCCAATGAAACTGTATTGCCGCCCCCCGCCCTCCCCCCTCTTGTAATGATGTGCTGTACTCAGTTCCTACCCCCTGGTCGTTCCCCAAAACAGATTTAAGGAAGAGGCACAACCAACTCAACCTGTGGGTCAGGCGAAGCATGGTCCCGACTTTTGTGGATGGGCAGGTGACTGAAAACTCCACGATAGCCAGGGGTCAGCTGACCACCGTGTGGCTGGGGGGGCTGGTCAATCCACAGGCCCTTCTGACTGCCCTGAGACAGGAGCGGGCCATTGTGGCCAAGGTCAGCCTAGAAGATGTAAGTACTATATATATATATGTTTTGAACTTTTCCGCTATGCACCAAAAAAATGATCTTTTCCAATATACACATTATGACATTTTTTGACATTTTGACATTTTTCCAAACGTACATGGATATTTTAAAACTTTTTCCACCCACAGGTATATTTTGAGTGTGTGGTGCTGAGCCGAATAGACCAGGATGACTTTGATATAGAGGAAGGGGGTCTGTTCATCAGCGATGTCGTACTGGAAAATGCTGCTTGGAATTATCAGGAGAACAGGTTGGAGGAGGTCAAGTGAGTTAATTATCTAATCAACATTACGCTTCTTTGTTTCCATTAGCTCCTGGTGTTACATATTTGACTTTCATGTTGTTGGTTTTTTTATTTTTATTATCAATCATCATTATCATCCTCATTATCATCATTATCCTCATCACCATAATCATTATCCTCATCATTGTCATAATCATCATCATCATCATCATTATCATCATTATCATCATTATTATTATCATTATCATTATTATTATCTCATCATTAGTATTATCATTATCATCATTATTATCATTGTTATCATCATTATCATCTTTATTATCATCATCATCCTCATCATTGTCATTATCATCATCATCCTCATCATTATCATCATCATCATTATTGTCATCATCATCGTATCATCATTATTACCATCAGCATTATCATCATTATTATCATCATCATTATTATCATCCTCATCATCATCCTCCTCCTCCTCATCATCATCATCATATCATCATTATCATCATCATCCTCATCATTATCATCATCATCATCTCATCATCATCATTATCATCATCATTATTATCCTTATTATCATCATCATTATCATCATCATCATCATCATTATCATCATCATCATTATCATCATCATCATTATCATCATCATCATCAGCATTATAATCAACATCACTATTATCATTCAGATCCAGTAACCATCTAGGCTTTTGACCTTGTTTGTGGTTAAAATGTTTCTTCTTTTCTCACTAAAATTCTAAGTGAAGGCTGGAAGGAAATGCCAATCTTTATTATTTTACTGTTTGTTTTCTTATATTTTGTGTGTGTTTCCCAATGGAATTTAAATCTGTGTTGTTGTTTTTTTTACTTTGATGGTGACAGAGACTCAGATCTAACATTCATCAAATGCTTGTACTTGAAGCCTGCCACAAAGGCCAGCAGAGGCGGGGTCGCTGGTCAAAGTAACTCTGCTGAGCCAGAGGACAACTCGTCAAGAGTTAGCTTGCCTGTCTACATCAATAAAGTGAGTGTGACATTTTCGATCAGGGGCCTGTTAGTATCCCTTGATACATTTAATGTCCTCTTTGGTTTTTTACGGGTCCTTGTGTGACAGTTCAATATGTAGCAGTGCACAAGGAATCAAGCCACCCTAAGAGCCTGCTATTACACCAGTTAAATATGTAGTAGTGCACATGGAATCAAGTTTCTCTAAGTGCCAGCTATACACCAGTTAAATATGTAGTAGTGCACAAGGAATCATGTCACCCTAAGTGCCAGCTATACACCAGTGAAATATGTAGTTGTGCAGAAGGAATCAAGCCATCTTAAGTGCCAGATATTACACCAATTAAATATGTAGTTGTGCACAAGGAATCAAGCCATCCTAAGTGCCTGCTATTACACTTGCTTTGAAAAACATTCTGGCCCTAAGAAACAACATAGCCGTCCTTGATGAACATAATAATTGCCCAGACTTGCACACAGTTATTAAAATGTTTGCCTTTGAGACCAAATTTTCTGGTGAAGCTTACAAAATTATTATTTAGTCTGACTTGGGTTGACTTAGGACACACAGGCTTCACTGACAAAGCAAGGGGAACATGTTGCATTGTATGGCAGTGAATGTGAGCCTGATGGGGCCAGGGATAAAGGACAACCTAGGCAATGAAGGTGAGCAGTGAAGGTGAGGCTGTTGGGCCAGGGATAAAGGAAACCAAGACGGTGAAGTTGAGACTGCTGAAGCCTGTGCTAAAGGAAACCAAGACGGTGAAGTTGAGACTGCTGAAGCCTGTGCTAAAGGATAATCTAGGCAATGAAGTTGAGACTGCTGAAGCCTGTGCTAAAGGATAATCTAGGCAATGAAGTTGAGACTGCTGAAGCCTGTGCTAAAGGATAATCTAGGCAATGAAGTTGAGACTGCTGAAGCCTGTGCTAAAGGATAATCTAGGCAATGAAGTTGAGACTGCTGAAGCCTGTGTAAATGATAATCTAGGCAATGAAGTTGAGACTGCTGGAGCCTGTGCTAAAGGATAATCTAGGCAATGAAGTTGAGACTGCTGAAGCCTGTGCTAAAGGATAATCTAGGCAATGAAGTTGAAACTGCTGAAGCCTGTGCTAAAGGATAATCTAGGCAATGAAGTTGAAACTGCTGGAGCCTGGGATAAAGGATAATCTAGGAATGAAGTTGAGACTGCTGAAGCCTGTGCTAAAGGATAATCTAGGCAATGAAGTTGAGACTGCTGAAGCCTGTGCTAAAGGATAATCCAGGCAATGAAGTTGAGACTGCTGAAGCCTGTGCTAAAGGATAATCTAGGCAATGAAGTTGAGACTGCTGGGGCCTGGGATAAAGGATAACCAAGGCAGTGAAGTTAAGCCTGCTGGGGCCAATGGTAAAGGATAACCTAGGCAATGAAGGTGAGCCTGCTGGAGCCTGGGATAAAGGAAAACCTATGCAATGAAGGTGAGCCTGCTGAGTCTGGGATAAAGGATAACCTAGGTAATGAAGGTGAGCCTGCTGGGGCCAGGGATAAAGGATAACCTAGGCAGTGAAGTTGAAACTGCTGGAGCCTGGGATAAAGGATAACCAAGGCCTTGAAGGTGAGCCTTCTGGAGCCTGGGATAAAGGATAACCTAAGGAAATTTATTTAAATGATTAAATGATTTTTGTCATCAGTAACACTGAAGAAATCCTTTACGATCCAACCATCTCTATATATAGATATATATTGGGAACAAGGATTTGGACTGATTGCGTCTATGTTAAATCCTCAGTTTCAGCAATGTCTTCACATTGACATACCGGGTATGGGAAAAACTAATTCTGAAAAACTTTTGATTTCTGATTTATAACTTAACACAAATGGTTGGTATATTGGCAGAAGTCTGGTCTGCATTGCATGTATGATCAGCATCAAACAACAGTTGATTCAACATTTCCTTTTTTGCCTTTGTGGTAAGAACTTTTTTTTTTTGGGTTGTGGGGGGGGGGGGGGGGGGGTTTGAAAAATCCTATAATATTGGGCCCTAAATGTGGGCAGGCACTTGCTGGCTATGGAAACCAGTCTAACCACCTTAATTTTTGGATTGTCTCTTCTCCTTTTATTCAATGATTTAAACCACAACCCAGTACTATACAGAGTTTATGCAACTGGTTTCTTCTTCTTTTTTCAGAGCCGCCAAATGCAGATCTGGTCACTTCCTGTCCGATGTTCCCAAATGGAGAAAACTTGGACTTTGTCTAGAGCTGCTTTCCTTCTGGACCCTGGTCAGTTGATAATCATGGGTTTTTTTTTCCCCCGCATGTTGTATGATTGATTACTTGGTGATTGATTCAACAATTTCTGTAATGTACATTCACAAATGGACGTACATTGAGAAAACTATGTTCAGTTAAGCTGTAATGTACATTTACAAATGGACGTACATTGAGAAAACTATGTTCAGTTAAGCTGTAATGTACATTTACAATTGGACTTACATTGAGAAAACTATGTTCAGTTAAGCTGTAATGTACATTCACAAATGGACGTACATTGAGAAAACTATGTTCAGTTAAGCTGTAATGTACATTCACAAATTAACGTACATTGAGAAAACTATGTTCAGTTAAGCTGTAATGTACATTCACAAATGGACGTACATTGAGAAAACTATGTTCAGTTAAGCTGTAATGTACATTCACAAATGGACGTACATTGAGAAAACTATGTTCAGTTAAGCTGTAATGTACATTCACAAATGGACGTACATTGAGAAAACTATGTTCAGTTAAGCTGTAATGTACATTCACAAATGGACGTACATTGAGAAAACTATGTTCAGTTAAGCTGTAATGTACATTCACAAATGGACGTACATTGAGAAAACTATGTTCAGTTAAGCTGTAATGTACATTCACAAATGGACGTACATTGAGAAAACTATGTTCAGTTAAGCTGTAATGTACATTCACAAATGGACGTACATTGAGAAAACTATGTTCAGTTAAGCTGTAATGTACATTTACAAATCAACTTACATTGAGAAAACTTTGTTCAGTTAAGTTCTTCTACTTTCTGTCTTTCAGGATTGCTGGAGAGTGGTAGCAAGAAATCCAGGGCCTTCCTCATGCTTCAGCGCTTGCCCCCCATGGTGCATGCTGGTCAGGAGGAGGAAGCAGGTGGTGAAGAGGAGGAAGAGGGTGAGAAAGGCATGGGGGTGGATCATGAAGATGAAGAGGAGGCCTTTTTCGAGGACAGCGGGGAGTCCTCCAGGTCTCAGATGTCGTACAAACCAATGTCACCGCAGGCCCCGCCACTCCCAGAGGGGCTCGGCCTGAAGAGGGAGCCACCCATGTTTGAGGACGAGACTTGGCAAAAGGTGGAGGAAATACAAACGGATAGGACAGACGAAGGTGCAGGTCAAAGGAGAGAGGAAATAGGAAGGGATAAACATGAGAAGACATTGCAGACGAAAGAAACAGACCAAACCAAGAAGCTGGAAGCTGAGCACCCGGCTTCTGTTGAGAAAATGGATGAGAAAAATAGAGCAGAGGATGATGATGAATTGGTGGAGGAGGAAGTAGAATCTGAAATTGAAGATGATGCAGTCGATGAAGATGATGATAATGAAGATGATGATGAAGATGGTGATGAAGGTCTGGAAGATGATGTGGATTTAGGAAAAGTGGATAAGGCAAATCTTTAACACAGTTGCCAAAAAATTGTTGCTGATGAAGACCAAGACTTGCCTAAAAGATTCACCTCCACAGATGTAACCCGCACAGTAATCAATCTGATGTTCACAAGACAAATGTCTGACTTCTTTAGTGATCCAACAAATTAGGCCACATTTCTCCACTGATTAAATTACTGATGACATTTCTCAGTCTACTGATTTCATGACCATATTCATCTATTGATTTCATGACCATATGTCTCTATTAGAGTAAATAAGTGATTCACACCTGTTTTACATGATATTATGATTTATCCTCTTTTACTTGGCCATTCCTTATTTGGTGTTCTCCGATTCATGTGCCTCTAACTTTTGTAATATTCTCACCATGCAACACACCTAAAAATGTATATATTTTATTTTGTTGACTTAAATTCTTTTACTGTAATGCCTGTAATCGTGGTTTTTGGAAAATCCAACTTCCTGCAATAACAGTTGCGAACCCTTATGATTTTTTTGGGGACTATTTTCTAATCTTGTCGTATTTTCATTTGTCCTGACTGCTGGGGATGGTTGTTAGCTGAAACGACGTTCTCCTCATACCGTCTTGTCTTTCTATTTCAAGCTGCCCACATCCCTTGTTCTTCTATCTCAAGTTCTATCTTTGCTTTCTTGAATCTTTTTGTTGTCTATCATAAAGAATCTTCATCTTGCTAAATTAGCTCTACACATTTTTTTTAAACATTTTTTACTCGAATAATTCTAAATAAAGAATTATATTAAACCGTAAAAAGCATTGACCCGCAATGATTTTAGAACATAACTGTGTCGTTAACTGTAACACATCGTGGGGGGGAATGTTTGAACTGAGGAGACTGGTGTGTAACAGATGTGTGTTGCGTGTTGGCAAATGTTTGTGCAACAAATAAGCCAAGGGGGGTTTGTGGGTATGATTTGTGCTGTTTCATAATGTTGAAGTGTATAATTACAGAATAAAACTATGTGGATGAATATACAAGTGCAAACAAGTTTAGTAGTCATATTTAGGTTGTTCATAAGAATTTTATCTATAACATTTGTAGTGAATAATTTATACACTTTTAAGTTTTCCAAAATAATTAAATTGCGATATGTAGCTGGTCTTGTAATAAAATATGACACCCCCTCATTGTGTGTCAATGACTCCCTTACATTGTGTGCCAATGACACCCTTATATTGTGTTTCAAAGACGCCCTAATTTTTTGTGTGCCAATGAAATGCTTACATTGTGTGCCAATGAAATGCTTACATTGTGTGTCAATGAAATGCTTACACTGTGTGTCAATGAAATGCTTACAGTGTGTGCCAATGAAATGCTTACATTGTGTTTCATAAAATGCTTACATTGTGTGCCAATGAAATGCTTACACTGTGTGTCAATAAAATGCTTACATTGTGTGCCAATGAAATGCTTACATTGTGTGCCAATGAAATGCTTACATTGTGTGCCAATGAAATGCTTACATTGTGTGCCAATGAAATGCTTACACTGTGTGTCCAGTTTCATTCAACCTTACTCCACCAGTATTTGGCCATGTATTAAATACTTACCTCTCTCCGTCCATGAAAATGTAGTGTCTCCACCTATGATTGAACACTTTACAACCAAAATATGAGCTGTGCATCATAGCGTGATGACATACTACATTTTACTGTGAGAACATGAAATAGTTGTGTTTATTTAACTGTTTTGTGTTTTAAAAAAAATAATTTATTACTTTTTTTAAGTTTATATTTATCTGTTAATGCAATGAAGTGGATTGTATGACGTCTTCTTTAAGACTTGAAATTTACAATAAAGAAAAACATTTTTACGCTAGCCTCCTGTGTCAATTTTTTGTTTTTTTTTAAATATATGAGGTAATTTATATTTATTTAAACAAAAAATGCAGGTGTTTTTGAGCTTGCTTTGTCTTGTACTGTTACTCAATAATGTTTTTTAAAAAAGTGTCAAACAAGTGCTAAGGTTTCCAGGTCTTAAATCTGTAAAACAAAGATAAACCAATTAAAATGTGATTTGTTGCAGTTTATTTTAGTTAAACTGAAGAATTAAGTTTACAAACGTATAGTCCATTCAATTATCTTTCATTTGATACCACATTTTGTCTTACAAACCCAACAATAATATTTTGAATAGTTTTTTAATCCCAACCTCTCACTTCTTTTACACGGGTGCGAATAGTCGCAGCCATAATTTATTTTTTAAAAACTTAATAGACTTTTTATCAAAGATGAGTTTAAACCACTAAAAAGTAGGAAATATTTTTAATGTATTATAATGCATTACACAAGGAACGACTGCAAAAGTGTAGATCAGCACTCTATGTAGCCAAAGGATTCGAAAGGCATTTAAGCGAAACTTGAATATATTATTAAATTTTTTAAATTAATTTTTGAAAATGTTTTCTGCACATACTTTCTTTGCGTCATGCATTTTAATAAATTTTAAATTATTAAAATTTTATTTTTATTTTACTGGTTTATCTTTGTAATTTAAATAAAAGTCAGATAGGCCACTCTCGATTTTTTCTTGAGGCGCGTGGCCACTCCATTCCACTACTTACTACATCCAATATACAGGGTTGGCCACTCCAATCTACCACTTACTACATCCAATCAGGGTTTCTTTCAGGCATACCTCCGGGGGGCTCTGTCCCCCCGGAGCTAGTTAAGTGCCCCCCGGGGGAAAATGTGTAAGAAAAAATAAATTAAAATAAAAAAACTACTCTAAATTTAATTTTTATAACATTTTTAAAAAGTAATTTAAAGGTGTGCCTTTCATCAATTACAATTAATGCAACAAATAAAATATCGCTTGTTCCATATATATTGATGATCCATATCGTTCAGGTTAATCGTGTTATAGGCTCGCAGAAATCGATTATAAATATTGGATTGTCTTGAAAATTGGCCGCTCCTGATCATAAGCTAAATATTACTTTTTCTTATTCGCATAATTATATCAGTATTTTTTAAATTTTAATTACATTTTGCAGCTGCACAAGTTGAAAGACCTTTTAATAACACTGTATGGAACTACCTTTACACCGATATAAATGTCTATAAATTGAATATAGTTCGTGCTAAGTAATAAGCAATGTTCATTCTGTTTTCAAATTATATTGTATTTAATGATAATGGCATCAATCTTTAAAAAAAATATTTTTAGCAAACATTTTAATGTAGTAGATTCCATACATGTATACTGACTTAGATAAAAATGAAAACTTAAAAAAGAACAAAACAAAAAACAAAAAAAAAAAAAAAAAAAAACTCACTATATTTAAAAAAAAAAAAATTAGGAATTTACCGGTTGCATACAAATAGTGGACATTTCATCAATAATTATTAAATCGAGTACGTTTCTAATTTTTTAACACAATTTGGGGAACAGAGTAAAATGATTTTAAAAAATAAAATACTTAGTTTTTATTTATTAAATCCCCAACGACTTTTCTCTGTTAAAATGATAATGATAAACAATCTTCCCCAGCGGTTTGAACAATTTAAAAAAAAATTATTTTAAGATGATAATCCAGTAGAAAGAAATTATATATTTAAACAACGTGTTTTAAACAATCGAGTATTTCGATTATCTTGTAAATGCCATTTTTGGTAGTTGTTAAAAATAAATTCTATGGAATTGGTAAAAAAATTGTTTTAAAGTATAATATCGAAGAGGCAAGTTGTAATGATCTGAAATCTTAATTAACATTTCAATCAACTGAATATTGAGAATTTAAACTTTATTTTTATACGAAAAAATCACACTTTCAAAATACATGATGTCGTTTGTAAACAACTCACGACTTCTTAGTAATTATGTCGGTTACATACGATTTATAAATAAATACCAATTTTGAAAACCCGTAATATGTAGTAGCCTTTTGAACAGTAAGGCTTTTTTTTCTTTTTGACTTTGGTGAAACTTGGAAATATTTAGAAATAAACCTTTGTTTTTGGTTTTTATTTTTCGTTCAAAATGTAAAACTATTTTAGCATTTCTTTTTTGTAATGGATATCTTTTTTTGGAAGGAATTATTTTTAAAAATTTTAAAAATATTTTATAGTAAATTCATTATTTTTTATGTAGTTTACCTCAAAAATATTTTAAATAAAAACTTAAAAAACACATTACTTTTCAATTAACTTTTTTTTTTGCATAACACACTTAGTCAAGCAGAGACGTCGCCACTTTTCGGTTTTTTCCTCTAACTAGCAGTAAAAGTTGATACTTTAATGTAATTACAACCCAACTTTAAGCCCCTAAAATATACGAGGCCCCATGCAGCTATACGGATTGCAGAACTCACATGACGGCTCTTAAATCAAATGACACATAAAATTTAACTAGCATATCTCCCGTTGCTCTCTGGACTGAATTTATTTAATATTAGGCTGGTGGAAGAGTTAGTGATGTCCTGCTATTATGGCTATTTCTAGCGCTTCCCACCCAAAAGTCTGAAATGTTTACATCAGTGGCATTTCATCCCATGTAGGGCCCTGGCCTGCTCTACCACATTCTTCCATTCAGACATCAGTGGCACTTAATCCCATGTAAGGCCCTGGCCTGCTCCACCACATTCTGCCATTCAGACATCAGTGGCACTTCATCCCATGTAAGACCCTGGCCTGCTCCACCACATTCTTCCATTCAGACATCAGTGGCACTTCATCCCATGTAGGGCCCTGGCCTGCTCCACCACATTCTTCCATTCAGACATCAGTGGCACTTCATCCCATGTAGGGCCTTGGCCTGCTCCACCACATTCTTCCATTCGGATCGATCCATCGCTTTACACCTCCATGTGCGAATTCCTAACCTTTGTAAGTCCTTCTCTACATCGCCAATCCATCTCAGTCTTGGTCGACCGGTGAGTCGTCTGCCACTAGGTTTCTGCCTGTAGATCGTTTTTGCCGCTCCAGAATCCGGCATATTTTCAATGTGTACTGCCCAGGGCAGACTGCATTTTTTATATTGTTGTGACTATGGATCGGTATTTGTACAAAATGATATAGCTTTTGGTTTGTACGGATTCCCAATGCCAATACAAAATTGTCTATCATCGGGTCATATATTTAGCAGGTTATCTGTTTTTCTGGTAGGAACCAAGTCTCACTAGCTTAAGTTACTACTGGTCTTATGATAGTGGTGTATACTGCCTTCTTTGTTCCCCTAGAGAGGTTTTTGCTTTGAAGTAGCTTTTGGAAATGGAAATAAGAAAGTAGCTACCCTCTCAAAGGTGTATTTGTTCATATTGATGTTGTCATCAGTGCGTATTTCCTGAAATTATCATATATATTGCCTACGCTTTATTTACATTAAGACCAGCTTTGACCGTGACATCTTCAAGTTCCCTGAAAGTTTTAATTATATCATCATTGCTGTTTCTACCAAGTATCGCTAAATCGTCTGTGTATGCCAGGTATTGCAGTGACTGGCTTTATAAAGTTTCTTATGGTTGTTCTGTACCACCTCTCTGGTGCTCACACGCATGTTTCTAATGCCTTTTTTCTAAAGTGATGTTGAAAAGGATACACGGATTTCCTTGTCTGAGGCCCTGATTAATTGGGGACTCCCTCAAGTACTCTCTCTGTACTCTGATTCTACTTTTGGAGTTATCCATCGTCATATGTATGAGTCGGCTAAGTTTTTTTAGGGACTCCAAGTTCCAGGAGAGCATCGTGCATGTATTTCTTGTCTATGCTATCATAAGCTGATTTGTAGTCCACACATAGTTGGTGTATGTTGATGTTGTGTTCTTAGCATTTCTCTACGAGACATCTAATAGTAAATATATGAACGTCTGAAATGCCCCTTCACACATTGTCTGAAAGATTCATTGAATATGCACCACAATGCATCACTGCATTTTAAAATTATTATTTTTAAATTAAGGTGACCCCTGCCCTCACATTTGCCCAAGACTCTTCGAATTCCTCAATTTCTGCCCCCCCCCCTTTTTTTCCTTGACGTCGATCAATGTGACTTAACGGGTTGAATCTAATCTTGTGTCAAATGATTTTCTTCGGCGCACCACAACCAGAATGAATTTAGTGTATGACACTGGTCGCCATAATGCCTCCCCTGACGCTTGAAAAATTATTTTCCCTGATCAATGATAGTCTTATCAAAACATTCGAATCATGTATACTCCAAAATGTACCTCTTGATTGTTAAATAATCACACATTTTCTGGTTAGAAAAGCTATCGGGATGCTCGATTGCTGCCCTACTTCCCAATAGAAAATGGCAGCATTACTTGCCCTGACAACCAATTTTGGTGCTGATATATGCACTGCCCAGCGGCGTGCCTAGTGTTAGCGCCACCCTGGGTGCGTTAACTTTTTGCCGCGTTACCTTCCTCGATAGAAACTCTGCAAATGTCCGAAAATCCCGCCACTCTCTTTAAAGAAAAAATGACACCTGGGACTGGGTTGACCAAATGTTCGCCCCCCCCCCTTTCTACGCCATTGGTGTGAGTCTTTGGTGCCAAGGGAAAAGATTCATTTTTACTAGCTCCCCCCCCCCCCTTTAAACTCTGAAACCCATTATTTTCATCCATTAATACTATAGTAGCCCATTAGATGCCCCTGCTAGTCTGACGCCTGGGGAAATATTTCCCCTATGCCCACCTTAGCTACGCCTCTTTCCAATGGCACTGACCCCCGAAAATCTGAAATGCCCCCCCCCCCCCGGGGGAAATTGTCTGAAAGAAACACTGCATCCAATGTACAGGCTTGGCCATTCCAGTCCACCACTTACTGAAGCCAAAAGCAAAGCTGTTATTAAGACTTAGCGGGTCATGGGAAGGGCAACATTGACTTGATGATTAATTAGCGTTTGAAGCTCGTTACCCGTACACTTACAAATGTTTAGCGTGCTAAAGCACTGATCAAATCAAGTCCACACCTTAACTATCCCATCCTTAACCGAACGACAAGCAGAGTGCCATAATCTAAACACAAATTAGAAGCTAGCATTTTTTCCCCCCTTTTTCAGATTCACTCATGAGTCAGTTCAGGTTAATTAACCCCCCCCTTGAAGCTCTGCACGGAATAAGACGCGCTCAACGCGACAGTAAAAACAAACACTTAACTACAACAACAAAGGGGGGATGATACAGTCACGACATCGGCGAGGTTGAGAGGAGGAGTTCATCCGGGGAGATTAGAGAATGGCGGAGACATGAAACATAGGAAATAGTGTATATCGCGTAGGCGTAAACAGTACACTCCACTCAACGACACTCTGCTCCCAAACGTGGTAGTTCAATATTTTGCATCGAAACTCAAAACGTTAATAATTAAAAAAAAAAAACCCACAAAAAACAAGTAGCTAACATATTCTTGGTATAATCGAGTGTTGTGGAATGAAAACTACAAGAATTCACAACCTGCCAGATTTTTGTACATCACAGACAAGAGGTTACACCAAACTGAAAGAAGCAGATTATTAATATTAAAAGTGATCGAGCTTATTTATATTTATACAAATCTAATGCCCGGGAAAAAAACTTAAAGATAGCACATTGGGGTGGGTGGGTGGGTGGGTTTGGGTGGGTGGGTGGGGTAGGGGGCGTTACTGATTATATTTTACCAAAAACAATATTTTATAAACTAATTCGGTGTGGGATGAGTTTTAGACTAAAGTTTTGGATATATTGTGGAATTTTTAATTTTTTTTTTTAAAAAAGGATGTAGATCAAGCTTTTTACCAGTTGTTGTTTTTAAATGTATACGTTTCTGTAATTGCTAATTTTTATTTGAAGCGCAGTGAGCCTAGCCCTATGCTGTGGTACTGGGCTGTATAAAACCACCTAATAATAATAATAATAATACTAATTTGTATCCGCACGATTTAATGCAACAGCCTTGGAATCCGTAGGATGAAGCTTCTCGCTTTATTGGTACTGGTGGGTCAAACCATTTCCATTCTCCACTTGGCCATCGTCTATTGTCTACCATCTTTTTCAGCTAGTTATTTAACTCCCAGCTTTGTTTTTGTACCGCGCTTCGAGCCTTTGGGGATGAAGCGTGATTTTTCAAATGAACTTTATTATTATTAATATTATTATTATTTCAGGCTCAGCATTAGTTTTCACCCGTTCAAATTCACGTAGGCCGAAGTTTTTTTTAATAAGTATTACAAATTTTAAATGTTTATTTATTAATATGTTAAGTTAACTTTATTAAAAATGCACATGCACATATAAAAATCTTTGTTTTAATGAATAGGAGGACAATAATTATTATTAATATATTGATTTTTAAAAAAATATTATCATTAAAAAATCTCCATGCGGACGTTCTTAAAAATGCTACTTATAAGGATAAGTAATATATTAATTATTATTTTTATTTTGTTTACAAAATAATATAAAATTTTAAGTCGTAAATAAGTGTAAAAAAACAAAATCAAAGTTCTTGCTTAATAAACTGGAAATTAAGAGTCAATATATTGCCTCTATTTACAGAAGTGAATTTAAATGTTAAAAAAAAATAAAATAACCTGTTGAATTCTCTTGTGATTTGTTTACATGACTTCAGCTGTAAGGTGTGCTTTTTATAACCCTGGCTCAGTGCTTGATCTCTATGATAAGATTAAATAAAACAAACAGAGGGCGCCAAACACAACAAAGCTGTCTGTGATCTGCAGTGACGAGACACCGTTCTCGAATCACTGTTAGTTGAAGAAGACAACAACAAAACAAAAAAAAAAAAAAAAAAAAAAAAAAAAAAAAAAAAAAAAAAAGGGGGGGGGGGTAATTCCGAAGGGAGATAACTTTTAAAACAGTTTAGACAGTATCGACGTCAGCAGTTATGGGATTCTTCAGCTTAAAAGCATAAGTGCAAACAAGCGGGTGAAAATATATGTGTGTGTGTGTGTGTGTGTGTGTGGGGGGGGGGTGACTTTGTGCTTGTGTGCATCGTAAAGAACGTGTGTTAATTGATAGGGGTTGAGGGGGGGGGGAAAGTGGGGGGGGGGAATAAGCGCTTATATTTTAAAGACATTTGTAAGGGATTACTGAAAACTTAATGGTTTTTTTTTTAAAGGTGGGTAATTTACAGGCTGACTTAGAGACATGTCCCATTTAAAACTGATTATATGTATTGCTTTTTTGTTTCTGATTTGGAGCAGACTGGGAGAGATGGCATCAAATAGACAGGGCCCTAACGTAAGAGTCTATAGTAACGTGACCGAAGTGAGTGTGCGCAGTGGGTCGGATACTATGTGACATGAATTCGACAGGGCGCCACCAGCTAGACGACTTTGGAGGTTTGAAAAAAAAAAAAGTAGATCCAGCACACGAATGACAGGGCGTCATGTTAAGGGTCACTATCAAGAAGACATGAGAAAAAGGAAAAAGGGGTTGGGGGTGGAGAAGCTCCGATAAATGAAACTGACAGGAGTCCATCTGTACGGTATGGTGAGGTCGCGGCAATAGTCTCATGATTCAAAGACGCTGACATGAACGAATATAGAATACATGATTTTACAAATGAACGTCTGTACATTTCTTGTAATACTTTTTTTTTTTACGTGATTTAGACAAAACAGTACAGCTACTTTGACAGTGAATAAATTTACTCTATCGTCGACCCAATGCTTCATTAGATAGGTTGCCTTCGCCCCCAGAAAACCAAAAGGACTTCTTAATATAAAGCGCTGCAAATGGTAGGCAAAACTTACTACATCTTTCTCCATATCTGCTGCTCTACCACTCATCTGGTGGCAACGATCACTTCCGGCGCCCCGCAAGTCATCCTGTCAGCCAATCAGACGTCGGCAATAGGGTTAATGGCGGGAGAGCTCCGGGGACACGTTCCGATAACTCTAGATATGATCGAATGAAGGCGTCATGATGCACAATTAGGGTGATTTTTTCTTCTCTCTTGTGGGACGACCACTTTACGCTTTACGAGCGACTACTGTCACAGTGGCTACTTTGCTAGGATGTCTGTTAACTGTAGCTTAGTCTCAGTCAGCAAATGTCCACTCCAAACATGGGCGTAACCAGATGTGGTTTGGGGGGGGGGGGAGAAAGTGGGAAGTGGAGTGGGTTTGACTTCTTCGTGACTATCACTATTAAAAAAAACAACCAAAAAACAACAACCCCAACACTATCAAAATATGATTTTTTTTTATTTTATGAAAATATGGAATTTTAAAAATAAAATGGGATCTCTCCTCCGTTATCAAATTGGCTCTACAACAATCCTCACCCTTAAAAAATATTTTTTTTAAAAGTAACAATTAATTCTAAACCGCTCCTGCAATCTCTACCTTTAATTTTTACCCCCGCCCCATTATGTCGCATTCTTCCTATCTCGACCCATCCATCCATCCGTCGTTCATTGCGTTTGTCTGCTTGCCTGATTGTCTGTAGATATGTCTGCCTGTCTTTCAATTTATCTCTCTAGTTTTGAAATAAAAAATTGTCACTTCATAGGTACAATATGAAGGCCGAATATCTCCAAATTTAGAATGTTTGCACTTAAGCTGGTCAATATCATACTTCACTTTTCAATGCTCGTCCGGTTGGCTTGTTTTCACAGTGTGTTAGTTGCGCCTTTCGAACAATATTGCTAATGGACGCTTCGCGTTTCCGATGTGGCACCGGGTAAACATTGTACGGACCAGAGGCGTAGGAAGGGTGGTTCGGAGGGGGGCGGCCCGCCCCAGAGGCCCATTTTTTATTCTTTACATGGGATGGCATTTTCAGTCAACTGCAGGATCTTAATTTTTTTGCGTGAAAAAAAAAAATGGGGCGGGCGGAGAAATTCTTTGCTCACTCCGGTTGGACTTACCATAGTAAGGGCAGATTGTTGGACATTGAAGACTTGAGTTATCATTACCTGTGATGTTACTACGCTGAGGAGGTGCGAGTAGAACAATTCGTTTTCAAAGCGGAAAATAGCATAACACTCTACAGGGGCGGAGATATGAGAGAGGGGGCGTTGCGTTTACACAGGAAAACTAAATATTTATGTTTTACTGACGCCTGCGATAGTTTGAGAGCAGTCTTCATGGATTACGGGACATACGTTTTTGAAGTCATAGTGGGGAAACAACAGTACAGGGAATACATTTTAAGTGGCACGGGGGGCATTAAAGGGCAGATGTTTATAACTTGAGATTCCAGAATGGTTTGGTTTTGGCGACACAGAGCATGCTCTGCTGCAGTAACTATACACCACAGCTTTTCATCATCACATACTCTACTACAGCGGTTCTCAACCTTCCTAACGCCGCGACCCTTTAATACAGTTCCTCATGTTGTGGCGACCCCCCGGCCACAAAATTCTTTCCGTTGCTACTTCATAACTGTAGAGCGTATGTGTTTTCAGATGGTCTTAGGCGACCCCTGGGAAAGGGTCGTGCGACCCCCAAAGGGGTCGCGACCCACTTGTTGAGAACCGCTGCTCTACTACATTAGCAATACACTACAATCGTTCACGGCCTTACTCAGAAATATGTTTCAATGTTACACTTACAGAAGACAGAAGCGCCTCCCCCCTCCTGCCCCTCTCACACGGCTCCCTCCACAAATCTGCAGACCCTTATTCATTCATATCCGACTCGTGAGTTAAGGAATTTGGGATCATTCATATCCGACTCGTGAGTTAAGCAATTTGGGATCATTCATATCCGACTCGTGAGTTAACGAATTTGGGATCCGAAAAGTGTCATGAAACCATGGCAACTCTCGACTGTGACCCGCAGGGAAATGTCACCCCGAGCAGATGCAAATTGAAACACCAACTGACAAAATAACGCGTCTGCCCCAACAGTTATTTCCCCCTTCTTTCATTTACGGCTGTCCTTCCAATTTTGATCGCCTGCTAGGGCGTCGGCGGGTTTGAAAGGTTCATTTGGAGTGAAAAGTGTGGTCGGGATATTGGGTTGGAGTGACGTTGGTGGTTGGGGAGTTGTCTCTTTCTGTCTGTCTCTCTCTCTCTCTCTCGCTCTATCTCTCTCCCTCTTCGTCCCTGTCTGTCTCTCTTCCTCTGCGTCACAGTATCTCTTTCTCTGTCTCTCTCTGTTTCTCTGTCTCTCTCTGTTTCTCTGTTTCTCTCTGTCTCTTTCATTCTCTGTCTCCCCCTCATTCTCTTTAGGTATGACTTTCTCTCAGTCTTTCCCTTTCTCTCTCCCTGTCTCTCTTTCTCTCTCTTTCTCTCTCTCTCCCGCATTGTCTGTACTTGTAAACAATGAAGGGGACAGTGTCGTAACACAACGAAAACTAGCACATCAGAACAACTTCGTATCTGGAATGGGTAGCAGACAGGACAAATGAAAATACGACAAGATGGGTAGTTACAACAAACAATATGGCTTCTGATATATGAGTATACAATGCAACATATTTTCTGATATCTAACTATACCATGCAACATGGTTTCTGATATCCGAGTCTACAATAAATAACATGGCTTCTTATATCTGAGTATAAAATACAACATTGCATCTGAAATCTAAGGATACATTAAACTCAGGTTTCACGCAATGATAACAAACGGGAGGTAACCGTGATAATACAATACAATGATAATATTACACGCACCATTGATAGGGAATGGCTTGGGTTGCAAGGGCCACTTGCTTTTAGTGCTCTCCTAAGCTTCGGCCTAGTCAGCCTCTTGGATAATACGGCCCTGAGAGAGAGGGGGGGTATAATATAACCGTAACATAGGAGTTGCTAACATGCGCATATTTTGTAAGTGCGCATTTTCTGAAGTCCATTTATTGACAGACAAAAGAAAAAAGAAGAAACAATGCGAACGTTCTTTACCCCCATAAAAATAAATAAATAAAATAAAGATTGAGATAATACTTTCTTTAAAAAAAAATTGGGGGTCAGGGGGCAATAACAACCCTACTTCAGCAGGGTGTGCAAATTAGGCGGGGAAATCTATTATTTGTTGGGCCCAGGTCGGAAGTCGTCGAGTGCTACTTACCCTTTCCACAGTGGACTCGTCCAAACCCTGAGTGATACTGAAGATCGTGAGGCTGGGACCGTTTGGATTTCGCTTCGGGTTTGTTGGGGGCAGATAGGAGTCTCGTGGGGGGGGGGGGGGGGGGGGTTAAGAGCGTGCTGTCGGAGGGCTAAAAGATTAATTATAAGTTAGCCAGACTACAGCTGATGAAGTAACGGGTTAGCCCTGGCGTCACATCTTAGTGCCTTGGGTAAAACTTTGTCTTCCAGTGCCTGGAAATGGGGGGCCAGGGAAAACGTTTAGAACGGTGGGGTATAAAGTTGTCTTCTCTTGTCTGTTAATGCGGCAGGACAGGTTAACATTTCGTAAATCAAACATGACAAAACTTTCAAGAGACAACGCAATTTTAGGCTGCATGCACGACATTTGCTTTCTATGATGTATAATATTGTGTCTTGTTTCGGCGATGACATCAGATGTAATCCAATCAATAAATCATATGCCGTCAATCATACGCCTTTTAATGCACTGTACTTGTATTTAGCCGCAAAGAAATCATAGTGCAACGAAAATAGCTCAGTTGTTGAATGGATGCTCAGTTGTTGAATGGATGCTCGTTTGTTGAATGGATGCTTAGTTGTTGAATGGATGCTCAGTTGTTGAATGGATGCTCAGCTGTTGAATGGATGCTCAGTTGTTGAATGGATGCTCAGTTGTTGAATGGATGCTTAGTTGTTGAATGGATGCTCAGTTGTTGAATGGATGCTCAGTTGTTGAATGGATGCTTAGTTTTTGAATGGATGCTCAGTTGTTGAATGGATGCTCAGTTGTTGAAATGTCTCTGTTGTTGAATGTTGCTCAAATGTTGAATGGTGCTCTGATATTGAATGGTGCTCTGGTATTGAATGGTGCTCTTGTATTGAATGGTGTTCTGCATGGTATAAACTGATGGTCCGGTTTTGAATGGTGCTCTGTTGTCTAATGGTGCTCATGTTTAGAGTGGTTCTCTGGTGGTAAGTGGTGCCCTGGTGTTTAAGGGTACCCTGGTGTTTAATGGGGCTCTGGTATTGAACCGTGGCCTGATACTGAAAGGCACCCTGGTAGCGAATGGTGCTCCTGTGCTGAACTGCCATTATTTTGAAGGGGGCCCTTTGTTAGGTGTTGAGTGGCAAACGATATCACTACTGCGCGTCATTTTTGAACTATGCGCGAAGATAACCAGTTCAAAGTTGGAATTCTGTACGTGCCATTTGCGAAAGACAACGTGCTGGAATCACCCCGGAGAGAGTGGAAAATCTAGTTTAGGTCGTAACGCTTCTAAGCTGCCCACCTGCTGATTTTTCATCATCCATTTATGGTTTTTGCGTATGAAGAATGTTTGAACGAATAACTCTTAGATCGAACGATTGATTGAATGAATGGGCGCAATAGTTTTATGTTGAAATGTATTATATACATAAGGTTATGACGCTTTAATTAAAAACATTACGTTTAAGGTGGTCCACGGGTGAAAAAATCGATATTTTGGTTATTTTTTTCCAAAATGAGATTACGTTTTTTTCTGCTAGATTAACCTCTTATGAATACTTTTCTGTTAAGGGTTTTTAAAAATATATATTTTAAAGATCTTAAATAAGTATTTAAAAGTGGTATGGTAAGACTACATTTTCAGGAAAATTAAACTTGGGAAGCCAAAGTTTGTCTTTTTAGTCCTTAGTTACAGGTAGTTCGGAACAGCGCACATACACATATTTGGTATCGATCGAAAGAGAAATGCAGCGGCAACGCGGTGGTTCCGTGATATAAAATAGCAAAAAATTAACAGCGAAGCTATTCCGTACTTTATAAACGTATTTTAAGCTTTATGATTGGTCGAGGCATTGACCCCTTGACCTTTCCTTTTCTTACAAAGCTCATTGGTCAAATATTTTTAAATTTGACTTGGATTGAACATTTCCATTTCTACTTCCGCTTTCTGTCTGAAATTATGATGTTATTTTTCAATGAACCTATTATCGCTAATTTTAATCGATGGACTCGAAATCGACACAAGAAATCAAATATTAAGCATTTTTGTGGATTTACGTAGCCTACCATATTGTTGGTAAGTTGATTTAAGCATTTTTATAATTAATGAATGATTACACGAATTATTTAACATTATTTTTATTTTTTATATAAATATCGCAGTAATGCCATGCTGTTCTAGCTCTAGTCCTAACAAACGAAACGTAGTCCACTGCACGTGCCCACAGTTAAATATATTGTTTTAAAAATTAATCTTAAAATATAGCATCTCTGGACTATGGACTTTTAGTTTCCTCTGCCTAAATATTTTTAAAATTAATTTTATTTATGATATGGCTATCGTTCGTAAGTTTACAAATTATTTTGAATTTCATTGAAATTGTCTTAAAAATTCTAGGATTTTATTCTATCAATTATTATAGGCATACTATTTTTTATCATCTCTAGATTACCTGTTGGCATCTCCTTGAACCTAAAGAATAAAGGATCATAACACCCAAGAGCAGTCAAGTTACAAAGGATAATCAAGGATTTTCTTCGTCCCTTCGAGGATTCCATTTTCCTCTCGAAGAGTAATGCCTGCCTTTCCTGAACATGCTCTCATGATAGATTCTAATTCTATTCAATGAGCCCCTTATTTTCAAAGAGCTACTTCACACACATCACAACACATCTGTTGTATGTGAACATTTGAACATGCATTCAATTTCTACGGGTATCACTGCCTGTGTTGATATCATTACAACATTGAGCTTCGGTTATACAACTCAGACCTGCAGTGGGTTACGTGATCAGTATTACTATTGGACTTTACAAACAAAAGAACATTGGCTATAGGATAAGAATACAGCCAAGCTAGTATCAAAAGACTTGCAATATGGCCATGGTCTTTTTATCAATAACCATAATGATGTCAGCCCAGATGCGTTCGGCTACAACAAATCTAATACAAAGTTTCTGACTGCCATTCTTTGTCGATGAGAACTGAAACATAATGCCATGTCTGCAGTCTAATCAAGAATCCTGAAGTACCCTACACCCTAAAGAAGTTTATGACTATGAGAGGATGAATACAGAATGGATACTTTGCCTTCTATGCATAATTAACTAATAATTTATTTAAAAAATTTTTTTAGCATCTATGGTATGGGTTGTGAATATGTAATATAAAATTTCCAATGTTTATTTCTACAGCATTTTATAAAATACTTTTTAATCTTTTATAAGGCACATCTAATTATTTCATTCATCAACAGGTAAATTTACAGCCTATCTATTATAAGTGACCATTTGAATAAGCTGTTTCATATTATTTTAGTTTGCGTTTTCCATTTTTTTAAAGGACGTCGGATGAAATGGGGTCAAAAGTATTAGAGCTACATGATTCAAACTTTACATGCTTATTTCCATTGATTCTATCTACATAAAGACTTGTGGCTTTTAAAAAAAACTTCCAGGTTTTTTTTTCAAGCTTTTTTAAAAAATAGTTTGATTATTTTTTTATTTTTTTTTACCGAGGTTGCATTTGCTATCATTGAGGATAATTTTCTACAATTTGTATCTGTTTTTTTAAATCTTTTAGTATGAATAGTATACGTATGTAGCCAATGCAACCTTTAAATTGTTTAGATGGCCTGTGATTTTTTTTATGAACATATAACAACACTTTTTTGTTATTTCTACTTAGATTTTCCATTTATTTCTGACGTCAGATGTATCTTGAGGAAAAGTATTATTACCACATGCTTCAAAATTTGCATGGTTGTTTCTATTGATATTCTCTACATAATGATTGCTGTTTTGTTATTACATGTCTCATAAAAAAAAAATCAGAATTTTTTATGAGTTTTTAATTTTTATTAGGCTCGGCGCTGGCGGGATGTTGGCAAAATGCATTCATTTATATTCTATTTTTATATCTATCTTCTTAATTTTTTTTTTAATTTAGGAATGGTATGGGCTCATGATGTATGCATCCAATATTGTTCAACTAACCTTAACTTTTTTTAATAAGGAATTTTCAGTGTCATTTTCAGCTTTTGCCAACTTAGCATTTTCAATTTTTTTCTGACGTCAGATCAATCAGGAGGAATAGTATTTGAAGTACATAATTGAAACTTTGCATGCTTATTTATATTGACATTCTTTACTTAATGATGGATGGTTTTTAAACAAATGTATCATAGGAACATTTTTCAGAATTTTTTATTTGTGTATTTTATTTATTAGGCTCGTGGGGTGGCGTTTGAAAAAGTGTGATAATTTTTTTTCTATCTTTTTTTGTCTATGTTTTCAAATTGTTTATTAATTCATGAATGGTATATGTACATGGTGTATGCATCCAATATTGTTCATGCAGTCTGTAATTTTTTTTAAAAACATTTTTATACTTCTTTTTCATTTTTCTCAATTTTGCGTTTTCATGATTTTTTAGGAACGCCAAATGATTCAGGAGGAAAAGTATTCTAGCTACAGGCTTCAAACTTTGCATGCTTCTTTTCATTGATATTCTTTACAAATTACAAAAGGCTTTTTTATATATATCCAACTAGAAAATTTTTGTAACATTTTTACATTTGCTACCTCTAAAAATTTCTCGCATATATAGGTGACCCCACATACATGCCATTTGTAACACTTCTAATAACTGCAGTGTAAAAAGCTTATTTAAACTTTTTATCAATGTCTTTCTTAATGTGTATGCAAAGTTTCATTATGATATTGCAATACAAATTTTTTTTTAATCATTTTGCGTAACTGTCAAAATTGGTTTTAAAAAATCAATTTTTTGCAATAAAAGTCAAAAAAAAATTTTTTAAAATAATCTTCAGTGGTTTTTTGTCTGTCTGTTTGTGTATGTTTTGTATGTACTATTTTTTTTTTTTCTAACTTAAGAAACATAGAAAAAATATTTTTGACCCATGGACCACCTTAAGACCGTGAGTTCCAAATTTCCGCGGGACCCGCTGCATCGTAGCAGCCTCGTTCCCCGGGATTGGACGCGGACGTCCATAACTCTCGAGGTCAGCACTGACCGATTTATTGGTCTCGTGAGACAAAGGCATATATAGCCTGACGTCCGACGCCAGCCAGTTCCTTTACCGCGTAATGACCGATCCTACGATAAAGCCCCCGGGAGCGCTGCGGATGGATATTTCTGGAAGGCCGCTCTCTGGTGTTATGGTGTGGCTCCCGTGGAGGCTTTTTCTGCTTTCATCTGTACCTCTTTATTGAGACGATCCACACCGAGGTTCAAAAATACTGTTGGCCAAGGTGTGTGACGGGGGAGGGTGCAATCCGCCCCGGGGGGGGGGGGGGAATAAATTAAGGGTGTCACATCGGTCCACTTCATATTCTTTATATAACTTGATCTTTTTTATGTGTATACTATTTGCATTGTGGTTTTTCGATAATTGGAGGCGGAAAAATCAAGGACCACACACACCTTCACAATCTATAGCGACGCCACTGCTTTTGACACTTTAAAAAAAAAAAAAAAAAAAGAGGATACAAAAAGACAAGGTAGAGCAACATGCAAATAAACACGAAGATCAATCGTCGATAACAGGTTACGAGCAGACTAGAGCTATTCAAAGGGTTTTCAAAAAAAAAAAAAACTCTGATAAAAATGGCTTTCCTCCGAATGGAAAACAATTTCTCTAAATGACTACGGAAAGACTAAGTTGGCCTTTTAATAGGTTAAATTATTAAAAGTTCCTCACAAAGGATTGAAGAAGGTTTTTGTTTTTCGAATAATTAAGAATATATATATTTATAGGCCAAAATATTCCAGAAATTTTAAAAAATCCAACCCGAACAAATAAATTATGAATACCTTAAGAACACGCATTGACAAACTGGTTAGAGGGAATCGTTAATGTCAGCGGTTCTCAACATGTGGGTCGCGACGCCTTTGGAGGTCGAAAGAACCTTTCCCAGGGGTCGCCTAAGATCATCGGAAAACACGTATCCTCTACAGTTATGAAGCATCGACGAAAAAAAAATGTGGCTGGGGGTCGCAACAACATGCGGAACTGTATTAAAGGGTCGTTGTATTAGAAAAGTTGAGAACCACTGATTTAGGTAATTGTCGAGCCCTGGCTGCATTAATACACTATCCTCACACAGCGGTTCTCGGTATTATTTTCCTCCGTTTCTCCTTCTGGCGCTGTTTAATACAGGTTTTTTTTGGATGTTGACAGGTTGGCCATTTTTTTTGGCATGCGGTTAAAAAAGATTGCCTGACACTGGAGCTTATCTTTGTCTTCAGAACGAAAGCTTTTAAAACAAATATTTAGTCTATAAGTTTTGTTACATTTTACCGAAATGTTTACGCGGCTTTTTTCATTTGTGTGTGTGTGTGTGTGGATCTTTCCTTCTTCTGACGTCATTATGTAAACACCTTTCAAATAAATTTTAAACTTTGAGCGTTATCATTTAATGGATCGGATGCGCATGCGCCGAGTTCATGCGCAAGAGAAGAGATCTTGCAGAGCGCAAATTCTTTTGGATAGATAAAGAACAATGGAGGATTGTAAGCAGCGTTTCGCAACGACGACCAAATGTGGACCCCACCATAAAGGGGGCTGTAGTTTAATGTAATCAAATTACTTAATATACTTAATGTATTAAAAAACTTAATATATACAAATGACTTAATTTAATATATAAAAATGACTCAATTTGATATATTAAAATGACTTTATTTAATATATTCAAAAAATTGTTTAAAAATAAATAAAAAGTATCCAGTTATTTGTTGTTCTTCTTCTTCTATATCTTAAGGGCCCACTATAAATGTATTGATCATTCTGGCTCCTGTGTATGTAGATGGGATTTGCAATGTTTCTGTGCCTGGTATTGATGAGGATTCTTCACTGGTTGCAAGGGCTACTCAGCGATGGTATCATGAACTGAGGCAATAAACGCAAACGTGTGTGGTGTTGTCTCCTCAAATGTTCCTTTTGGAAGCTTGTTCCAGTCCCTATTAGATATTAGAGAAACTGGATTTGACCAGAGGAAGCCCACGCCGTCAGTGGATTGCCTGTTAAGGATACCATAAGAATCCAGAGCATGACCTCCGGCGGGTCTCACAACTTTCGGCCATCCGTCACCTGTACCGCCCCGTGATGCCTCCCCGGGTTAAAGCGGAGAGAAGAAGCAGACATGACAAATTAAAATAAATTGAAACATATTTGGTGGAGGTGATTTCTTTTATAGAATTTCTGATGGGATTTTTTTTAAAGTAGTAGGCACAGTGGCGTAGCTAGTGTTGGTGTCACCCGGTGTGGTCCGCACCCCCGCAACTCCTTAGCTACGCCACCAAGTAGACAGTAATGGGTGCAAGCTGTTTGTGGTAATAATTTTGAATTTGTAAAAGGTCAATTCAATACATATTTTAGAGTTCATTCAATAGAGTTGATAGACATGCAGTGCTTGGGCGTAATTACTCTCTCACTTGCATCTACTGCAAAGGGACTACCCCTGCTAGGATAGGTTTCATTTTTCATCTACGCCAGCGGTTCTCAACCTGTGGGTCGCGACCCCTTTGGGTGTCGAATGTCACTTTCACAGGGGTCGCCTCAGACCATCGGAGAAACGTATACTCTACAGTTATGAAATAGTAATGAAACTAATTTTTTGTCTGGGGGTCGCCACAACTTGAGCAACTAAAGGGTCGCGGCATTAGGAAGGCTGAGAACCACCGATCTACGCGCTCACAGACAAGGGCAGGTCCGTCGAGTGGTTAGCGTGGTCTTCGTCGAGGGATCGACTTATATGTTATTATTCTAAAATTAATAGATGCTATTTTAAAATAGATAATATCCGTATACGTGTGTTTTGTCAGGTCATGTCTCTCAGGGTATATCCAATCAAGGGATGCCATATGGGGAAATGTCCATCAGGGCATTTCTAACAGGCCAGTCCACGGGGACAAGTTCATAAGGGGATTTCCATCAAGTGACAGACACCAGGAAATGACGAGATTTGACATCAGGTAAGGATGCCTGGGGGGGGGGGATTTTTAATCAGGACATGCACATGACAGGTCACGTATAATAATAATGGGAGTGTTTATGAACTTAAGGAATTGTCCAATCAGGATGTAGCCTTTTTGAGATGGTCATAACGAACTGTCCTACCTGAGGAGTCAAACGGGGAATGTTGATTATGAACTGCTGCTCTGGAGATTTTAAGCAAAACCTTTTAAAGGACAATGCATCGAGATTCTTTGGAAACACAAGCGTTATGAAGAATCCATCTATTATGAAAAGACATCAATACAAAGCATCTGTTATCAGCCTAAAATGAAGTAAGATAAAAATAAAAAAACAAAATTTATGTTCATTTAAGGGGAAATGATGTTATATTGCGTAATAATAATGTACATCACACAAAAGGAAAGTATTACCAACCTATAATGATGTAACATATGCATATAATGAAGTAATATTGGTCTGTAATAACGTAATATGCGCCTATGTTGTGGTAAAATCAGTTGAAGTGGTTTTAGATCAAGCAGTTACGGGGTAATATCAACCTAGAATTGTGTAAAATATACCAATGATGGTGTAAATATATTTTAAAAAAAAATAATTTCTTACTCAAATGATGTAGCATCATCAAATGATGATGCAATATCAGCTCGTCATCATGTAATATCAGCCGATTAGCGTGTAGTATTCGCCAATAATGAAGCAATATCGGCCCCTAATGATGTAAAATAAATCTATGACGATGTATCGAGATAACAAAAAAACAAACAAATAAAGCACCTGTTTGATGAACGTACTGTAGTTGAGAGTCAGTCACAGCCGAGACGCGGACGCCGCCATTTTCAATTACGCGTCGACGAGCAGACGTCAGGTCAAATCCAACCAATCAGCAAGCGGGGCCGAGACGCCATTTTCGCTCCGGAAATTGCTTAGAAGAAGTAATCCCCCTCCAGAATTGCAGGAGCGCGCCCCTTGGCTCTGCGCGCCGCCAGGGGGTCAGCACTATGTTTTCCCGGGGGACTGGAGACCGCGGCCAGAACGGGATGATGGGGATTAAAAGCGCCATCTGGTGACCAACAGGCAAATAAAACTGTGTGAAAAAGAGAGTGGGTCCGGCACAGGGCCGAGGGGGGGGGGGGGTTAGGGATGTGTGGTGTGTGTGTGTGAATCAAGAGACGACATGTCTTGGTGGCGTGTGGTGAAAAAAAGGGGGGGGGGGGAGTTTATTTATAAAGTTTACAAAATAGTGTTATTGAGTGGGGATGAGGATGATAATAGTAGCACTTCGTGAATTAGATGAGAGGGTATCAGCTCACGGGCTTTTTGATAAAAAAATCGTGTTTTTTTTTAAAATGTCTGTTTGTATGGAAAGGGGAGGGGAAGAGTTGTCTGGTGTTCAAGAGACTTCGACTTGAGAAGTGAAGATTTTGAATTAAGATTATAAAAGAGGGCATATCTCTCTCTAAGTATCTCTAAACGTAGTGAAATGTGTAGCGGTATGCGTGGGGGGTGGGGATGCGTGGTGGCACGTGTGATGGTATTTGTTATGGCATATGTGATGGCATGTTTGGTGAGACATACGATTCATTTATGGTGAGATGTGTAATGGTATTTGTGGCGAGATGTCTGATGGTATGTGTGATCGCATGTGTGTTGGTATGTGTGATAGATGTGTGATGGTATTTGTGATAGATGTGTGATGGTTTGTCTGGTGGTATGTGTGATAGATGTTTGGTGGTATGTGGGATAGATGTGTGCTATATGTGTGATAGACGTGGTCAATATAGGTCCCCTTGGTTATGTAGGCCCTCCGTGAGTGGATAGGTCCCGGTGAGTGAAAGGTCTCCGTTTGTGTACAGGTCCCCGTAGTCCTATCGGTACTCCATGGTTGTACAACAGGTCACCGGGGTCGTACAGATTCCCGATCGTTACACTCTTCAACACACGCTCATCGCCACTCTCAAGGGATGTATCGCCATGTCCATTAGTGGGAGCACACGTCTGTCTGTCTGGTGATGTTTTCCTTCGCAAAACCACTCCGACGTGTCGCTGTGGTTTATTTGTTTTAATTGTCTTTGAAATATTTGTGAGTGCGTCATCGAGATTCGATTGCAGTGTAGCTCTCTAATATATGTGTGTGTATGTGTGCGTTGAGTTTTTCAACTTCGACGAGTCTTTGTGGAAGCAGCCTCGGGTTTACCACATATATCTGAATATTGTGTGCGTGCTTGTGTGGATGCATTTTTTGTGTGTGAGCGTGTTCCCCGCAGCGGAGGGGGCCAGAGGCGTAGCGAAGGGGGGCAGGGGGGGGACAGATGTCCCCGGGCGCCAGCTAGCTAGGGGCGCCAAAATTTGCTTTGATATTATTTTATTGATGAACATAATGGGTTTGAGGGTTGAAAAAAGACAAAAGGGGCGCTTTAAAATGAATCTTGTCCCCGGGCGCGAATCTCGTCCCCGGGTGCCAAACACTCTAGCTACGCCTCTGGAGGGGGGCGGTGATATCTTATAGCCATAAATGCACCCCGTTGTGGATTACTTTTCACCCCTAACCTTTTCTACAGTCGCCAGAAAGATGATTAATATGGTTTAAGTTAAGCTAGAAAAAGATGGCCGCATGTTGGCTCAGATAACAGAAGGGCCGGTCCCGAGTCTTGAAATAGGGCCCGCAGTGCCGCAGGAAGTGTGCATTGACTCAGAAATAGTTTTTTCTTTCTCTCTTTCCCCCGCCACGATCAAGTGGTAAACAATGGATCGGAAAGAAATCGTCGTCTCGTACGGGCAGACGGTTGGATAACGTGGCATCGCGAGATTCGGGCGAGACCTGACGTCACAGGGGGCATGATGGAGTGCACCCTGGGAACGTAAACGGGATTTTTAAGAGCGCGATGAGCGGTCAGAAATTATTATTGGATTGATCATCATTTGGGGGGGGGGGGGACCGGAATGGACAACAGGTAACAGGCTTCGGTAATTTAGCGGCCAGAACTGAGGGTTCGAACAGGGTAGGGGCTATTCGGTAAATATTATTATTATTATTAGAAGTTTTTTATAGCGTACTATCCCAACCTAGGGCCGGGCTCACCACGCTGTACATACAATTTAACAAACATAATCATGAACTTAAAAATTAACATACATTAATTAAATAAAACAAAACAAATGTGTATTCGCCCCAACCATTCCATAACTTTTTAAATGTCAAGCCATGGATGGCACCCAGAAGTATCATCTATCGGTCAGGGGGGGGGGGGGAATCAGTCAGGATAGTAGAGTTTAAAGAGATGTGTTCTGAGTACAGTTTTGAAGGCTGTGGTGGTTGGTATATTGCGGATGTGTAGTAGAAGATAATTCCATTGTTTGGGGGCACATAAAGAGAACGACGATCTTTGACCGTATGTTTTTTTGCGAATCTTGGGGACAGAAATATACGAATACCAGGGGCATAGCTTAGGATTGGTACCGCCTGGGGGGCGCTACCGCCAGGGGGGGGAGCCCATTCTGCCCCACCACCTTTCTCATAAAGCTGTACCAATCCGGGATTTAAAGGTTTTAGGGGGGATTGAACACGTTAGTTCACAGCTTTTCCAAGAGATAATCTAACGTCTGGGTATAGGAAAAAAAACAACGCACATTTCTAGGGAATCAGCATATTTTGAAGATTGCTGCCGATTCAGCCTTCTGGATGAAATTGGCCGACAGTCTTGCCGAAGTAAATTTTTTATTACATGATTATGTTTGTTAAATTCTATGTGCAGCGTGGTTAGCTCAGCCCTCCTAGGCTGGGGGTACCACGCTTTATAAAACTACTACCACTAATAATAATAATAATAAACCACGAAACCTAAAGAAGAATTTTGACATGCCAAAAAATACCTACTAGTAAATAAAAATCTAGGTCTTCAGTCATCCTATGAATGACTTTTTCCAGAAATGGTAACTTACCTCAAGAGTTTTGAGTTAAAGAAAAAAAAACAACAACCTGATAATTAATGGTAATTGCGAGGGGTTGGGGGTGGGTGGGGGTAAGATCTAATCAAACAACAACATTATCAACAGAGGTGTTAGTTTATTTTTAAAAGGTTTGGAAAAAAAAGATTGATATAAAATGGCGTTTGCTGACATGACATGGAAACCGTATAGGGTACGAAACTGTGTGCAGGTTAAACCAGGCCTGCACAACATACGGTCCGCGGGAAGCATGCGGCCCGCCAGCACCCACTTTGCGGCCCGAGAAGTAACGAAATGTTCTTTATTCTTATTATTTTATTAAAATAGCTTTCTCCCCTGTCCTATTTTCTTTTGGCCCGCACAATTTTTTCATTAAGTAGTACGGCCCGCCTTACATTTTTGAGTTCTGCAGGTTAAACTATCAGAGTGTTGGTTGAATGAAAACTTTCGTTTTTTTTTTTTTGGTTCTCGGCTAAACACGCAGCTGCGTTTAAGACACAGTACGCGAAGTACACAGTCCACAGTCCCTCCGATTGCCGGATCAAATTATTGAAAGATCATTCCAGTGATCAGTAGTGTATAGCTACTTCAACACGCGCTGTTAAAGCAAGTGCTGATACACCAATGAGTTATACACGAAGTACTTATGTTCCAAGAACTGATACATCAACTACTGATTCACCAAGTACTGATGGACAAATTACTGATACTGATTCACCAATTACCGATGCACAAAGTACTGATACTGATTCACCAATTACTGACGCACAAAGTGCTGATACTGATTCACCAATTACTGATGCACAAAGTACTGATACTGATTCACCAATTACTGATGCACAAAGTACTGATACTGATTCACCAATTACTGACGCACAAAGTACTGATACTGATTCACCAATTACTGATGCACAAAGTACTGATACTGATTCACCAATTACTGATGCACAAAGTACTGATACTGATTCAACAATTACTGATGTACAAATTACTGATGCTCAAATTACTGATTCACCAAGTACTGACGCACAAAGTACTGATACTGATTCACCAATTACTGATTCACCAATTACTGATGCACAAATTACTGATTCACCAAGTACTGACGCACACAGTACTGATACTGATTCACCAAGTACTGATACACCAAATTAAATACTAATTCACCAGTACAGATACACCAAGTACTAATGTACAAAGTACTGATACTGATACACCAAGACTGCCAAGAGCTTGAAGAATACCAAGTACTGATAAAAAAGTGCCGATACATCAATAAGTGTTGAAAACAACCCCCCCCCCCCCCCCCCCCCACATACATATTTCATCCGCGAAAGTGTCCACAATTTTAAAACCAGTAGTACAGTGTATGAACCAGAATAGAAAGAATGGAATCGGCTGAGTTAAAATATTCATGGATCGTAGAATTCGGGTCCTGCGCGGACACTAACAGCGGCTCCCTTTAATCATGGCGGCTTGGATTATCCGCTTGGCGGCGCTGGTAGACGTATGCAAATACACTAACCAGGGGGTGGTGCGGGTTCGGAGAGTGGTGCGCGGGGGGGGGGTGAATTGTGCCCGTGTCAGCTTCGAATGACGCCATCCCGCAATAGTGGCAGTGCTTGTGACAGCGGCGCAACGAGAGCCGCCATCTAACCACAAGCGGGTAAATAATTTTGGTACCGGGCGTAGGACGTAAATTTTACCCGACACGTCACAGTAATACGTCATAACGATACGCCATAGTGGGCACCGTGTTACGTAGCAGACTCGTTGTGAGTTAGTTTTCGGATGAGATCGGGTGAAAAATAAGTGTTGATTCGGGCTTGGCAGTAGGAATAATCACATAATAATAAATACTAATAAAGTTCATTTGAAAAATCACGCTTCATCCCCAAAGGCTAGAAGCGCGGTACAAAAACAAAGCTGGGAGATAATAACTAGCTGAAAAAGATGGTAGACAACTTCACCCCAGAAGGTGTTTGCGAAATAGATGAGTTTTTAAATTTGTTTTGAAGGACTCCAGCGTCTGGCTGTGTCTGAGAGCGTCAGGAAGGGTGTTCCAAATGGTTGGGCCAGCAAATGCGAACGTGCGCTTTCCGTAAGTCTCAAGTCGAACACGCGGTAACGAGAGTTTGCCACTGTCGGATGAGCTGAGTTGTCTAGTGGGTACATAAGGCGTCATGAGCGCTTGGAGATAGGACGGCGCCAGGTCATGCATAGAGCCGGCCGGCATGTCGTTTTCTTCATTGGTTTTTTTTGAAGGATTGCGTACCGCTATCGCTAGGTAGAACGCTTGGAAGGTGGCGTGCATCCATGCGAGGAGATTGCATCTTGCAATGAGCTGTAAAGTCTTGACAGATGGCTACAATTCGAAAAAAAAACAAAAAAACAACATATATATTTCTTCAGCTGAGATCATTACATAATTATTCCTTTACATGAGGATTGTGTTATACCGTAGTCAATTTTTTTGTCAAGTGTGGCGGCATTGTGCTATAGGCTTTGTCAGGCCCCCCGGTGCGGTATTTGATTTTGATCTCACCTCACTCAAACAACCAAACACACACACACACAAACAAAAATCTGACCGAAAAATCATTTTTTTTAAAAATGGCTTAAATTTAAATAATATGATCGACCGAAAATGTCGCCTCATGAAAGTACCGCTCCTTAGAAGTACCGCCCATCAAGGGGCCAACCAGGATGGCTCGCCCCCCCCCCCACCTGACCACTCCTTGTTACGCCAGTTTCACCGGATTTTTCATTTCTTTTATCAATTGGTCGAGGAAAACGAAAAGAAAATAGAAAAAAAAAAAGAAATTTTATTTATAAAATGGTAACACAACAATGAATAACACCAACAGTTATCAAGTATTACGGCAAATTATATGGCAAGTTATATGTGAAGTTTTATGGCAAGTTATATGGCAAGTTATATGGCAAGTATTATGGCAAGTTATATGGCAAGTTATATGTCAAGTTATATGATAAGTATTATGGCAGTATTATGGAAATTATAATGGAAAGTATTATGGAGAGTATTATGGCAATATCACTGCATTTATTATGGCAATTATCATGGAAGGTATTATGGAAAGTATTTTGGCATGTATTTTGACACGTATTATGGCAATTATCATGTCAAGTATTATGGCAAGTATTAAGGCATGTATTTAGGTAAGTATTATGACAAGTATTATGGCAAGTATCATGGCGTGTATTATGGAAATGGAAAATGTTATGGCAAGTATTAAGGCAAGTATCATGGCAAGTATCATAGCGAGTATTAAGGCAAGCATCATTGCAAATGATATGAAGCTTAAATAAATCTGTTAAAAAAATATATGGCAAACCCATGGACCATGCGCGCTAATTCTTTTATCAAAGAATCAGACATAATGTTCTGGGGGCCAATAGAAACGCTTTCGCATCGCATGGTCTTGAGTTAAACTTCTCTACAAGTTATTCTATAAACAATCTTGTATATACATATATCGTGTGTGGTAAACTTGGGCAAAACCTTCTATTCTAGCTTTTTTAGGATAAGCGGCGGGGGGGGGGGGGGGGGGGGGGGAGGGGGGGGGGAGGGGGCAGGGGCGCTTCTACTAAAAGCATTTTAAAAAAAATCCGGGCGTTTTCTAATATATAACTTGTATTCTCTTTCATTTGTCGAAAAAAATACCTCTTTTGGGGGTGGGGGGAAAAAAAAGGGGGGGGGGGATAAAACTTGTGTTTAATTAATATATTTAAGTTCTTCTAACATTGTAATTTCAGATAAGTCAATGGTAATTAAGATAAGTTAAAATGACTACAATAAAAAAAACCAGATCCCACCTACTTCTACTGCACATCTTGTAGCGCAGGTCGATCTATTTTTATTTGGTAACCAGTTAAAAGAAAAAGGAAAAAAAAAATTACAGAAACCTAAACGTCCACTAGTATTTTCTCCTCTTGCTCACCGATTGGAATCTAAATTCCCGTATGCTTCGGAATGCATCGGTGCATTTTGAATTTTATAAAAAAAATGTATGCAGAGGGGGTAGCTTCTTCTCAAAATCCTTTCACTTTGATTGCCATTCCCCTCCGCATATCATAGTAACCGCCAGGGTACCATTTCATTTTTAAATATTTTACTAATATATATATATATATAAATGTTTACTTATCTCTCTCTCTCTATATATATATATATAAATATATATATTAAATAAATACAGCTAGTGCTCGATTTACGACCACGATCGGTTCCGACAGACCGGTCGTAACACGATTTGGTCGTAAGTTGAGTGCGCTATGTGTAGAGTAATGTGAAGTGATGTTATAAAAATGTTGAAGTTAACTTGTATCATAAGTTTCTTTTATTATTGTTATAAATCATAATTTTCGATGTTCACGACCGCCGATGATTGCAGACAACGCCGTTGGAATGATAACTGATGAGGCAGAAATAAATCTGAAATCCAATACAGTATGGCTAGTGATTGTGGTCGTAAAGCCGAATTGTTGTAAGGCGAGCACTAGTTGTAAATAAATAAATAAATAAATATATATATATATATATATATATATATATATATATATATTGTTTTACAACTGTTAGATGCAAAGTCCTTCAATTACTACTAAAAGAATTTAATCATATCAGTGTTACGTGTTGAGATAATTATTTTGGTAAAACGGCTTTTCTTCTTAGAATCCCCCCCCCCACCACCACCACCAACCCACACCGCCCCTGGCGTCAAAACCTGGCTACGCTCCTGTTTGGTAACACGCGTATTGCGTCGGGGCCAACTCATATTTTATTATTTAAAAAAAAAACACTTTTGGTGTCCATTTATTTTCTGATCCCTACGTTATTGTTAGCGTGAATGCAAATTTTATTAGTGTTTAAATAAGAGTGGACAGCTCACCTTTTTTTTGTTTATTCAAAAGAAGCTCATATCAGGCCACGATATTGTAATTTTCTTTCTTTCTTTTTCTTTTCTTTTTTTTTTGGAAAGATCACTCTGATCAAATAAATTGCAGGAGGACTGGAGCCAAAGTGACTTTTAATTTCCATGGCATGTCTGATGTGGTCTGTTCGTGACCAACAACTTGTAAGTATGTTAGTTGAAATAACTCATGTCAGTATGTTAAGTGACATACATCATGTCAGTTTGTTAGGTGACCTACATCATGTCAGAATATTAAGTGACACAAATGTTGTCAGTATGTTAGGTGACATACATCATGTTAGTATGTTAGGTGGCATACATTTTGTCAGTATATTAGGTGCCTACATCATGCCAGTTTGTTAGGTGACCTACATCATGTCAGTATGTGAGGTGATCTACATCCTGTTAGATTGTTTGATGGCCTACAGTTTACCAAAAGCATTACATCATATCGGCTTGTTTTGGTGAAATAGCAAACGTCAGTCTGTTTGAGGAAAGAAGGCCTGCTACAATAAATGGTCTCGAGCGGTAGCTTTAAGTCTATAGCGCGCTGGACAATAGTAATTTACATCTCAGAAACGTCACTACCCGCGTTTATACAGGAGACTTATGGGAGATTTTTCTTTTAACCTCTACACCCTGCCATTGCTTTTCTTGAAGAATTATGGGTTAGCTATTCTGAACATGTCAAGTCTCTCCCGCCCCCTTTTACCCCACTTCCCTTTATTTTACCACCTCTCTTGACTAACGTCTTTAGACTCCCTTGAATATTCATCTTTTAAAAGATAAATTTGTCTAGTAGAAAAAAAAGGGGGGAGGGGATTTTTAAAGAAAATTCCAATATTTGGTGATTAGTAACTGAGTAGATTAATGCTATATATATATATATATGGCCCCAAGCTGGGAACCACATTTAGGGTGTGGCTAACTACAAATAGTCTGTCTTGACCTTGTTTATAACTAAATGAAATTAATAGTCTGTATCCTTAGAATTCTTTAACAAAAATCTGGAAGGGAAAACATTGTTTAAAATTTTCTTTTTTTATAGAAATATCAGTAACACACTTTATAAATGGAGACACACGAGATCGTGGGCTATCATTTTGATCACGATATAGTTTTGCTATACGAGACAGAGATTTGTTGACTAACTTTTGCTGTCTGTGTGTCTGGATTCCTTTTCATCTATGGACCCTTTTACAATATTATATCTTCTTCAACATTGTACCGGTACAAGCAGCGGTGTATTGCCAAATTCGTAACAAAGGGTTCGCAGTTAGTATGTCCCCTTATGCCATATCGGTCACCGTTATAGTCAGTCAAATTACGATTAGGGGATTAATTTTTTTGAACTAACGGTTCGCACGAACCTGACGAACCTGACCGAACCGGCTCCAAACCACCGCTGGGTACAAGCCAATCATTATTCTGTAAGTCAATAGCTTTAATTTTATTTCTTTTTGATTTTTTTTTTGTAATTCATTATTAATTTAATAAAATTGATTAATTGTAATTAGCCCTGGTTTGGGTATCGTTTTTTCTTTGTTTTTGGTATTTAACAAATGGTATCGTCTTTTGTTGTGTACTGTTTTAGAACGAGGAATATACGCAAATAAGAGATTAATCTCTCCATATTGATAGCACTACGTAACAATTTATTTCCTTGAATTTGATGCATGGGATACACATCTATGCAAGGGATCTAATGTGAACTCATCCTATTATAAGACCACCCTCACCCCCCTCCCCTCCCACACTCTGGTCGCCGACGCTGCCTCAATCTGGCAAACGGACGCTGCATCAGTCTGGTAGTCAGTCACTAGGCGGTGATGTTTGTTGTGACGTGGCGCACCGGTGAACCGCCCCAGAATTGTGCTTGCGACCCGTCCGTCATTCCTGGCAGCGCGACGCAGATTTCAATTTGCGGAAACTGTAAGACTTGATTTACCGTACTTTTCAGTCGTTTTCCAATTTTTTTACCCCAGGTAAATAGTGACCTGCCGGCTTAAAGAAGTTAGATGATAATAATCACATTGTTAAAAGCGATGAGTCATGCTGACAGTCATCCCTAGGGACATCTCCTTAACAGGCTAATGTAAAATATTGACAAGGGGGAAACAAGACCTTTACATGCAAAATGCAATGTATTTATTTATTTTAATCCAATCTACTAGCTTGGCATAGTGTTTTAGATATTATTTAACGTCACCACCTATAATCCAGTTGAGAACCACTCAGAATCCAGATTAAGGGTAATTGCATAAATCGGTTGTCATGGTTACTGGTTCTATTCACGGTGCTTCGTGAAGAAGTTTTTGTTAAGTTAACATTAATTTTGTTTTCGGTTTCCCCCCCCCCCCTTTTTTTTTAATGTTTTAATTTTTTTCGTCGGATAGAAATAAAAGAGATGTGCTTTTCAAAATTGTTAAACTTAATAACGTTTAAGAACACAATCGTGCTGAAAGCCAGGAAAGCAAAGCTCTCCCTTGTCCCCATTAGGGGGGGGGGGGGGAGATAATTCGTGTTTTGCTAACTCAGAGGTTCTCAAATTAACATTTTTAAAAATCCCCGATATATCCAAACCAATTCGTGAAACTTTACACAAAGTCCGAGTAAGAATTGACCCCGAAAGTTTGATTTGGACCTATGATTCATGAATCTGAGAGTAGCAAATTATGTGAAGTGATTAAAGTTAGACCCAATACTCAATGATAGATTTATTATAACTATTATTAGGTGGTTTTATATAGCACAGAACCCCAGATTAGGCCTAGGCTCACTGCGCTTCACATAACAATTAGCAATTACAGAAACGTATACATTTAAAAACAACAATTGGTGATAAGCTTGACCCCAACCCACCCCAGAACTTTTACTTGTCAAGCCAGCAGTATAGTATAGCGGTCAGAGGGGGGGGGAATTAGTCGGGGTAGTAGAGTTTAAAGAGATGTGTTTTGAGTGCAGTTTTGAAGGCCTGAGTGGTTGGTATATTGGTATATTGCGGATGTGTAGTGGCAGAGAATTCCATTGTTTGAGGCGCAGAAAGAGAAAGATAGTTCACCATATGTTTTATTGCGTGTCTTGGCAACGGACAGAATACGCGTGTCTCTGGAGGAGCGAGCTGTCGAAGGAGTGAATAGACAGAAAGAAGTTCGGTTAGATAGAAGGGGCAGGAATCCGAGAAAAAGCTGTGACAGAAAACAGACACTTTGTAATCAATGCGTGCCTGTATAGGGAGCCAATGAAGTAAATGAATGTGTGGAGGGGTGTGGTCACGTTTCTTTGCCTTTAGAAATAACCATAGCAGCTGAGTTTTGAACTTTCTGCAGTCATTATATGAAATGTTTTGGTGAACCTGACAGAAGAGAGTTACATTAGTCAAGACCAGAGAGAAGAAGAGCACAGGCTAGGGTTTTTGTTAAGCTAACGGTGAGGTAGTGACTGGTGGAGCTGATCTGACGGGTAGCGGTTTACGCAGAGCGGCATATGTGAGAAATATGATTATCGAGAGACATATTGTCAGAATGAATGTAACCTAGATTGTTAGCAGAAGATGTGAACTCTATATTAGAGCCATCTACTTGACACAATGTGGGGAAAGCTGAGTCAGAGGATGGTTCATGATTATGAATGAGGAATGCTTCCGTTTTGTCATCGTTCAGCGTCAACTTGCCATTCATGACTTGACCTCACCAATGAACTCCTGCAGTGTGTGTAAAGCGGATTTGACAAGAAAGGGATGGGTACGCTTAAATAGCTTCATGTCATCTGCGAATGAAGGGCTTTAACTGCATGCCTCACGAGCAGGAGGAGAATTTGCCTGGTACACATTGTGAATAGGATGGGACCCTAAATGGACACATGTGGCACTCGGTACACCAAGTCAGCATTACCGGAGAGACAGCCATCAACAGTGACCGCCTGCGTTCTATCGGAGAGGTAGGAACGAAACCAAGTCAAAAACTGAACCAGAAATGCCAAAATAATTTTCAAGGGGTTTGAAAAGTGTTTGATGGTTAACGGAATCAAAGGCCGCACTGAGATCTAAAAAGGATGGAGACATCACCGCTGTCCAATGCAAGCAACAGATATACCTTAGAAAGCAGTGTTTCCTAACATTTTCTATTAAATGTTAACAACGATGATGAGAAAATGACCAAGGCAATACTCAACACGAGTAGTAGATGTGTTGTGGCCTTGACTTGAGCTGTTTTTTGTTTAAAGGGACTGAGAGCTGCTCAATTCGTCAGCATCACTCGCTCGTCCTTTGCCTATTTGATCCTATGACGACTGACAATAGACCAGGAAGCGTTCAACGTCTCAGGTGTTGTCGAAATTTTCATCGTGTCAGCGTCATATCCTACGGGAACTCCATCTCCGGGTTTGCTTTCAGAATGTTGCCTTCTCTTAGAAGAGTTGCCGTCCAAGAGCGAAAATATATGTATATATGAATATATACATTAACATAGTAAAGACAACGAGTCGATAATTCATACAATCTTATCCTCTCACTCCCTGAAATACCAATTGAGAATCCGCAGGTTCCGAAACCCTTCCTTAAACGGGAGGGGTTTGAATTATCTTTTTTTCGCGGATGGGAATGGACGGCACATTTGAAAGCACTGCCATAAAAACAATGTTATTTTCCGAGACGCTTAGGAGGGAGGCAGAGAGCCACTGCATTTATTTAAGATAATAAATGATGGACAGCAGTCAGGCCTTGGGAAGGCAATGGTGAAACAAGTTATGATGAAGCTTTAAACTAAAAGAATGTCAATTAAGGGAGAAATTTTCGATTAGGAGCCTTCTTCAACAAACAAGACAAGAACATGAAACAAGAAGAACAGGCGTCTGGAATTTGCCATGTTGTAGTGTCTTCCGCATCTTTTTTTTTTGACTTGTCCAAAATAAAAATAAAAATCTCGGTTAACATCCACTGTCGATGAAGTTCCCGTTTAATAACTCAATAAAAGAATGTGCGACAATTGTAAAACTTTTATTAATATCTCATGTTATCTTCGGCGACGAACTTACATCATCACCGGCGATAATCGCCCCCTGCAGTAAGTATTTAAAAAAAAAAAAGATTAACATGGTACCCTCTCAAATGACTATCATGGTAAACGCATTTGCGTTAATTTGATGTCATATTATTTTGGGACTAGACTTGCCGAAGCGACAGTTCACACGATCGAATTTCGCGTCAAATTGTTGGATGAACGCATTATTTTGTGCGTGGTTTCTTTTTTTGGAGAATTTGATCAAATAGCAATTTTGAGAGGTGTGACAGGGCTTCATACACGAATTGCATCAAATGCTTGAAGGAAAATTTGAAAGTGTGAACCGACCCTAAGGCTTCAATATGTGTCGATTCGCGGACCAGCAATGGTCAATGGCCCTACTCTAAAGATGGTCAATATTTATATGTTAAAAACAAATATTTTAAAAAAATAATCCTTTAGTGAGGCAAGGGTCTTAGCAGCAATGGGGGATACACTACTTCCGGTCTAAACAAACTACGTTTTTTTTGTGAAGCACTCGTACAGGACTGACCTACAATATTCTGATTAATTCGGGGCTTGGAAGTTGGCGTGAATGGTTTCTCACAAGTGATGCCGAGTCAAGAACGAAATATTGGTGTCCGTTTTTTTTATTAGAGTTTTTTAGGTTTGATCATATGTATCCGATTCATGGATTATTGGAGTGAGAAACAAATATTGCATACCAAGAGTGTCCAACACATTTTATATTGCATTGGCCAGAAAATTTTATAAATAAGAGAAGCCAGTATAGGAACTGCTCATTCCTGACAAAGACAATCAGGGACTGGAACAATTTTTCAAAGGAACAGTTGAGGCGACAACAATTGACTCATTTGCTTCTATTGCCTCAGGCCTTTCAACCCCCAGTGCATGATAACCTTACTCAGTTACTCTGGTAACCAGTGAAATATCCTCATCAAAACCAGGCACAGAAACATTGCGAATCCCATCTACATTCATAGGAGCCATAATGGTCAATACATGGATCCTGGGCCCTTAATATATAGAAGAAGAAGAAAACAACACTTATTTCAAGTCAGTGACCTACCAATATTTTTGTTGAGCTATCAACATATGTTGTACTTGAGTGACCTTTTACACTTCAACCATCAAGCCCTCAAGCGAGGCCAATTACTTACTATTGACGACGAGTTTCCTCTCATTTTGTTTTTCGCCCTCGTCCAGGCCTCCATCCGTCACTGGACTCGGTGCGTGGGAAAGTCCAGGGGAGGCAACGCCTAATGGGCGCCCATTGACACGGGAAGTAATACCCTTAACATGGTCGTTAAGCAGTTGCGCAAGTCTTGTCTATCGCTGACTATCGGACGGGCATCTTTAAACATCGCTCTCCGCGCCCTTGTGTCCAACCCCCCCCCCCCCACAATCAATAGCGAAGCCATGTTTCCGGGTTATTGAAATAAGGCTGAGCAAAAATTTCAACAAAGATAAAAGCTTAACAAGTGCAAATTGCTGCACGAAGTCACACGCACGCACGTTTATTGACGCAGAAAGTCACACGCACGTTTCAAACAAAGCTTGTGTTAATGTTGAAATTTGGAACAGTCTGCACTATGCGTACTATGGGGGTACGTCCAAATTCGTGCAAACAACAGTAGTCCGTCCTTAGAGATCTCCCATTTCTTAAATTATCGAGTGGTTCTCCGTTCCTAGTGTATGTTTCTTAAATCGTTTACGGTGTTGGTTAAACTGCAGTATTGTAGTGCTAATTAAAACAGACCACCCTAATTATGTTTAAATAAATATTTTAATTTCAAAGTTGTTAATTTATTTCCCTAGTGTCTTAGTTTTCAAGTGTCAAAACGTTTACATGTCATTGGTGTGCAGAAGGTGGTGCAAAAACAATTTGCAGGGCAAAAACTAGGCTTAGGTAATGAGTAAATTACCTAGGTAGTTTTTTTAAACAAACAAGGACAAATAATATTGTTTTTCTTAACATTTTTTTTCGGACAGTGATGTACAATTACCATACCGACTCCATTTTCTAGAATGTACATCAGAAAGTTTTTTTTTATTAAAGTTCTATATTTATACTCGCTGCTATATCCTTTTCTATAGTCATAATTGCCAGAGAATTTATTCTGTCTTGAGACATGCATGTTCTAAAATGTGTTTTTTTTATAAGCTATAGTTCATTAAAACTACTTTTCCGAGAGGCTACAGCGATTGGTATTGTAAGCATTAGTCTAAATGCTACCCACAGATTTGGCATGACATCCTGTAACTTATTAGTGTTTATGAATTTAGCGGTTTCTATTGGAAACTTTATATCCTCAGGAAATAATTCTTTGGCTATATCTAGTTTAGTCAAAAGATCACATCCATTTATATCGATACTTTTTTGAAACCTTAACTTATTCTCCAAACCTTAACTTATTCTCCAAACCTTAACTTATTCTCCAAACCTTAACTTATTCTCCAAACCTTAACTTATTCTCTAAACCATAACTTATTTTCTAAACCTTAACTTATTCTCCAAACCTTAACTTATTCTCCAAACCTATACTTATTCCCCAAACCTTAACGTATTCTCCAAACCTTAACTTATTCTCCAAACCTTAACTTATTCTCCAAACCTTAACTTATTCCCCAAACCTTAACTTATTCTCCAAACCTTAACTTATTCTCTAAACCTTAACGTATTCTCCAAACCTTAACTTATTCTCTAAACCTTGACTTATTCTCCAAACCTTAACTTACTCTCCAAAGCTATACTTATTCCCCAAACCTTAACTTATTCTCCTAACCTTAACTTATTCTCCAAACCTTAACTTATTCTCCAAACCTTAACTTATTCCCCAAACCTTAACGTATTCTCCAAACCTTAACTTATTCTCCAAACCTTAACTTATTCTCCAAACCTTAACGTATTATCCAAACCTATACTTATTCTCCAAACCGTAACTTATTCCCCAAACCTTAACTTATCCTCCAAACCCTAACTTATTCCCCAAGCCTTAACTTATTCTCCAAACCTTGACTTGCTACTTTGAGCTCATCTTTGGGCCATATAAAAAAAAACCCATGTGTTATTGAAAAAACTTTGCAATTGTTAAATATCCCTCATAGAGAATTAACAGCTCTGTCCGGTATTACACTGAACATGTGGTTTTTAATATTTTCTCGGGGTCATCTGCATCTGGAACTTTGCCAGTGCACTCATATTCAAACAGCCTCATTGTTCTTCTCCTCTTTCTTCTATTTCTAAAAAAAAAACAAAACGGGATCTACATACAATTCTACACTTAAATTATTATGAATATGAAAAGAAAGTCAGAGGAACGCGCAAGAGCAAACACAGTTGATTCTAAACATTCCATCGGCGCATATTTGCACTAATGAATTCTAGTGAATAAACAAACGGGAGCACAATCTGTCATGTAAACTCAAGGGACCTGTAAAGCGTAAATGAGCCAAAATAAATATAAAATGTCTAAGGGAGAAAGAATAATAACTCTACGATATATCCTTATAAATGTCATAAAACAAATAACACAAAAAGCGAACTTTCGCGAGCGACCGGTCATTATATGTATCTCGTATATATAAAAGAGTAATGGCAGATGACAACCGCGCTTATTTTAACGGTTACTCTGCAAAAATCAAATCATTGCAAGATTTTTTTAATTTATATATATACATGGTGAATAAATTACTAAGTTATTGCAAAGAGAGATAATTAAATTACTTACCGAGTAGAGTTTATTACATAAATCGCGATACTAATCAATTTACTTTAATATTTTATTTACAATATACTTATTAAACTAAAATTCGAAAATTGAGAGATCGCAACGAGTTTATTTGCACTCGTGCGTTGAATATGCACTGTTCCGCACAACTCAAAATTTGATTAAAATCCGGTGATCGGCTATTTCATATTCACCGCTTACCCAGCGATGGGTCTGAAAACGACTATCGCCGCCACCGCCAAACGACCACACTCCCCGAAAAAATAAGTATACAGAAAATGTATTCGATGAAATCCCCTCGGCCTTCACCATATCGGAGTTGCTGTCAAGAGAAACGGGTGCTGTCGCAAAGAGAGAAGAGCTCGATGCACCTATACAAAAGAAGCGGCTGCTTCTGTCCTTTTCTTCTTCTTCCATGGCGCCCACATGCAATGCTTTCTTCTATTTGGAGGATCGTTGATGGCTGCCTGACACATGGTGCCCCCCGGGCAGCTGCCCGAGTCGCAAGTACCTTGAGCCAGCACTGCTCCAAAAAATTCGCTGTGATATCTGATTCACAGTTCTTAAGCATACATTCTGCCAATCTATTTCCGGACCAAATTGATCTTGCTCGACCTTTTACAGCTTTTAGTTGTGAGAAACTTTCGTTCGTGTTATCGATTACTTCTAGACAAATTTTACTGTGTTCTCTAAGACCTTTCTTCAGATTGTCCATTTGCTATTTCTAGTTTCCCTTGGTTCGGCGTTGAATCGCAAAATTTTAGTGCTGAGAAAATCAAAAGTTTCTTGCGAGACTTAAGCTTATCGTAATTACTTGGATCTATCAATGTCAAATATCCTGCTATAAAGCCGTTTCCGTTGTGAAAAAAAAGGGATAGAGATTACGAAACAACCATGGGTTGTATAATCTCTTTGAGGATCACATGCTAAGAAGAAGAAATAGAAATGGCAGACTTCGCTGGTCAGCACAAGTATAAAAGAATGCCAAAATAACGTATAGGATTGAAGAGTGTGCACTACATAATCCACAGAGGAAAGTGGCTCAAAGGCAGACCTAGGCTTAGATGGACGGATGATGTGAAAAAAGATCAACACAGCTGGGAGATTAAGCATATAAAAGAAAAGCATCAGTTAGGTCTGAGTGGAAGGAAGTGGCGAGGCAGGCCGAAGCCTTACATGGGGTGTAGTGCCACAGGGAAGGATGTAAATCTGTTTCTTGTAAACCCTTTTCAAAAACTTTGCAACACTGTCTTTAAGAAAGAATGACGATTTACATAAGCACGAAATAAAAAAATAGAAATAAAGATTGGCTCACATGCAAATTTCTCCATGTTAGTTTTCTTAGCGGTAACTCTGTTTCAACTTCAAAAATACTTCTGGTTCGTATTCCAACTTGGCGTCCGGTTACTTTGGGGTGAAAGTTTGACTCGGGCTTTTTCACAACATCGATTTATTGTGAAATATTTTTTCAACTTCTCAATAGCCTGTTCAGTTACTCTCTGGGCGTGTGACAAACCAAGCCCTGTATATCGAAGGATGACTTTTTAAAGGTTTTCTTTTGTATTGACAAATTCACCCAGAAAAAAAATAAAAATAAATAAAGCTGTTAAAATGATTTTGCAATGTATCAAATAACTATAGTTGATATTTTTTGCTTTAAATATTTCTAACCTTGTTTGAATACCATGTTCGAATATCATGTTTAACTACGATGTTTGAATATCATATTTGAATACCATGTTCGAATATCATGTTTAACTACAATGTTCGATTACCATGTTTGAATACCATGTTCGAATATAATGTTTAACTACGATGTTCGAATACCTTGTTTGAATACCATGTTCGAATACCATGTTCGAATACCATGCTTAACTACGATGTTCGAATACCATGTTTGAATACCACGTTTGAATACACATTTTGAATATTAGACAACTAATAATAATAATAATAATAATAATAGCTGGGACGAAACGGTTGCCTAGGAGCAGCTTTCTCAGGGCTGCGTATCTAGAATCGTCGGTCAGGGACTTCCACAACAGCCTCTCGCCTCATATCCCTTAACGGCAACTTGTAATCATGATCCTAACCTGTCTCTGCATTTTTTTCCATTTGTGAAATATCACAATTACAACGTGTAAAAGAACGTGGCGAATTAACCAATCTAGTAGAACAGAGGTTTCCGGGGTTCCGGTCGACAAGTAAGGGGTGACTTGACGATTTGGAAGCGTTGGCCACCGGAACCCCTCGACGTTAACCCGGGAAACAAGACCACCAATGCGTGCCCCGCTATGGCAGACAAGGGCATGCATGGTACCTGTCAGAAATAAACAGCTCCTACGGGGCTACCAGCTGTGTGTGTAATACATCGAACTATAGTATAGAATCAACACAAGTCCTTATCAAAATAAATGTAAATTTATTATCTAATTATCGACACAGGCTGTAAATTCCCCAAAAATATGCATATAGCGCAACTCGCTAATTTAAAAACTCATCTATTTCGCAAACACCTTCTGGGGTGAAGTTGTCTACCATCTTTTCCAGCTAGTTATTATCTCCCAGCTTTGTTTTTGTACCGCGCTTCGAGCCTTTGGGGATAAAGCGTGATTTTTAAAATGAAATTTAATATTATTATTATTATTATTATTATCAGACAGATATAAAACCCAACCTCCCTTAACAGAGTTCCCTTCAAAACTGCCAGACGAATAAAACGTACTTCACAATACAGATTAGACAATGCGTCACAATTAGCATAAAACTACGTCACCAAGTCGAGAGCGAGAAGAGTGTTCACTAATTAAAACTATCTAACAACACACACCGCGCGTAATACAACATAATATCCAAAGTCGAAAAAATTATTAAAGATTTCCCCATACTCAACAGCTCTCAGTTTTCTTTCATTTGTTCACCCCTAATACTCATTCCTGTGTAGTCCTTGCTCTTAACTTTCGGCCTACAGTAGGAGAGCGTCCTAATATAATGAGATCGAAACAACTTAATATTAATCAGACGGTATCTTATTTTTTGACACTTTTTAACACCCAAAATATTAACACTTTGGTGTCATGTAAGCTTTCGTTTGTTGTTACACAGTTACCCTTGGATGCGGGTAACGACCGTCGCGTGAGCCCATCGAACGATGTCCGATAGATACCCAGATAGGTTAATACCTTTTTTTATAAGGTAGAGTGACGCGACTGTGCGTAAGTTTGGCTGCTTAGACATTAACAACAATAACAACAAAAAAATAATTCTTCATCAAGTCCAGAGTGTTGCTTGTTTATATTAAAAACACATAAACATCTCGGGATGGGTTTTATGTTGCTAAGAGGACTCTGGACAACAACAAAAAAGTTGGAGAACAACTGTTGTAAAGCCAATTAAATATAAATTATGAAAACAAAAATTGACGTGGCTGACATGGAATCAAAGAAGAAATCAAAGTTGGGATACATTTTCTCCGAATTTGTGTTTCCTCTCTGCCACAAATATAAGATTCATGTGTCATATGCACATCGCTTTCGTTTACTTTAGCGCCCCGGAAGTAGGAAGTGCTCCTTAAACAAAAGTTGGAACGTTTTGCTCTCGGAAACTGTGACCTAGTAAAAAAAAGAAACATGCTTCAAGTCTTGCCTGAGCGTTTTTGTTGTTGTTGTTATTACATTTTAATTGATTATCTCAAACCTGTCCAAGATGGCGTCTGATAAAATACCACAAGCTTTTACGCGTTGAACTGTTGATGTGTGAAAATAGAAGAATTGTTTATCTTTTTTTTTTTTGACTTGAGGTAATACGAGGCAATGCAATGTAAGCTGGATTCTAAAATAAATAAATACATATTTTTTAAAAAAAATAAATAAAATGATTTAAAATGTCAAGATGTAATTTGTTTAGCATGCTGTTTAACCCAATTATGACGAAAGCTCGCACACAACCCCCCTCCCCCCTCTCCCATTTTTTAAAAATAATTTAAAAAAGGTAATGATTTTCATGAAGGTAAATTAGAATTAAATTATGTACAGTAAGTTACTTACTGAATCGAGGGTTGTACTGTTAAGCTTGTTTGATAATAAGACGCCACCAAAGCAGTACGTACCTTAACGAAGAGTAAAATTAATCAAAATCTGATATATATTTTTTTCGTTTACCGAAATTTGTTTTAAAGAAATTTCGTCGACGGGAAATTGATCGACGGAAATTTGATCCAACGGAATTTTGTTGGAATTTATTTTCATTTCGCACGCACACGATCAAATTTTGCGTTAACTTTTTTTTTCTAAAAACAGAAAACGCATTTTTTTGTTTTACGTTATAGTATAGCTCTATGTCTTGTACAAAGACGCGAAATCGGGTGAATTTTGAAAAAAACACCCAACTGATTCAGGCTCATGGGACGTTGACACCGCACGGCATGAACGTCATGCTCTCATTCTCTTAAACCTTTCCTTTGCTCCTTCCTTGTTACGACCCAATCGCAGTGAACTCACTTTTCCCTCTATTCCGTCTCATTCGCCTGGCTTGACTCGCTCACCCACTTATGTTCTATCACGTTACTTTCTCAGCCCTCTCAGGTACTACCATGTACCAAAGTTTTTATCTTATAATGCTTTTACTGTTATTTGTTCTCTAAAGAAGGCTTTTTTGTCGACTCGTTCGTTGTTTTGTTGTGTTCTTTTTTTTCAGGTTTTCACACTGTGTTTTACTCGCATCTGTTTAATACGCGAGGTCTGGGTACTCTCCGATGTATGTAATACTCCCTTTTTTCGGGTACCTTGCTCCACCCTGGTCTCCAAAAAAACAGCCTAAAAAACTGCAGTTAGTTTTTCCTCAGCCCTTCTATCCCTAATTGGATGCACTAAGTCATTTATGGTGACGCCTTTATTTCCGGCGAACTGACCAGCATGTGTTAGTGGAAAGCCAGCTGCAAAACTCACGGGCAGCCCCCGGTCAGCACTAACCGTATTTACGCCACTGGGTGTCGCTTATTGTTATATCATAGCACATGGTGCTAAGGTGCTGTTATAGAGTGTTATATAATGGAGTAGGGCGCTGTTATGTTTTTATGCATTTTGTCATAGTATTGTGTGGTAGGCAGTGGATGAGAGAGCCAAAAACGGGGCATTCGGTGGAATATTTGAGTGAACATTATATTTCGAGACTAAAGCTATTTCATTTTGGCCCTGGTGACAAATTTCAGGGACCACAATTTCCGGTAAGCCACGGAGGACCCCTGGGTCTTGAACTACAGTCTGGTCACTCACTCAGTGTGTGTGTGTGTGTGCTGTTCGTGCACGTGCGCTTGGGTGCGTGTGTGTGAAGGTGGGTGGGGTCACGGAGTACGCTTGGTAAGATGGGTCCATGTGATAAAGGACTTACTCGAGCTCTATGTTGGCCTGATTGCGGTTAGGACATTTCTGGAAATACCAGGTCCAGCATTAAAGGCCTTAATAATAAACCCCCGGGTCACCTGCTACTAGGGCAAGGTTAGAATTTGTGGCTTAAGTCACAAGAAGTCAAGGTCATGACTTGATCAAGATGATGATCGAGGAAAATGTCAAGCGATGTTTTTATTTATTTAATTATTTTGTTTTTTAAAGTTACGTGTATTTTTATTTACTGAGATACATGTTGAAAAGGTTTCCGTTTGGAACATTTCTGAAGTCGCAAGAACACAGAAAAAAACCAAGAATACTGATATCCAAGATCCATGAGAGCCAACATAACAGAAGGACATAGCCATAAAGAGCCATAATCACAGAGAGCCATAATATTGGAGAGCTAAAACTACAGAGAGACAAAATCAAAGAGAGCCATAATATTGGAGATCTAAAACTACAGAGAGACAAAATCAAGAGAGAGCCAAAATAACAGAGAGCCATAATCATGGAGAGCTAAAACTACAGAGAGATATAATCACAGAGAGACGAAATGAAAGTTTTCGGTGAAACTTGATGAGGCGTGGTCTGCGCAGGAATTTAACGGAACAAACTCGCGTGAGTTCTACCTAATCCCTGCTTATAAACACAATTTGATATATGAAAAAAGTCAACATTTTAAATTTTTTTTTTATATGAGTTATTTTAAAGACCAATCAAGCTGTTCGCTTTATGTACAGGGGGAGGGGAAGTGGGGGGGGGGGGGATCACGGTAGCTGTTAGCGCTATCGAAGATGAAATGTGTTTCTTCTACCAGATGGTCTCTCCAACTCGAACAACATCGTCCTACGGAGCAGCGTGTGGGGGGTGGGAACGGACTGGTATGTTAAGCGCTGCCTCAGAACACAAACATTCTGTAGGCGGTGCCCTAACAAAACACATCTTCTTTTAGCAACTAATGCCAGACATAACAAGCTAAGAAACCTAAAGTATCCTGGGCGTGTCATCTGTTTGGATGTCATGGGAAGAAAAAAAAAAAAAAAGAAGAGGAGGAAACGGGTTAAATTGGTTTTAAGATGATTCGGTAAGTCAATGGATATCAAATTTGATAAGACGACTTGGCGTAGTGTGTTTGTTAACCGTGTGCGCCATCATCCACCGATCCCTTTTGGCGCTACGGCCCATGCAGAGCTTTGGCGTCCCTCACAACTTCCTTCCACTCAGGCTTAACTGATGCTATTCCCTTTCCATGCTTTGGATTCCCGGCGGCTGCGGATCTTTTCACCGTATCATCTATCCATCTAAGTCTGGGTCTGTCTTTAAGCCGTGTTCCTCTGGGGTTTTGTTTGTGCACCCTCTACACGGCTCTGTAAATTTTCATTCTTGGTGGTAAGCGCCACCGATGATTGAAATAAAGTATATACAACAGACGAAGAAAATCTTACTTTCTTCGCAATATCTTGAAATGTGTTCCACTATAGGGCTACATGTTGGAGCTTATCAAGTGATAGCGACGGAGGAAGAGAGGGCGATTATAATCAGGAACTTTTTTTCACAATACCTTGCATAATTATGACACGGCCTGTAATATGATGTCATACAAGGATTGTACTTTGATGTCATTCAAGGATTGTGCTAGTATGTCATTCAAAGATTGTATTATGATGTCATTCAAAGATTGTACTATGATGTCATTCAAGGATTGTACTGTGATGTCATTCAAGGATTGTGCTATTATGTCATTCAAAGATTGTATTATGATGTCATTCAAGGATTTTACTATGAAGCAATTCAAGGATTGTACTAGGATGCCATTGAAGGATTGTACTATGAAGCCATTCAAGGATTGTACTAGGATACCATTCAAGGATTGTACTAGGATATCATACAGGGACTGTACTTTGGTGCCGTGCAAGGATTCGAAATCACCACGGATAAATTCAAATAACTAATGACCTCACAGAAGCTGGCGACCAGGGAGCGTTGGGCTCAAGTAGGAACAGATAAGAACCACAAAGAGTGCACTTTCTGCAGATTTGGATGTACACGTTCAATGATCACTGCAGAAACAGCAACATGGTACATGCCACGGACAGTCAAGTATAGAGCTCTGATGCTTGCGCATACAAAGTGCAGTAGTACCGTGGCGCACTCCTCAGAACGTCGGTCCCAAAATAAAAAAAAAAATACTATTCGTTAGTCAGTGTCCGGCTACCAGCCTAATAGCCGCTAATATTTGGTGAATTAAATGTATTCATTTTTTTTTTTAAAGATCGCGATCTTCATCAGCCTCTTCATCGGCCTCTTTATTGTCATCATCACCTGAAATAAAAAAAAAAAAAACAATATTTGAAGTCAAAAAAATTAAGTCACAAATTAGCATCGGTTAAGTCATGTACTCCCAGCATGTGCGAACACAAAGATCAAATCAACGTTTCAGTGCTCTACCAACTTACGACGCAATCGACGGCGTCATCGGGCCGTTTTCTATCAGTAAATGTAACTCTCTTTCTCTCAATATTCCCACTTCCTGCCCCCTCCCCTCCCCTTATGGTATTGTCTTGTTTTTTCTACTGTGCACCGTCTCTTCAACAAGTCTAACCCAAACCCTTCCACCACCCCGAAAAAAAATAAAATAACTTGAAAGTATGCTTTTGTATGCTTCAAAAATACGAGGGGTGTGAAGGGGAGGGAACTAGATATCAAAAGAAGTTAATCGGAACCGGAAAAGCAGAGTACACGTGGTACAGAGAAAATGAGGCTATACAGCCGCCATTGACAGGAAGTCACCGGGGACGACGTTTCCCCCGGAGTGTCACGCACTACAAACAATGGAGGACACGTAGAGCGCACGAGCGCGAGATGCATTCTGGAGAGGAAAAGAAAATAGAATCCGTCTCTGCGCGAGGCTTGTGGGGTGACTTAAGGGGGGGGGGGGGTAGTTTAGGCGGCGCGGGTGGAGGGTGGATCTGGTGTGTGTATGTGGGGGGGTGATGTTGGTGGATTTGATGATGGCTTACCGAATCGTTAGTTAACCGATGGTTATTTATAGTACAGATGTCTGGTTAAATATTATGCTTGTTATTTTTGGTGACACTGCCGGCGTCACACTGAGCCTGTAAGGTGAGGAAGAGGGTTGGGGGCTGGGGAGTGAGAAGAGGGGGGAGGAGGGTGTAGATCGCTCTTGGCGGCACTTCTATTGGGGCGCCGTGTTTGGTCCACTCGAAAGAGATTATTTTTTTTTTTGTTCTGCATTCTGCGTGCATCGTAGTTTTTCGTTAATTAGAGGCTGAAAAATAAACCGCTGTCGTAACACACTCGGTTTGGAATAAAGGGGTCAAGAAATTAAAAAAAGGAGGGGGGGGGGCGCTAGCGATTGGTAAGGGATATGGAGAGTGAAAGGGAAGAAATGTTTATAAGGTGCCACTGGGGGAAAGGGTGGTGTTTAATGGCCAAATGGAAAACGGTGAGGGGCTGGAGTGGAAATGGGTCAATGGGTCAGTTTAGGGTTAAATTGACATAAGTGGATAGAGGAGGGAAGACGACATTGGAATGGAAGGGAGCGTAGACGGATGGCATATATGAGTGGTTCTCAACCTTCCTAATGCTGCGACCCTTTAATACAGCTCCTCATGTTGTGGCGACCTCCCAAACGCAACATTATTTTCGTTGATACTTTTTTTGACGGTAGAGATTATATGTTTTCCGATAGTCTTACGCGACCCTTGTGAAAGTGTCATTCGACCCCCACAGGGGTCGCACCCACAGGCCGAGAACCGCTGGCATATATGATGAGGAGCTGTGACCTAGACCAGAGCTCTGCAACCGTTTGTTCACGCCTTGCCCACCCCAGGCCACGCCTAGTATTCCGCGGCATAAAATAAGGAAAGAACATACAAACATATCTTTCAAAAAAAACAAAGTAGTTTTAAGTTAACATTAATAATGGCGTGTAATGTACTATAATTCTCTGAATTAACTATATTTTTTTTATCCCTATTACAAATAGGCCCACGCAGAGGCACATTATTTTTAGATCTAGACCAGTGGTCGGAGACCATTTGAAAATATTTGTCCGAATTATCATGTAACAGGAAGAGAATTTTCATGCAGCGTTACAACAACCTACACGTTTGCCATCCCTGGCACCGTGCGTGCCATCTCTGGAACCGTGCGTGCCATCTCTCGCACCGTGCGTGCCATCTCTGGCACCGTGCGTGCCATCTCTGGCACCGTGCGTGCCATCTCTGGCACCATGCGTGCCATCTCTGGCACCGTGTGTGCAATCCCTGGCACCGCGCGTGCCATCTCTGGCACCAGAGCCATGAGTTGCCGACAGACGATCTTGCTTGTTTAAAGTTCAATAATAAAATGTGGGTTGGGAATGGGTAGAATGAGACATGCCCTAAATATGTATCGCGATGGGTAGAGCGGTGAAAAATTAGCAAAACGCCCTCAACTTTGGTGAAATATTTTTTTCCCGAAAAACACCAAGATCTAAAACTGTACCGAAACGTGTCCTTAAAATCTATCACTGTACCAAACCTGAACCTTAAAATCTATCACCGTACCAAACCTGAACCCTAATTGTTCTTAAAGCGACATCCTTTTAAATACCGGTACTGCGCAACGCGAATTACAGACAATTCCTAGATATTTCGATTGACTTAGGTTGTAATCTATTGACAAGGCGTGATGTCGGGGTATAGGGCGGAAACAGGAAGTGTCGATTGTATTGCGCATGCGCATTGTCACAATAGCAGAGTCAGAACCCCTGAAGCAGCACTTACTCATAGACCTCAACTCACCCCGCCCAGTCACTTCGTACTTTCTGCACCAATTAACATATTCAAGTTTTTTCTTTTTTTATTTCGTTCTTCGTTTTTGTTTGGTGTTTGCGTGGGGGCTGAAGTTTGAGGGAGAGAAACAAAAATTTGATTTCTCGGCGGTAAGATTTTTAAATCCAACATTTCTTGTTTGATCTGTATTAGGAAAATGTGAGTGTTTCTATTTGAGAGACGTTGAACAGCTTTGATTTACTTGCACTAGAACAGCGGTTCTCAACCTGTGGGTCCCGACCCCTTTGGGGCGTCGAGCGACCTTTTCAGAGGTGTCGCCTAAGACCATCGTAAAACACATATACTCTACAGATATGAAGCAGAAACGATAATAATTTTGTTATTAGGGGTCGCCACAACATGACGAACTGTGTTAAAGGGTCGCGGCATTAGGAACGTTGAGAACCACTGCACTAGAACTTTGCATCTAATACTTTTTGTTTCTTCACCAGGTACCTGGTCATTGAGATGATAATTGGAAGAACTAGCTGTGTGGAAATTTGAAATAGAGAGACAGGGCCCAACATAAAAATATTTACACGATGAGCTTATTTTTTAGAACTTAGAAAAAAAAATGTACACGCAAGGCGTGAGTGTACGAAGAAGGAAAAAAAAAGCTGGTCCCACTATCCCCGGGGGGGGGGGGGGTGAAGTATAAACTCAAAGTGGGATAACAATAAAAATATCTTAGGGTCAGTGTGCGTTCAAAAGACATGTTTTACAAAACGGGGTTTCCCTTCCAGCAGCACACGTTTCGTTCTGGCGAAACACTTCATCGGGCCTATTGACGTCCCCATGGCAACATGTAGTAGTTACAAGTGACTCGGCAGCCAATGCAACAGTACGTCCCTCCGGCAATCAAACTGTTTGTTTGTTTGTTGTTGTTTTTTTTTTTTTTTGCATAGTCGTACTATCGTTTTAACATAAGATTTAAAAAAAAAAGAAATAAAATAAAATGTGCTGGGATTTCACTGAAGGAATCTATATATTATCGTATACCTTTCTAATAACAACTGCAATCCTCGTTATGAAGTGTTGGCCAGTTTTACGAAGTTAAGAAGTCTGCTGCTTTCTCCATTTCAAATTGAGGGGTAAAGTTGGTGTAAACAAGAATGTTTTAGGGTCATTGCTAGACAAGCTACCCGAACCCCGCCTAACCTTACAACTGTCCAGAAAGTGAAATGTCACTGTTAAAAATTGGTAAAATTTTCAGCTGACACAAGACTGGGCAAAGGTGTACTCCTGGTCCAAGCTAATACCCCCCTCCCCTCCCGGGAGATTTCTTTTCTTTATACTCGTTTTATTTGAAGAAAAACTTTATTTTTAAAAAAATTAGATTTTTTAAATAGTTTATCTAAAGAATTATGGTTCGTAATTTAGGATAAAAAATTTCTAATTGAATAGGATTGTGCAAAAGTCTATCAGTCCACTTTAAAATTGTTATCGAATTTAACACGTTATTTTGACGAATAATTTCATGCAAGGGAAAAACACAACTAATACCGTAAAAGAACACCAAAACTCGAGCAAGGATTACATTGAAGGGTTCTAAAACTTGATGAATTTTTTAACAACTTGTAACAAATTCTACACAAGTGTGTACCTCAACGTGCATTTCTCATGATTGGGTATTCGTTATGCCTTGGACAAGTGTATGTGTTACATACATTTATTTGTACACTGCATTCATCAACATAACTCACTACCAGCTGTACGCCTACCACAGTCTAAAGGAACGCAGATAATTTGGTTTATCTTAAATAAATAAAACCCTATAAAATATGTATTATTGAAATGGAAAGTGCGCGTCTATTTATCTACTTCCGCTGCGTCTAGGCGTCTTCCAGTTCCTCGCAGTGAGCAGTCGTTACGATGACACCACCCCCCCCCCCCCCGCCACCCCGCCAAAGGATCAGCAAATCGAATTTAAAAGCTCTATTAGTGGTTCCCCATTATGAACATGGCATCACCGGAGGGCATCGCTTTAAGAATGAAATACGACAACCAAATAGACATCATGCATTTAACATCCTTTACGCGAGAATTTTTACGAGCCTACTAAGTGAGCGGTTGAATATATTAGTTTCATCTGACACGATCAATTTGAACGCTGCACCTGATATATTATCCCAGGATAAAAGATATGTTTATGCTCGAAGGCAGTTCCTCATATATTCTCCACGTTACAAGACATTTCATATATAAGACTTTTTATGAGACAATTTATAAGGCATATTATAAGAAATAATTTAAGACATTATATAAGACATTTTATAATCCATTTTATAAGACATTTTGTAAGACATTATATAAGAGATATCGTCCCAAATGTTTTAATGAACCCGGCTTTGTGGGATCTCTCCCTCTTTCTGTCTCAAGGATATCCACTACGATTTATTTTGTCTTCAGCGCTCTGATCCTTCAACCAGGGGTCTCCGCACACAGTTGGGGTACGGAAACCAGTGTGAGGGGGTTCTGGAGGATCCAGAATTTTTTAAAACTTATTTTAATAACAAAATAAAATAAAAATGAAAAACATGCAAAACCCATTTTAAAAAAAAAAATGTATTAAAAATAAATATAAATAAATTGAGAGCTGATATTTTCTTTTGCTGCTCTCTCGGATCTTACTTTTCAGCTGAGTGCAAATTTTTTAATTTTCTTTTATCTAATTCCATTTTTTACTATTGTTTCTTCGCTAATGAAGGCTTCCTGCTGGGACGTTTGTTGTTTTGTTGCGTTATTTTTTTCAGGTTTTTTTTCCCATACTTTGTTTCACCCATTTCCCTTTTTTTTATGTTAACCTGATTGCAGTCTCTCCTTATTGTTGGATGTTTATATACTTCGCGAGCCCTAGGTTATGTGTGATTGTCAGATGTTAGCCATAGGTTATGTGTGATTGTCAGATGTTAGCCCCTAGGTTATGTGTGATTGTTAGATGCTAGCCCTAGGTTATGTGTGATTGTCAGATGTTAGCCCTAGGTTATGTGTGATTGTCAGATGTTAGCCCCTAGGTTATGTGTGATTGTTAGATGCTAGCCCCTAGGTTATGTGTGATTGTCAGATGTTAGCCCCTAGGTTATGTGTGATTGTTAGATGCTAGCCCTAGGTTATGTGTGATTGTCAGATGTTAGCCCCTAGGTTATGTGTGATTGTTAGATGCTAGCCCTAGGTTATGTGTGATTGTCGGATATGTATTTAAAATTGAACACACGTATTTAAATGTAAAAAAAAAAAAAGGGATTCATTATTCCACTCTCCTGATAGTTTGGAAATTTTCATTTTATTGTATTACATACATTACAACTCAACTATCGTAGTTTGTTAACTGGGCTAGTCGAGGGGAGGGGGGGGGGGGAAACAAAATCGATTCAGGGGCGGGTCGTCAAAAAGCTTAAATACTGAGGAAGAAAGTAGGAAATATATTTGAAATCGAAAAGAGGTACGGGGCTACACAAAAATAAAAGTTAAGAACCCCTGCACTAAACTTTATAACCTCTTGTTTTAAAAATCCAGTCCCTCCGCCCTCTTTTTTGTTGTTTGTATTTTTTTTTTCTTTTTTGTTGTTTGTTGTTTGGGAAACAAATTTCATCCGGACGCTTTCTCTCTTGCCACCAGAACTTCTTTTATGCTTCAACGCACCCCCCCCCTCCCCCAACCACGGGCCTTCTCCCCCCAATTCTCCTCCTAGGCAAGAAAGTTTATGCGGCTATCATAATAAATGTCAAGACACGTCGGGTGATGCCTTAAATCAGGAGGAGACAATCTAGATTATCTAAAACTGTTACCAAACTTAGCCCCCCTTTATTAAAATTTGATGAACTTCCCTTGTCAGGCGGACGTCCTCCCTAACCCCCCCCCCCCCCCCCAATGCAACAAAGGCTTGTCAAGGCTGCGCCTGGGTTCGACAACCATTCATAATATTCGGATGGAAATGTGTTGTAAAGAACTTTCTCGGTTGTCAAAAAAACAAAAAAACAATAACAGAAAACTCAAGCATGCTTACTAGCTCTCAACTTAATGGATCCGCAGGGTTACCGGAAATTTGATCGAAGGAAATTTCGTCGACTTAAAATTTTCGTCAAATTTCTTTTTGAACGCACTATACTATATTATATTTTCGATCACATTTCCGGATACGGTTCCGCAGGCATCAACGTGTGGGGGTTGTTATTAAATACATTATTAGAGAAATAATGGGAGGACTGCGTTCAGGTTATAGCAATTCAATGGAAAATTGAAGGAAACCTTCTTCTTCTTCTATATATTAAGGGCCCACTATCAATTTATTGATCATTGTGGCTTCTATGAATGTGGATGGGATTTGCAATGTCTCTGTGCCTGGTGTTGATGAGGATATGTCACTGGTTAAAAGAGTAACTGTGTGAGGGTATCATACACTGGGGGTTGGAAGGCCCGAGGCAACAGACCTAAAGGACAATGCGTGATGTTATGCACACAGGTATATATAAATGTATGCATGCACGCATGTGTGCATTTGTTCATGTATGTAAGTGTGCAGGTATGGTGTAATGATTGACTTCAGTAGTGCTAAAAAATTTAAAATTTCCGACAACTGCGCAGCGCTAAATGAGATTGTTTAAAAATAACTCAACTGCGTTGGATGCGTAACAATTTTTTTTCTGTTTTATGGAAAGAGTCTCAATTTAAATACGATGTAATAAATGCACGTTCTAAAAGTGTGTGTGATATTAGTAAATTAATATAGTTTAGGGGCGTGAACAAAAGTGTACAAATTGCGTACCTAGAAAGAGGGTTAGGGGGGGGGGGGGGTAAGCATTAATTTGCTTTTTTTAAAAAATCAAGTTCTTGGTTTGAATGCATGTTTTGTCAAGTATCTTTAGTGGATGGGAAATTCTCGCTTTGCGGCCGCCATTGTTATAGCGGGATATAGTTGGTCAAATAATAAAATGCTAATATAAACATTAAGCAATTTTTATTTCATCCAGCAGAGCATCCTAGTAAATTGTATTATATTTCATGACCTTGGCAAGAAACCCTCTTCCACCCACCTCGGGACTGGCAACTGTCTCAAAATTGAGCAGTCCCAGAGGTGGGTAAAGAGTGTGCGTGAGGATGCGGGATTAGGGTGCTGTATAAAATATGACCCACCCCACCCCAATGAGTGAATCTCTTTCCGTCCTCAACAGGAATGTAAACACTGCCATTCTTTTAATCTTCAAATGTCCGGTCGGACCAGCTGTCCCTTTCGACTGATTTATGCTGTCCTGAATTTTCAGGGAGACGATTCTACATGTTTTTATTGATGCAATTTCGTCGATTTTTTCTGTAAAAATAAGACGATTACTTAGGATACTTATACTAGTCCATAGTATCGCATCTTACAGTTGAGATCTGGAAGGATATCGATTCCAGAGAACCCACTGAGTCTAAATTGAGAGTGCTTCCGTGCCCGTACCGTAACGCTATGCTGTCCCAATGGTGCTGGCGTGCAATAGTTTGAGATACGTTACGTTGTGTGTTATGACATATGAATTTTTTTTTTATCTCAGTCAAGTTAGGGTATTACGTACTGTTATCAGTATGGAGAAAGTATTCTCTTATTTAAGTATATGACTCGTTTTAAAACAGTACACGACAAAAGACGATTCCATAATGTTAAATACAACAACAACGAATACGATACTCAAACCAGGGCTACTTACAATTAATTATTTTCTTTTGTTATTTGTAAATTACATAATAAAAATAAGACCACAAATGAAGCTATTGACATACAGTATAATGATTGGCTTGTCCCGGTACAATGTTGAAGAGGATACAATTTTGTAAAAAAAGTAACAATGATGAAGAGGAATCTACACACAGGGCAAAAGTTAGTAAACATAGCCCTTATCTCTTAGGGTGCTTTGGGGAGGGCATAAGGAGCGAATGCTCGACGGCCCGCTGATGCCATTTCCTAATGTGATACTGGCCAGTGCTAACTGCAGGTAACTATTCATTAATAACAACACTCTTGATATAAAACTACGTAAATCAAAAAGCGTCGAAATAGAAACGATATAAACGTGCAGCAAGGGAATGAGTTTAACAAGAGAAATGTAAAAAAAACCCAACTAAATCGACCCCCAAAACAGCAGAACACGTGTAGGTCCCGCGAGTCTCCTACGTGTTGTATCTCTTTGTATCTCTCGCAACTCTGATACGTCTATCTTATTTACTGTCTAGGCGGCGGGAGAAAGTTTCTAGAATAAAATCCGTAGTCTAGAAGAGCGAGCGAGAATTATCCATCTCTATTCAGAACCTTTTGGTAAGTTCTATCGCCACCCCGGGATGGGAAAAGGCTCTTTTTGTTGGGGGGGGGGGGAAGGGTACGTTACATTTATAAGCATCCTAGTCCATAGAAAGTTCGACTACGGGTTCTGTGAGAGCAGCACCACCAGCCGACCTGGTGTTCCTTCACTGATGCCGCCCCCACTCGCATAGTCAGTCGCGTGAAGGGCGGGTGGGGCTGTCTCAGGGGCGGAATCCCCTCGACGTGCCGCCTCGCGGCCCTACTAGAATATTAACGCTAGTAAGGTTTGGGGGGGGGGGGGGAGAGGGTACATTGGCGCAGACTTCACGAGCTCTGGCTCGACAGCGTGCTGTTTTTTCTTAATAGAGTTAGTTAGTAAGTTCAAAAGAAGCTGTGTTCGGACGACGACCCGCCAACAAAGGGACAAGTTAATTGTTGTTGGCAGTTATAATAAAAAAAAATATTAAAAAGAAATAAAGGAGTGATACCTCTACGATACAACTCTGCGTTGAAACTAAAATTGAGGTCATCAAGGTCTACACACGGGGCTTGGCTAGAACAGTCATTAATTTATAATTACATTTATCATTATTATTTTGTTTTTAAAATTTCCAATCAAAGGTTGAGCGAAATTAATTCACGTGGAGGGGAAAAAACGCTAGATGGTTAGTATAGGACATAGGCATTCAATGCACACACCATAACTATGCTTCTTTCAGCACACACACAAACACACACCAGCATACACACACACATATACGTATATATGCATATATATTACTTACAGTACAGATAATGGATGCGTTGGTGGAGTTGGTTGGTAGAAATGGGATCGTTTTATTACGCGTGGGCACCACCCACATCCCCCACACCCCACCAGGCTTGACACGCCAATTTATTACGGACGTGATGGCAGGGAAACCGAGCATGAGGTATCGATATTTGAGGGGAGACAACACAGTCGTTATGTTCCCGTCCGAGCAGGTAAACACCGCGAGGTAATCAAACTGTTAAGTCGCACGTCGTCATATGGTTATCTCCATCAACGTGAGCACCGCGTTTGTTGGTGGGTTGGCCCCGTTTGTTGGTGGGTTGGCCTTGTTTGTTGGTGGATTGGCCCCAATTAGTTGGGTTGGCCAAGTTTATTGGGTTGTCTCAGCTTGTTGGGTTGGCAAAGTTTATTGGCTTGGCCCAGTTTGTTGGTGGATTGGCCCCCAGTTTATTAGGTTGGCTCAGCTTGTTGGGTTGGCCTAGTTTATTGGGTTGACTCATCTTGTTGGATTGGCCAAGTTTGTTTAATTGGCCTAGTTTATTGGATAGGCCAAGTTTATTGGGTTGGTCAAGTTTCTTGGGTAACCAAGTTTGTTAGGTTGGCCAAGTTTGTTGAGCTGGTTCAAATTTTTTGGGTTGGCCAAGATTGTTGGGTTGGCCAGGGTTATTGGGCTGGTCCAGTTGGGTTGGCCAAGTTTTTTGGGTTGATCCAGTTTCTTTGGTTGGCCAAATTTATTGGATTGGCCCAGTCTACTGGGTTGACCAATTTTGTTTGGTTGGCCCAGGTTGTTGGGTTGGCCAAGTTTAGGGTTGACTTCGTTTGTTGTGCGTAGATCCAGTTTGTTCGGGTGGATGGCCTAGTTTGTTGGGTTGGCTGCGGTGGTTGGGTGGCCCAGTTTTTGGGTTGGCTGCGGTGGTTGGGTGGCCTAGTTTGTTGGTTGGCTGCGGTGGTTGGGTGGCCCAGTTTGTTGGGTTGGCTGCGGTGGTTGGTGGCCCAGTTTGTTGGGTTGGCTGCAGTGGTTGGGTGGCCCAGTTTGTTGGGTTGGCTGCGGTGGTTGGGTGGCCCAGTTTGTTGGGTTGGCTGCGGTGGTTGGGTGGTCCAGTTGGATGGATTTGCCCAGTTCGTTTGCTTGACGATGATGAAGAGCTGTTTTCTGTTTGTTTTCTAGATCAGGGATGGGCAAACTACGGTCAGCGGGTCGCATGCGGCCCGGCAACAGATATCATGCGGCCCTCGAAGGCATTTAGAAAAAAAACAACAACATTGTTTTTAAGTTATTTTGTTGTATTTTACAAAATTTCATATACCGTTATGATTGTTTTAACATTTTTGATCAAATTTATTTCTAATTTTCTAAAATAATTTTTTAAACAGTCCATGACTTTTGTCATGTAATGCGAATTTACAGATTTTAGTATAGAGAAATGCTTATCGACACACAAAAATTGGACATAATATACATATGCCCCCCCCCCCCCCTATAGATATAGCTTTACAGTTGTCAATGTGGCCCTCCTCACAAAAAGTTTGCCCACCCCTGTTCTAGATGGTCGTGGGTTTGGGGGGGGGGGGGGGGCTGATATCTTTACAAAAACATTTTTTTTTCTGGCTATGAACCAAACGTTTGAGTTTTATTGTGTGCCTATTAGTGTATCCGTGAAATATCCTTTTTTTAAATTCTCTTCAAAATCTAACGCACGGCATTTCTTGCTTATAAAAAATAATAAATTATGAACAAAAAACAACAACAAAGAAACAAATATCCAGTCACTGCTAAATACAAACATGTAGGGTAAACTTCTAATTAATTTCGTTTCTCTGCCTAACAAATTTGATATCTTCATATTTTTTTTGGGGGGGGGGGGGGGGGGGGGTTTAAATCGTAACTTGACAACCAGAATTGACATCTGGACTTGACGTCCTTGTCGTAACTGACATCTTGAGGATTAAAATTTAATTTTGTCTGTGTCCTGTAAGTTTTCTTTGTGATGAGGATTGCGCAGTTTACACGCTGGTCGTTAGAATTCAACTGAATTTCGCTTTAATTTCTATATGTCGTCCGTACTGACCGTTTCCTTTGATTTTAGTCCCAGTACGTAGAGACGTGTTCTGAACTCGATATGACCTGTTTGGCGACACGTTGCATCCTATTATCCGTGTGTTCATCGAGCCATGACGATCAATGTTATATACTTTGATAGACTATGCCTCCTACTTTATCCCACGGGCCAGTGTGAACAATAACAACAGTAATTTTCATAACATTAGACACTGTTCTATTTATATTATAAGAAGTTTCTTATAGCGTGGTACCCCAACCTAGGGCTATGCTCATCACGCTCTACATACAATTTAACAAACATAATCATGAACTTAGAAATTAACATACAATTAATTAAATAAAACAAAACAAATGTACATTCGCTCCAACCATTCCATAACTTTTTTTAGATGTCAAGCCATGGACGGCACCCAGCAATATCGTCAATCGGTCAGAGGGGGGGAATCAGTCAGGATAGTAGAGTTTAAAGAGATGTGTTTTGAGTGCAGTGTTGAGGGCTTTGATGGTTTCAGAAGAGGAAGAGGGGGGGGGGGGGTTAAGACTTAAAGGTGCTGATGGCATCCGGGGAGAACAAAACAGATGTATTTCCTCCCTTCAATAAGTAACATGGTTAATACCACCCCACAGGTGCGGGTTATCTCCCTTACTACACCATATGAACGAAAAGAAATGATCATTGAGTTAATGGAAAGCACGCACATTGTTGAGAAGATGCATCTAACGACATTTCATAGCACTGGATCTCGCAATGGCTTTAACGACATTTCGTAGCATGGGACATGAGAATGTTGCGTCTAATAAAAAGTTTATCTTATTCGGTGGTAAGTACAATTACAGGCGAACTTGACTCTTGCCGCCCGTGGCGATTCACAAAAGTGCGACCCCACCCCCTCAACGCACATACATACGCAGTGGTTTTTATCCAATCAAGCCATTACCAGTTCGTTACTAGTTGGCCATAGAACAACAACAACAAAAAAGTTGACGTTTTCTGTATTTGTCTATTGTTTTTATTACTGTGACATATCTCTTTTTTTCAATCGGTTTGGTTTGGTTTGGTTTGGTAGTCAGAATTTAACAAAGAGGTTCGCACACCACCGCAAATACGCTATACGTAAAACAAAGTAAGGTTAAACCTGAAAAAAAGGGAACGCAAAAAAACAACCAACGTGTCGGCAGGAAGCCTCCGTCAGCGAACAAACAACAGAAATACGTTATGCTAATAAAATATTATATATATAATATAATATATATATACCCTACAAATCCCCCCTTGGGGAGGTCAGCCCTTAAGCTCCCCCTTGGGATCAACCAGTGACTTGTGGTGTCTGTGACAATAGAAATTATTCACAGACCAATATATTTTGTTCTAGGATGTTCTATGATGTGAAAGCAATAATCATACGTTTTTACACAAAGTTCATAAAATTAGTTCATTTTTTGCTGTCGCCAATTTTTGGCGGGCAATATCTAGTAGATGGAAAGTTCAAGCATTGCTGTCGCCAATTTTTGGCGGGCAATATCTAGTAGATGGAAAGTTCACGCATTGCTGTCACCAATTTTTGGCGGGCAATATCTAGTAGATGGAAAGTTCACGCATTGCTGTCGCCAATTTTTGGCGGGCAATATCTAGTAGATGGAAAGTTCACGCATTGCTGTCGACAATGTTTGGCGGGCTATATCTAGTAGATGGAAAGTTCACGCATTGCTGTCGCCAATGTTTGGCAGGCTATATCTAGTAGATGGAAAGTTCACGCATTGCTATCGCCAATGTTTAGTGGGCTATATCTAGTAGATGGGAAGTTCATGCATTGGCTGTCTAGTTAGAATTAATTTAGGTTGGCTAGGAAGAAGTAACATATTGAGTGTTATAAAAATAAAACCGGGGATTTCCATACCACGTCTGACGCGTGCATAAAAGAAAAACAAAACAAGTAATGACTTAAAATTATCCAATTTTTTAATTTATTGCTTTAGATGCTCTTGTATTTTAAAAGAAATTGAATAATCAAAATACACGTAACAAAATGTTATTTTTAAAAAACAAATTTTGTTCCGCTAATTTTAAAAAAACGAAAGAAGGCAATGAGCAACATAAAAAGTTACTTTTTAAAATAAAAGTAAAAAAAAAAAAGAAAAGAAACAATACAAAAAACACTCACTTCCTGTTTCTCTTACTGGAAAGTTTAATTATCGTCCGCTTTGTATGTAGAAATTAAAGTAAGAGTGGATTGTAAAGAACGTCATGACGTGATGGTATGACCGCGTCATTGTATGGTCAACGTTCCCCCCGGGATTCCGGTTGACAAGTCTGTAGTGGCTTGCCGATTTGGAAGCGCTGGCCACCGACCCCCTCGGCGTTAACCCGGGGCACATTACCACCATTGCGTGTCCCGCGTGGCAGACACGGCCATGCATGGTAGTTGCTGGAATAAACAGCTCCTACAGGGCTGCCACCTGTGATGCTTCACAGGGGGAAGAAAAGGCAAACACAGGGTAGGGATCATGATTACAAGTTGCCGTTAAGGGATATGAGGCGATAGGCTGTGGTGGAAGCCTATGGTCGGTGATTCTAAATATGCAGCCCTGAGAAAGCTGCTCCTAGGCAACCGTTTCGTCCCAGCTACTTTGCGAACTAGTTGCGAGGTAGAAACCCACTGTAGAATCCCTCTTAGAGGGCGTCCGATGCTTCCCCGGGACGGGTGGGGGAGATATTAGGACGTTAATTTACCGTCCCGGCCCCTAGGAGAGTGGACTGCGGACGCTTGAAACACAGCGTCTTCGGTCGACCAGATGTCTCCGGGCGGGAAGGGGCCTCCATCAACAAACTCGATCTGACATCTTCCCGCACGGCCCGGCACCGGGGACACCCGGCGGCTGGCGGGTGTGGGTGGACGCCAGGGAGGGCATTAGGAGCACTAGCTCAACGGCCCGCTGACGCCATTTCCTAATGAGATATTCCTAATGAGATATGGTCAACGTCATGATTTGATGGTGTAACCCTCCCGGCATTGCTCCGTCGACGTTAAGACTTGATGCAATGACTATGTCATGAAATCGCTGAAACCATGACTTGATGGTGCAACCACGCCATGAAACCGTTAACATCATGAACCCCCCCCCCCCCCCCAATGGTATAACCACGTCATCAAACCGCTGACGCCCTCTTTGTTTTCAACAACGTGATTTCATCCATGTAAACACTTATATTTCGCAATAGCTGGATCGAGGATCATAGCAGGATTGAAAAGCTATAAGATTTAGCTGATCTCAGACTAAGAATTTGTGCCGAAAAATCTGCTCTGTATCATTTTGCGAACCGGGCTTGAGAAAGGGGGGATAATTTTTTTTCTTTACTAATCCCGTAATGTGTTGTATAGAGATTTGTGTGCACGCGTTGACAATATCACGTGTTGTTTTGTTAGTCTATTTTTTATAATACTTTATAAGGTTAAATTGAATCTTTGAGACTTTTCAGGACAAGTTAAATAACACGTTTAATAAAATTTGACTTTAAAATTATAGTTTTTTTTTAATGTATACAACATTTTTGATAGTTATTTAATCTTTAATTCATAAAAATCCATTTGTTTATAAATTATTTTTTTTAAAAATGATAGCTCATAACAATAGTTCAGTTTTTCCCACCTATTTCAATGAGCTGTGATGACAGCACCCTACCCTTGCACAGTCTCCAAAAGTATTTCGCTCGTAATCATTTTTAGGAGCTCCTGCTGTCCAGGCACAATTTTTGATGAATCACACAATTCAGTGTGAATAACGATTGTTTTACAATTCAGTATTGATAGCCCAAACATTTATTATTTAAGCTTTAGTCCTAATAAACCAATCTCTAACGGTACAATTCTCAGTCTAAATGTATGGCATCCTTCCGTCTTCACGAGACGATGGAGTCGCTATATTGTAGTCCTACACTTCGACGAGTGGCTCACTAGGCCAATCCTGGAGTGACAATCTCGACTGCATTTCACGCAGGAGAATGATGATTCCTGGTTAAATGAACCAATCTCTAACAGTACAATTCTTAGTCCGATAGACCAATCCCTAACGGTACAATTCTCAGTCTAAATTAACCAGTACAACTCCGATACACCTATATCTAATGGTACAATTCTTAGTCCAAAATCCCAAATAGACCCAATCTCTAATAGTATTATTCTCAGTCCCGAATCCCAGCAGTCCCACCTCTAATACCCCAGGCTGATGTCTCAACTCTCATGATGATTAAAGCCACTATACCCGCTTAAACTACACGTCCCTGTCCATTAAACGGAGTACAGGTACCTACCCGCAGAATGTCTCCGTCCATTAAACGGAGTACAGGTCCTGATCCACAGAACGTCTCAGTCCATTAAACAGAGTACAAGTACTGATCCACAGAACGTCCCTGTCCATTAAACGGAGTAGAGGTACTTACCCGCAGAACGTCCATGTCCATTAAACGGAGTAAAGGTACTGCTCCACAGAACGTCTCGATTTGGACGAGAAATGCTAAACACTCGACGATCATCGGATAGTGGACCAAGAAGACTGTATAAACAGATGGGCAGATTGCGCGAATTCCTCGTGGTTTGATAGATGAGAAGTGATAGTGTGAGAGGCAAAATAGAAGATGTTGGGGGGGGGGGGCGTGGAGTGATGTTGAAATAGAGTTAAAAATTTGATGAACAAAGGAAAAATCAATTAAGATAGAGACGAACAGAAACAGAGAGAGAGAATAGAAGAAAGTGAAAGAGTGAGAGAGAGAGGGTGATATTGAGTGAGAGAGAGATTAAGAGAGTGACAGTAGAACAGACAGTATGAGATGGAGAGAAAGAAATGGAGAAAAAGATAGTGTTTTGGAAAGAGAAACTCCAAATCTCATAAGACAATGGAGAAAACGAGAGTGTTTTTGAAAGAGAAAGTTCAAATCTCAAAAGTCAATGGAGAAAACGAGAGTGTTTTTGAAAGAGAAAGTTCAAATCTCAAAAGTCAATGGAGAAAGAGTGTAAAGACCTCTAACGAGAGCATGCGTGTCAGAGTCCTTCCATTAAGAAATACAAGAAAAGACAAAAAGAAACAAAGTCAGAAGCAATTAACAGAGTTACGCAGGAAAACAAAAGCATTGAGAAAGTTAAATTAAAACCAATTTTTCGAACGGACTGAAGAAGACCATCAAGACCTTAAACATCATTGGCATGATGAGAATTTGGTGCAGGAAAGCACCTCGCAATAGAGGCCAGAGTGCAGCTTCAGTGCCGTAGTGCCGCTGCGACTATATCAAAGTGACCCATCCGTCATAGGAATATTGTCGGGAAATTGTGTAGAGCCTACGGAAGTCGTTTTAGATTTGTAACAGAGAAGATGCACAGCGTAGCCCCTTTGTAACTCGATATTTCTGGGTCAATCGAGTCGGATCGCGTTAAAAGCGGGCGCGGCGTTAATGCGAGGTTTTTACAATAGTATACTTTTTTCAGAGAACGTAAAACGTTTTATTCCCGTCTGATGTAATGGTTTCACGCCTAATGGTTAGTGAGCTTTGTAGTAGTGTCATTACATTAAAGGCCTTCAGCATCGACACTACTAAAAAAATGGGAGCAGACAGCTCAGGACAGAGTCAGGTGGAGATCAGTGGTCAAGATAGGGGCTAAATCTTATGAAGCCAGTAGGATGGCCACCATTGAGACACGCAGGCAAGCTCGAAAGAACATTATTAAATCCTGCCCGCGGTGCAACTGACTATTCCGAGCACGAATAGCATTGGCAAGCCGCCTACGAACCCACCGTAACCCACCCCCCTAACCGGATGACTGGATGATCCTAGTCGATTTGACGGACGAACAGCAAGTGTCATCACGACCATATACTATCGTGTCCAATAAAGAAAGTGTAAGAATTTGGATTATTGTGCGAATGAATAAACTGAAATTTCTGTAGCCATGCCACGACTGAGTTGTATCCGATTTCTCGTTACAATGGGGTTGAACTGTTTTATGAGAGAGAGGGAGAGAAAGAGAGGGAAAGAGAGGGAGAGAAAGAGAGGGAAAGAGAGGGAGAGAAAGAGAGGGAAAGAGAGGGAGAGAAAGAGAGGGAGAGAGAGGGCGAGAAAGAGAGGGAAAGAGAGGGAGAGAAAGAGAGGGAGAGAGAGAGAGGGGGAAAGAGAGGGAGAGAAAGAGAGGGAAAGAGAAAGAGGGAAAGAGAGGGAGAGAAAGAGAGGGAGAGAAAGAGCGGGAAAGAGAGGGAGAGAAAGAGAGGGAGAGAAAGAGAGGGAGAGAAAGAGAGGGAGAGAAAGAGAGAGAGAGAAAGAGAGGGAAAGAGAGGAGGAGAAAGAGAGGGAGAGAAAGAGAGGGAGGGAAAGAGAGGGATAGAGAATTAGTCAAGAAGGACAAAAGCCGGAACAGAGGAAGAAAAAGGGACCAAAAGAAAAAGAGGAAGATGTCGAAATGAAGCGTAACGGAATAATATGGAGGGACAGATAGACTATAAGAGACAGATAGTAAGTCAGAGAAAGATGGAGAGTGAGAGACACATAGTAAGTGAGAGAAAGATGGAGAGTGAGAGACACATAGTAAGTGAGAGAAATATAGACTGTGAGAGACGAATAGAAAGTCAGAGAAAGATAATAATAAATAAAAATAAAGTTCATTTGAAAAAGCACGCTTCATCACCAAAGGCTCGAAGCGCGGTACAAAGTCAAATCTAAGAGATGAATAGCTAGCTGGAAAAGATGGTAGACAACATCACCCCAGCAAGTGTTTGAGAAATAGATGAGTTTTCAAATCGGTTATGAAGGACTCCAGTGTCTGGCTTTTTTCTGAGAGTGAGTGACTGATAAAAAGTGAGAGGCAGATAGAAAAAGAGATATAAGTAGTTGCAGAATACAAGTCACACCGAGAGAGAGATATAGAGAGACTCAAGGACAGAGAACATCAATCAATATTATTCTCTATGCATGAAGGAATGCATCGTATAATGGTGGGTCCAATAGCACGGGAAATAAAATTCCCGATAACTTTGTTAAATGGGATATTTAAAAATACTGCGTTTGGTGCGTAATATTTTATTTTGTTTACTGAAATAGTCTCAATTTGAATATCATGCAATACATTTTCGGCGTCAAATGTGTTTGGACTTTAGAATTTTAATTTATTTCAGGAGCGTGACAAAAACTTGCGGTAGCTTAAACGGGGGTGGCGGGTATAAATTAGTATACTTTTCACGTGCGTTACTTGAATGCATGTTTTGTACGGTAACTGTAGTAGATGGGAAGTTCACGCATATTACGGCCGCAATTAATGGTGTAGCGGGCTATACTTCATGACGAATTCTGAAAATGTCCCGCACGATGTAACAGGATTTATAGTATAGAAGCCGAATATAATTTGGCAAGACTGAAAAGGACTGAGAGAAACCACGCTTTTGGAATGTTTGGCCGACAATTTCTGAATCAAGGGGTTACAAAAATGAACAACAGCAAGAGAAAGAAAGTAAAAAACACCAAAAAACTCCACTATATTTACACTAAAAATTGAGTCAGAATTTAACACAAGCAGAAACGGGGTGGGGAGGGGGCGGAAAGACAGCCAGACAAGCACAGAAGTTAAACTTAGACAGCGCGTGACACCTGGATTACATAACAGATGTCTATCTTTCAGATTTTTATCACCTTCGTTCCGTCCCACAATACTAACTGTTCCAGGCACTACATCTACCGACAATCCCAAACACAGGAAAACCAAAATCGGTAACACTCTAAATCCGCGTAGCTGCCTACCCGTTGAAATCAATACATTTTTTTTTAAAATAGTAAAAGACGCTGTCCAAATGTATGTCAAGGTCGGACAATACCATATATTGTCCACATACCTGCTGTCAGTTCCATTACATTAAGACCCCATGGGTGGTGGGGGTGGTAACGCAACCCCTTCCCTTCGGAGTGGAAGCAAAGCCGCCCAGACCTAAATGGAATGTCGACTGCGAACGCTTTAAACGCAGCGTTTTCGGTCGACCGGGCGTCCCCCAGGCCAGGCGGAAGGTTCCCGGCGTGGTTCCGCATGGTCTGGGGGCAGGGAGGGAGACCTGGCGTTGGCCCATGTGGGGGTTTGGTTTGCCGAGGGGGGGCATTGAGAGTTCGCACTCGACGGCCCAACGACACCATTTCCCTGTGGGACATTACAATGTCCAAATACCTAAGGTCATTTCAATTGCATTGCAGTTATGATTTGCATTTACAGGCCTATGATAGTTCGGCCATCGAAAGTCGATCACGACCATTTTTAACATCGGCTTGTTGCCGAGGCTGATTCTATCTGTGGGAGCGCAGATGGCTGATGAGGCCAAATCTTTCATGACATTTTCTGGCGCACAAAATTTTGCACTGCATGGATGTGACAACTCCGAGGACAGAGTTGACTAAGGCTTTCCTCGTTTTTCTTGCAGCAGATTTTCCGTTGCATTAAAATCAGGCGCATTGAAGAGCACCACGCGTCTCTATTCTTTTGGGGGACGCCCCCCCCCCCCCACCTCCACATGTCCGGGTCAATGTGAAATGCTTTAATGTAGGACACACAATTTAAACTCAGGGTAAGACAAATATCTCTCGTCATAATCCCCCATGTCGATTTGAAAAAATTCTTTTAAAGTACAATTTGCCATCTTTATTTAATTGTATGTATTTGTTTGTTTGTTTGTTGTTGTTTTTTTGTGTGTGTGGTTTTGTGTGTGTGTGTGTGTGTGAAAGCAAAATTAGAACTAAGAATTGTCAAAACATGTTGTGAAGTCACTAGCATTCAGTCGCTAAAGCTGTAGAGTGGCAATTCAAAAACAAAGTCTCCAGTGGCTTTTTCATATTTGAAGATTGATTGGATCCTAGATTCAAGTACTCCGAAAGACGCGTGGGTCGTTTAACAGGACTTCGTAGGTTTTAGGACACAAGACGTTTCCATTAAATGTAAAGTAATATATTTTAACTAGACATAGCCCTGCAAAACATTGGCGACAGCAATGCGTGAACTTCCCATCTACTAGATATAGCCCGCCAAACATTGGCGACAGCAATGCGTGAACTCTCCATCTACTAGATATAGCCCGCCAAACATTGGCGACAGCAATGCGTGAACTTCCCTTCTACTAGATATAACCCACCAAACATTATCGACAGCAATGCGTGAACTCTCCATCTACTAGATAGAGCCCACCAAACATTGGCGACAGGAATGTGTGAACTTCCCGTCTACTAGATATAGCCCACCAAACATTGTCGACAGCGTTGAAATCCTCAACTAAAGTTACTTGACAAAATACGAACTCAAATAACCCACATTTAAGAATCTCTATTTTTTCCTTTACCCCGTGCCCCCATCATACTTCACTGCACACTTTTCATTTCACGCCCATGAACTATATTAAATATTCTGATGTCCCAATCACTTTTAAACCGAATATTTTTCACACCATACTTAAATTTAGACGATTTCATTTTCCGAAAAGAAAATATTACGCGCCAAACGCAGTTGCGTTATATATATATTTTAAAAATCATTTAGCGGGAATTATATTTTACGCGCTGTTGAACTCATTATTGATCCATAATTTCTTTCAAACATTTAGAGCATTTGTAATATACTCTTAATACCAAATACGCTGAATAGTAAGCATCCAGTTTGTTAGGAGGCAGACGGAAATGGAAGCAGTCCACGAGTCACACCAGAAGCGTAATATATATAAGAGATAAGCTAAATACCAAATTTGCTGATTAGGAAGCAGTCTATTTGGAAGCAGTCTATTTGGAAGCAGTCTGTTTGGAAGCAGTCTATTTGGAAGCAGTCTATTTGGAAGCAGACCACGAGTCACACCACAAGCTTAATATAGAAGAGATTGAATTAATATATGCTCAGAAGGGTATTTGAAAAAAATGCTTTACATATAAACCTTTTTTAAAACTATTGTTATTATAAAAGTTTCTTTTAAGCTTTGCATTGTACGATTTCAAATTACTAAATAACTAATATGATAACATTCTCCCCACTCCCACAACAGGGAGTGAGACAGGTCGGTCTTGACAGCAACGGGAGCTCTGGGACAATATGATGTAATGAGGCCCATATTCATCTCGAACCTTTTCAAGTAATGTTAGGAAAATCATGCGGGGTCCAGTTTGTCATATGCGTTCTGATCAACGTTTTTACTATTTTATCGGGATGGAGGTGGGCATTGGAGGGGATGGTGTTGGATACTGGGCATCTATAAGCGTCATAATTAGGTATAATGTCGTCTAGGGCAAGCTCTGACTCCATACATAAACATACATTCATTCCGGTTGTGGTGACCTTGAGTGATTGATTTGGCCCTAGTTTTGCCTCGCCCCTTGAATCAATATATTTCAACTATGTGTATATACAACTAAACAAAAATCATATATCTGCAAGTAAATAATTTAATTATCAACTTTCAGTGCCTTTTGTTTTCAAGATAAAACAATACTGACATACTGAACAGGCACGGATTCAAAAATTCGAAAGCAGCCGAAGGTTTCCAAACGAAGCTAAGGGTTGGCTTTGAGGAGTGAACCATTCCCCAGATAAAAGGTTTGATAATTTAAAAATGCATGCATGTATTTTGGCGCATGCCGTGTTTAGTTTTACCTTATTCTACACTCGATCATTGAGAAACAGAAGACATTCTAGCATAGTGGACATCTAGATTCCCATGACCTGGAAATCTTTATTTTGATATGTATCTAAATAGTCATGTTGTTATATAAGTTTTAATGTAAACTAATTTTATTTTTAAATGTAAAATAATTCATTAATTGAATAAAAAATATTTAATCTTAAACGAACAAATAAAAGAAAAAAGAAAAGAAACAAAGTAAAAACAGTAATAACTTTTTTTGTATTAAAACAAGTACTATTTCAAACCTTTACAGATACAAAAAAAAGAGAGTAAATACTTTTTGCATAAAAACTCTAACTTTAAACTAAAAACTTTAAAACCATTTAAAACGGATAACTTTTTTAGTAAATTGTATAAAAATGGCAATAATTTAGATCAGACAGTATAGATTCATGAATATGAATTTTATCTCAGGTAAGTTAAAGGAGTTTTAAAATTTCACCATAAAAACTGACGATTGAACGTTTTAATTGGACTTTCAACGTACACAATTTTACATATGCTTAACAACTAGGCTAATTAATGAATTTACAACGCAAAAATAATAAACTATTTGCTTTACATCTTCGTTTTCTGGAGAGTTAGCGAGAGAGAGAGACAGAGCGAGAGGGAGAGAGAGAGACAGAGAGAGAGAGAGGGAGAAAGAGAGAGAGAGAGAGAAAAAGAGAGAGAGAGAGAGACAGAGAGGAAAAAAAAGATAGAGCGCGCACTGATGTTCAATGACACGATCGACTGACGTCTTCCTTTCTTCCATGCAATTCGATAAAATGTTGATATTTAAAACTCTTTAAAATTACTAAAAAAAATTTAATGTTTAACTCTTAAAGACTAAAACAAATATAAGATCAGTCTAAAGATGGGGATTTTATGTAAAGTGCGAGAGTTATTCTTCTAATTATCCGCTAAAGTACATTCGTTGAAAGGGATTATCGTGTTTTGTTCAGCAAGTCAAATAAGCACTATTAGTTAAAAGTTCCGCTATAATCTAGGACACCCCCCCCCCCAACCCCCACCCTGTAATTATGCACAAACTTTAAAATTACAACGACGTAAGAACCTAAAGCGTGTTGTTACGTTATACCGTTACGGTAGTGAAGATTTAGCCCTTGGAAGAGACAACGCCTAACAAGGGACCGAGATAACAGCATGTAAAGTAAACTGTACCAAAGCTAGTGATAACAAATAATATTTGATTTAATCGTGTAAGTAAATCTCTATAGAAACACAGATTCAAATACAGAAGCGAATACCTGTATCAACTTACAGCAATTGAAAAACGTGCACTCCTCAGTCAACAAATGTTTATTTACACACACATTATATTAAGACTCGTATAGCAATAATGTCCCTCACTCTATCTGTCTCGCTCTATTGATAAATCAGGCGACCTATTTATAGGAACCAAATCAGAACGTTCTAGTATAGAAATTCTAGAAATTTCGTCATCTATTGGCTTTTTAAAGGAATAAATAGAACGCATTCGAATGTAAACAACCTTTTCCCACCCAAGAATAGTGTGGACAAGTGAGAAGTGATATAGAACGTTTCCTTGGTGACGTCAATTTCAAGGCCATATTAAGGGGAGATAATTTATGGTATCTAAAATAGTTCTACCCATGCTAGGCTATACTAAAACAGATATTTATATTGCTATTTGAGTATTTGTATATGCATATATGTCTTAAGATAGAACTTTGCTTTTCCAATCGATCTTTAATCTTGAATTTATGTCACGGCTTTTCCAATATATGTTAAAATAAACTTCTTGACTATTTCATTGGAGTTTTAATGCTGGTATTGATTAATCGGATTGATATTTGATTTAAATAATGGCATCGTCAGGGGCCAAAAAAACAACAACAACTGCCTGCCCATGTTCAAATTTTCGATCACATTTACCAATTATTCGAATATGTCTTGAAAAAGTCATGCCGCCTTGTAATCTATGACGGTAACGAATGGTTACCGTATCACATAATCAGTCATCGTGATTTCAGTGCATTTCAGTCGCTTTTCAATTAAACGGTATTACAGTTTCCACAGCCCGAGCCTGATGTGGAACCAGGGCCGGCCCTAACAATTGCGGGGCCCTATGCGAAACGGATTGCGCGGGGCCCAGTCTGGGTAGGGATAAGGATAATAAGTGAAAATTAAGATTTTTGTATTAGAAAATAAATTAGCGCGGGGCGTATGAAAGTGCGGGGCCCATTGCGGCCGCATAGGTTGCAATGGCCTAAGCCCGGGCCTGGTGTGGAACCATTCGGTAACTACAGGTGTTGTTCCCGGCTTGAAGGTAGTCTGTCCTAATAGAGTTTTTAGTATTATGAATGCATGCGATAAGACTAAGAGAGGCCACGGTGGTGTTGAAATGAACCAGTGGGAGATCTTAGTGATGTGATAGCAGAGCAGTACCTGTAGTCATGAACCCGAGTTGTTGATGGCAAGATGGGAGGGTGAGTGCCACTGATAGTTGTTGGGGGGAGGGGGGAGGTGAGAGATGAACATGATATGAGAAATGAAACGATTGGGGGCGTATCAACATCCAACCCCCCCCCCCCACACGATCAATGACCACTTTATGTTTCATGATGCACCTCGTGTGGCTGTGTGTGGTTGGACTGTGTGGCAGATAGAATGGGCGTGTGGCTGCTCTAGAACCGTGTGGTGAAGTGGTATATTACTGTTTGGCTTATTGGTATCAGAGGATCTACCCCCCCCCCCCTTTTTTTCCCCTTACCGGCGAATAACAAAAACCATCCCATCCGAACCTTAGTCATTTCTATGGCTTATGGTATTGTTAATTAATTCAAAATTCATTATGAATATTTTAAACACTAACATTTACTGTTAATGTGTATTAAAACATTTTGGACTTTTCAGTTATATTAGTAATGACAAACGTTTGCATTTACGCTAATAGATAACTAATGCTTTACATTTTTAGAAAATAAAATTACCAGTTAGTCTTAAAAATTTTTATTTTTGTAGGACTATTAGTATTTTTTTTTCCATATGTAATTAATGAGTGTTTAAAGTCAGAAGCGTAACAGGTTGTGACGCTAGGGGGAAAGAACATCTTATTTTTTTTTTATCAAAGGCTTATACACACAATAAAAAATGTATAAGTTCAACAGATATAAAGGATTATGATTGCATCCTTTTTTCTTTGAAATACGTAACCATCCAACATATGGGGAAACAATATATATATATATATATATATATTGAGAGAGAGAGAGAGAGAGAGAGAGAGACAGACAGACAGAGAGAGAGAGAGAGAGAAAGAGAGAGAGAGTGGGGGATGGAGAGACAGAGAGAGAGACAGAGAGAGAGACAGAGAGAAATGAAGTGATGTGATGGAAGAGGTTTGTAAATGGTGCGCTTAGCCCCCCCTCCCCCACCCCAATTTCGTATAAATTAAAAATGCAAGGATGCCTTTTGGTGCATAAATGATTTTAATTTTTCAGCATTCTACATTTTATGTGAGAGGAACAACAACAAAAAATTAATAAATAATTAAGTAAGTGGAAATATAGTTTTCTTCACGAAGTGGTAGTGCTGTGTGGTTAGTGTATCTGTATTTACTGCCATTTGTTTCAGTTACTCAGATTCAACCGTTCACCGGTTGGAGTGCAGAGGTTGGAGAGGGCCGTAGTTGTACAAGTGAACACATTGGTCACCAATACGGGGTATATCAAGACGGGAAAAACTGAAGGACACAATGATGCGAAATACTGGCTTGCATACTGAGGAAACATTCAGATTACCAAATGGGGTGATTGCATAGGTGTAAACACTAAAGGGATAGCACAGTCGAGCCCTAACCCCCAACGCTAACACTAAATCTAACCATGGCACTAACACTGAACATAACACTAACCCTAACACTAACCCCAAAACTAACCCATAACACTAACACTAACCCTTACATAAAGCCTAACACTAATCCTATCCCTAACCCTAAGCCTAAGCCTAACCCTAACACTAACACTAACCCTAACAATAAGCCCAACACTAACACTAAACCTAAGCCTAACCCTAACACCAACCCTAATTCTAACATTAACCCTATCATTAATACTAACCCTAACTCCAACACTAACAAGAACCCTAAGCCTAACCCTAACACTAACCCGAACACTAAAGATAACACTAACCCGGAATACACATATTGCTATCGGGCTCAAGTATTCATGATGTAAACCCCATCACGTTTTGAGGCGCCCCTACTTGCATGCATAGCAATTAAAACATGCGGGGCGGTGAGGTAAATTTTGGGAACCAGTGATTTAGGTGTAAATCCCTCCAGAGCCAATGCTGATAGTTCGATCCGGCCATCTACATAAACAGCGGTGGTCGCTAGTTTACCCAGCAGGTAACAATGGCGTGACGATTTTTATCTTTGAATATTTTACAACTTCAACACACCAAGGAAGGGCCATAATTCCATCACTGCTATTTACATGCGCTGTTTCCTGGAACAAGGTGGAGATAATTATCTTTATAGCCTCGTTTATTCATCTCATTCTTTATATTTTAAACATTGTTAGATCCCTTCTGGAAATTTTTACTTAATGCGATCTGAGACCTGTGACCACTCTGGGGCTGTGAAACGTTACAGGCATGCTAACATTCCTAGCGTGATTACATGACCAGCGTGATTACATTTCCAACATGATTACATTCCTTGCATGCTTAGATTCCTTGCATGATTACACACCTTGCATGCTTACATTCGTTGCATGCTAACATTCCTAGCGTGATTACATTTCGTGCACGCTTACATTCCTAACGTGATTATATTCCATGCATGCTTACATTCCGAGCATTCTTACAATAGATTCAAACTTAAATATTAACTCAAATTTGTTTTTAAAAATTACAATAGAATATTGCACAATAATAATTAAAAAAAAAAAATTAATTTATATTTTATATCAATATTTTTATTTATTATAAAATTCCAGCATGAAAAACTTCCATAAAATTTTTAAAATAAACTTCAATAAAGCAGGTCCGATATTTTACATTTTCAGTCACAATGATCCATTTCCATTTCCATGGCCGTTGAGAGTACTTCTAGTCTCGATTTAAATCAGAATTCCCTCATCCCAGCCCAAGTCCTCCCCCACCTCACCCCAGTCCTTTTCCCTCAGCCCCATTCCCCCCCCAGCGGCAGTCCTACCCTATCCCCAGTCCTACCCTATCCCCAGTCCTACCCTATCCCCAGTCCTACCCTAGCCCCAGTCCTACCCTAGCCCCAGTCCTACCCTAGCCCCAGTCCTACCCTAGCCCGAGTCCTACCCTAGCCCCAGTCCTACCCTAGCCCCAGTCCTACCCTAGCCCCAGTCCTACCCTAGCCACAGTCCTACCCTAGCCCCAGTCCTACCCTAGCCCCAGTCCTACCCTAGCCCCAGTCCTACCCTAGCCCCAGTCCTACCCTAGCCCCAGTCCTACCCTAGCCCCAGTCCTACCCTAGCCCCAGTCCTACCCTAGCCCCAGTCCTACCCTAGCCCCAGTCCTACCCTAGCCCCAGTCCTACCCTAGCCCCAGTCCTACCCTAGCCCCAGTCCTCCCACATCCACCAAAACAAACCACAAAACAAGCTATACACCCACGTTTCTGTTTACAGCAGTGGTTCTCAACCTGCGGGGCGCGGCCCCTTTGAGGTGTCGAACGACCCTTACACGGGGTCGGTTAAGACCATCTGAAAACACAATATACCTATGAAGTAGCAACGAAAATAATTTCATGGTTGGGGTGGGGGGGGGGGGGGTCACCACAACATGAGGAACTGTTTTAAAGGGTTTTGACTTGAGGAAGGTTGTGAGCCGCTAGTTCACAGCATTGAAAGCTGCTTCATTCAAATATGAGAGATGAAGACATCAGTTTTGTCACATTACCAACTGTGTACTTCCAAGACATGATGATCTTATTTTAGGGCTGTCTATGTTTTCCATTGGAATATCTTCGCTACCTTGTGACGTGAATGAACGGACACCATCTGTTGGAAACGTCACAGCCGACAAATGAATTCACTGTTAATTAATATTAAGCACTTAAACTCATATAAAAAAAAAAAAAAAAAAAAAACAACCACTAAAAACAAAACAATTTAAAATCGAGCAAAAGAGGGTGGAGGGGGCTGAAAATGTGACAAATCATGCATACAAGTAACGGCTTTTATAGGAATCCCAATTAGTGCCCCCCCCCCCCCTTTTTCTAGCACGTCTCGCTACCCCACGATTTTTTTTCACGCTCCTGAACTATATTAATAATTTTATGAACTACCCGTTTTTACACTGAAAACTTATTTCACCAACTATTTCAGAAAAACAAAAGAAAATATTACGCGCCAAACGCATTTGCTATATTAAAAAAAGGACGATTTAGCGCAGTTATCGCGAATTTTATTACGTGAAATCCGTGCTATCAAATTTCCTTCGTCTTCCCCTTGAAAAAGGGGGTTGATTTTAAGGGTGTTGGGGTGGGACTGATAATATAAAAGAATTTGTTGTCACAGGCAACGAGACTATGCCAAGTTTCAGCTCGACAGGTTTACGGGACGGGAAGTGGGCGAATAAGTCGTCCGAAGATTTTGTAAGTCCGCCAGCCATCCATCCATCGATCCATCCATCGATCCATCCATCCATCCATCCATCGATCCATCCATCCATCTATCGATCCATCCAGTCATACATCCATCGATCCATCCATCGATCCATCCATCCATCCATCGATCCATCCATCCATCTATCGATCCATCCATCGATCCATCCATCGATCCATCCAGCCATCCATCCATCGATCCATCCATCGATCCATCCATCCATACATCGATCCATCCATCCATCTATCGATCCATCCATCGATCCATCCATCGATCCATCCAGCCATCCATCAATCCATCCAGCCCCCCACAAACAAAAGCGAAGTCAGTAGAAAGGATTAAACAAAAAGAAAAAAAATCTTACCTCAAAAAATTAAAAAAAAAATAAATACTGCATAAACCTAATATACCCTCGAACACCCTCTGTCATTTCATCCCATCCACCAATATGTCAGTTCGTCTCACCTACCAATACGTCAATTTATCTTATCCACCAATATGTCAGTTCATCTCATCTACCAATATGTCAATAAATCTCATCCACCAATATGTCAGTTCATCTCATCTACCAATATGTCAATTCATCTCATCCACCAATCTGTCAGTTCATCTAATCTACCAATATGTCAATTCATCTCATCCACCAATCTGTCAGTTTATCCCATCTACCAATCTGTCACTTCATCACATCCACAATTCTGTTAGTTCCTCTCATCCACCAACCTGTCAGTTCATCTCATCCACCAATCTGTCAGTTAATCTCATCCACCTATCTGTCAGTTCATCTCATCCACCAATCTGTCAGTTCATCTCATCCACCAATCTCTCAGTTCATCTCATCCACCAACCTGTCAGTTCATCTCATCCACCAACCTGTCAGTTCATCTCATCCACCAACCTGTCAGTTCATCTCATCCACCAACCTGTCAGTTCATCTCATCCACCAATCTGTCAGTTCATCCCATCCAAAAAAAACAGTCAGTTTATCCCTGTCTTTCCATCTCCCCTCCAGCGCTCAACTCGAAATTCCTCCCCTGTACCCCTTGTTCCATCCAACCATCTCGGCTTCTCTCCCACTGTTTAATAATTTTATCGAATCTGACGTCACGCATGCCTCCCAATTATTATCCCTCCCGGGCCATTGTTTGATATCTCTCCCCCAGTCTTTGTATGCGGGGCTCAATAATGAAATCAATTTTCGACACTGTCATGGCCTGGCATGGGATTTCCCCGATCTAAAGTCATTATTGAGTATTCAAATTGAAGTTTCGTTATTTGATCGTTGGGTTCGCGTGTCAATGCTTATTCGTAAATTTTTTTGTGTTGGCAATTTTAGTTAAAAATTGAAAACAAAATTTGACCCCCACCCCCAAACTTTCCAAACCAATTTAAATATTAAGCACACTTTGTTAGATTTTGAAGTATTTGCAGATATAATTATCTTTACAAACGCTTTTGTTGATTTTAATGTCCTAGCAATATAATGGAAGTTCTTAAGCTTATGTGTTTTAATTTACTGACAATAATTTTTTTTTTTCCTTGCAGCTTAGAAGTCAGGTTGTTTGAGCTAACACCGGGACTCTTTCGTATCCCGAAAATTTGTTTGAAAGTAATTTCGTCGACGGAAATTTGATAGACGCAAATTTGATCGAACGGATATTTGAACGAGCGGAAATTTGATCGAATTTTTTTTTCAGTTCACACAATCAAATTTTACTTATGAAATTTTTAAAACCTGCCACGACGGGCAATGGGAGAATATTCAGGTGCCGTATTCTCCAAAATAAGTCCCAGGCGGAGCTACACTGGCGCAGAAAGAGTGGTGCCGGGGCGGGCGGGAGGCGGGGCCCACCCCAGGTTGTTATTATTTTATTTTTTTTAAATTCAGGGATGGCTTTTTCGGTCAACTGCACAGAATGTATTATTTGTTTGTGGAAAGGGATCGGGAGGAAAAAAATTCCCATCCGACGCGCACTAACCCTAGTTACGCCCCTAAATAGCTTTTATATGAATAATCACAACTTAACTGTTCGGTAAGCGACATTCCAGATGGGGGAATCCTGGGTATAATTCAGAGATCATCACAGACACAGATAAGCGACACTGCGCATGCCACTTGTACCTGGTGAGATCATGTACACGTATTGCCATTGCTAATGCCACTTGTACCTGGTGAGATCATGTACACATATTGCCATTGCTAATGCCACTTCTTGTACCTGGTGAGATCATGTACACATATTGCCATTGCTAATGCCACTTCTTATACCTGGTGAGATCATGTACAAGAATCTAAAAAAAAAGAACAGTTTCTAAAACTGTGGAAAAATTAGTTGAAACGTTCATCCCAGACTTGCCTTATCTGACCTTTGTGTCGTTAGAGCCAATCCACCTTGGTCTATTTAGATGAGAAATTTCAATAGCAATCTGCTGGTCACCAAGGGATATTTTTTTTTAACAAAACTTTTGGTAGAAAATTTAAAAAAAAAAAAAAGAAAAAGGTAAAAAAAAAACTAACAACAACTACATAGACAGTGGTTAACTTGAAAAAGGGCAGTGTCTAACATGAGCCCAACGTCTAACATTGCTCCCCCCCCCCTCAAGTCTAGCATTCCCTCCATGTCTTACACTGCCCCACTCACGTCTTATATTGTTCACATGCCCCACCCCACATGTTTTGAAGCGTAACTTAACTCAGAGACTAATCTTAAATATTTCCTTATTTTAAAAAAAAAAGCGTTGGGGGGGGGGGGGGGGGCGAATGCTCCCACATTTGATGAACACTGCCGTACAATATAATCTCTAGACCACTGTTTCCCAAAGTTTAAAGTATATGGAACCGTTTGAAACGTTTAGCAATGCACTATTTTTAGCATCATTACTATTTTTCAACAGACTACAACCAAACAAAGAAGCAGTACATTACAACCACGCCCAAAACATCAGTTTGGAAAATATCAGTTTGGAAAATTGAAAATATCAGTTTGGAAAATTGAAAATATCAGTTTGGAAAATTGAAAATATCAGTTTGGAAAATTGAAAATATCAGTTTGGAAAATTGAAAATATCAGTTTGGAAAATTGAAAATATCAGTTTGGAAAATTGAAAATATCAGTTTGGAAAATTGAAAATATCAGTTTGGAAAATTGAAAATATCAGTTTGGAAAATTGAAAATATCAGTTTGGAAAATTGAAAATATCAATTTGGAAAATTGAAAATAGTTTGGAAAATTGAAAATATCAGTTTGGAAAATTGAAAATATCAGTTTGGAAAATTGAAAATATCAGTTTGGAAAATTGAAAAATATCAATTTGGAAAATTGAAAATATCAGTTTGGAAAATTGAAAATATCAGTTTGGAAAATTGAAAATATCAATTTGGAAAATTGAAAATATCAGTTTGGAAAATTGAAAATATCAGTTTGGAAAATTGAAAATATCAGTTTGGAAAATTGAAAATATCAGTTTGGAAAATCATCAACAAGCGAAAAAAAAAAGAAAAAGTTTAATAAAAAGGATGGAACTAAATCAGACATTTCTAAACTTTTATTATTATTTAAAAACATTTCAGAAATGCAAAGTGGGGTCGCGCGACCCCCGGGTTGAGAATCCAGGGAGATCGATATAAAAGAGTAAGAACGCCAAGCTGTGTTAAGTTACGAAAACAAAAGTTGTCAGCTCGGAGAGAGTCAGAGCGAATGTTAAATTGAGTTTGTTGTAAGATGGCATTGTTGCCGTTTATGGATATGAGGCTTGGGTGGCGGTAAAACCCATGCGGATGATTTTAGCTACGCAGCCGTGTGAAAGGTGCTCCCAGGTAACCATTTAGTCCCAGCTTACCGTCCCGACCGAAAGACTCCTTGGGCGGTGTGGGGTGGTAACGCCACACCATTTCCCCCGGAGTGGAAGCAAACCCGCCCAAACCATCTGGGAGAGTTGGATGCGAACGCTTTAAACGCAGCGTTTTCGGCTGACCTTAAACTCGTCTCAGATGCTAACACTCACTCTGTCCAGAGCCATCCACCTTATCCACTGTCACTCACCTTATCCACTGTCACCCACCCCAGCCAATACCACTAACCCTATCAATGCTACTCAACCCATCCACTGCCAAACATAATCATATACCCCCTTGCTAAAAAATCCCTCACAGACACACGCCCTTGCTAATGAACCCCCCACCCCCAAGGCATAACCCACAGCGAAAGACCACCCTTAAAAGACACACACCCCTCCTAACAACGCCCCCCATCAGGTGGCCAACACTCACGCGCGTGTCAACGATAACTCGCCGTGAGTTGACGTCCACACCGCCTGGAATCGGCGCACCATTAGCCAGAACTGGTGGTTTGCTGTCGGCGCGAGCAGACGGTCTAAGCACGTGTGAGCATAGCCACATAACCACGCAGCCGCGGCGTCTGCTCCCACTGTTGGCGCGCGGTGACGGTGACGTAGAAGGGGAGAGAAAACTATCGTCGCTCTCCCTCTTGGTGTTTTTTTGGTCAAACGAAAATAAGTTGCATGTTTAGGCCTATCCTCAACCTGTTCTTGGTAGACACGTGAAAGGATACATCTCAATTAGGTTAGAAATGAGACTTTTCATTTAAACGCACGAGAAAGGAAAATTCATTCCATTTGTATAATCGAATATGAACCTATGAAATGGTTATTTACCAATCATCTATTTTTTTTCCTTAATTTTAAAGAAATTTTTTTTTATTGCTATTCAGTCTCTTAAGCTAAAACAAAAAATCGCTTTGTTTTGTTTTGAAATGATCTTTTGATTTTAAAAATAAATGAAACAAATTCAGAACTTGTATGAGTAAACCATTTTTTTTAGTTGGTTGCTAAAAGAAAATGTAAAGCTCATTTTATAGGGAACAAATAAATGAAAAAGAATGAACAATACAAACTAGTCTAACTCATATCAAATATATAGTACATACTCTCAGTATGCTTTTTTTTAAATAAAAAAATTGATTATCCATTTTGAAAATTTGACACAGGAAAGTAAATTAATGTTTTTATTTAAACAGATGTATACATTTGAGTATCTGCAAACGTTGTTTAAACAATATTTTTTCACAGCGACTCTGAAAATGTGTGACCTTTTATTTTTTTTTTTTTTTTACAATCTTAAGTGAACATTGGATTTATCTACTGCGTGGACGTAACGTGGGAGTCTCCCTGTGGCGATGTAAGTAACGGATGGTAGATTTGTGTTACGGTTTCGTTCTATGCTCACTAGATTGCGTTCACCTTTTACACGATCTTTTTTAAGAGTAAGAATGTGTTACTCATACTAATTAATTTGTCAACACGAAGCATTCGTTGCACTTTAAATAGTTTATCAATAGCAAGACCGTGTTCACCGTTCACTGTTTTTTTTTAAACAGTATAACCTAAGGTACTGTATCGCTGACTCAGAGGTTGGCATGGCACGCGTGCCAGACCTGGAATGCAGAGTGAATTATTTTTTAAAATTTTACCTACACGCGGCGGATCAAAAATAGTAAATACAAAATTGACTCACCAAAATCCTTCTTAGATTAATTAGACACGAAAATTTTTAGTCAATATAACAATATATGTTAAGCTTCATTAAGAACTTTACATAATACACAAGTAGACGTTTCGGCACATGCCTTCATCAGTATAACAACAAAATATTTAAATTAGTAAAAATCAAATTTACATTATATATATATATATATATATATATATATATATATATATATATATATATTGGCTAATGCTAAGAGAATGGCCCATGGCGACATTTGCGTGTTTTGTTAAGTTGCTGTTTTATTATTACTTGCTGCTGATGACGTTAGGGTTAAGGTTAGGTTTAATGATAGATTTAGGGTTCACGTTAGGTTTAGGGATACATTTAGGAATTTTTTTCATTATTTGTAAACGTTTTCTTCTTTATTTTACGGGCCACGGCAATCAAGTTGGCGGCCATGGTAAAAAAACGTGGGCCTATCTCTTTGCATTTACCTATATATATATATATATATTACCTAAAAAAGAGAAAGAAAAAATAGGAGTGGGCGCAAAAACCAGACAGAAACAAAGTAAAGAAGAATTAGAAAGAAAGTGTTTTGAAGCAACATGTAAAAAAAAAACTGTAAAAAAAGACACGGAAGTTACGTAAAATTGTGGAATTGATTTAAGAAAACAGACAGTCAGAGCTTTATCGCCGAACAACACTTTCGAAATCCTTAACGCCGTAGACTTATAGGTCTGTTGTTACGATGCTATTCATAGAAATGATTCTTGGCAAAATGGTATCAGGAAAGCCACAGACGCTCGCACTACATAATGGTGAGCAGCGCGGTGCTCACCGTGTTCAGCTTGTCTTCAGTCAAGTCCGTGCACCAGGGAGACGATCTAAAATAATGAGTTATATTAAATTGACGTTTTCTCTGAGAAGTGTGCGATATGTAAATGAATGAAATATTTGATGAAAAAAATTATTTTGTCTAAAATTCCGATAGTGCAGTTTTGAGAGATTATGGATAAATGTAGCGATTTTTTTTTTTGTCAAAAGTGTCAAATTTTCACTTTCGGAATATTAGACAAAAAAATAAAAAAAATTATTGGAAAGTGCCCATTTGAAACTTTTGGAAATGTAAAGATTTAATTGGTCCTCAAATTGTTTTCACACGCGTTAAAATTCAAACGCTACTTATAAGAGGTGAACTAAAAAAGACATGCCATACATATTAATATTAATAATAAATACATATTACAATTTATATACAAACAAATTAAATACAGTCAACAAAATTATGAAATGACGTTAAAATCGGGGTTAATTTATTAATTTAAAAAGAAAAAAAAACTTTACAAAAAGAAATTCACATAAAAATCGACCATACAAAAGTGAGGGTAAGAAAATACAATGTGTTTTTCATATGTTATAGAAACGACAGTAATGCACATGTTTCCCTGATGAAAAGACAGAATTCTGTCAGTAGCTGATCAAATGTTGTCAATGTCTATATTTTGATTGCGTTTAGCGAGTTGATATTTAAGGGGTGTAAGCTCATGAGAGCACATTTCGGGGGCTGTTTTGAGCTCTTTCCTGTAGATTTATTGAGTGGAATTTTTTTAGTGCTCAAGCTCCTGGTCCTATATACATATCGATCTGAATGTTTAGTGGCTTAGCTCATTTGTACAGATTCACTGAGTTCAATTTCTTTTAGTATCCTAGCCCCTGAGCCTCGAATTATTGACGCTGAATTTTTGAGTCTTTAATTAAGCTCCTGTGCTTATACTTTATTTTATTGATTTCATTTTTATTGTTCAAGCTCCTGGTCATATAAACATATCGATCTGAATGTTTAGTGGCTTAGCTCATTTGTACAGATTCACTGAGTTCAATTTCTTTTAGTATCCTAGCCCCTGAGCCTCGAATTATTGACGCTGAATTTTTGAGTCTTTAATTAAGCTCCTGTGCTTATACTTTATTTTATTGATTTCATTTTTATTGTTCAAGCTCCTGGTCATATAAACATATCGATCTGAATGTTTAGTGGCTTAGCTCATTTGTACAGATTCACTGAGTTCAATTTCTTTTAGTATCCTAGCCCCTGAGCCTCGAATTATTGACGCTGAATTTTTGAGTCTTTAATTAAGCTCCTGTGCTTATACTTTATTTTATTGATTTCATTTTTATTGTTCAAGCTCCTGGTCATATAAACATATCGATCTGAATGTTTAGTGGCTTAGCTCATTTGTACAGATTCACTGAGTTCAATTTCTTTTAGTATCCTAGCCCCTGAGCCTCGAATTATTGACGCTGAATTTTTGAGTCTTTAATTAAGCTCCTGTGCTTATACTTTATTTTATTGATTTCATTTTTATTGTTCAAGCTCCTGGTCCTATATACATATCGAGCGGAATGTTTAGTGGCTTAGCTCATTTGTACAGATTTACTGAGTTCAATTTCTTTTAGTATCCTAGCCCCTGAGCCTCGAATTATTGACGCTGAATTTTTGAGTCTTTAATTAAGCTCCTGTGCTTATACTTTATTTTATTGATTTCATTTTTATTGTTCAAGCTCCTGGACATAGATTTATTGAGTTGCTTTTTTATAGGGTGTCATTGACGCACATGGTTTAAAAATATGCCAAGTGAGTTTTCAAACTCATTAAGTGTACACCACCCCCCCCCCCCCTTTTTTGTGCAAGTGACTTAAAATGGTAAAAAATACAGCGTGTTTTATTGAAAAGTTCCTTTCATTTTCTGATTTGATTTTTTTATGTTTTGCATTCTCGTATTCATAAGAGACGTGGTTACGAAAACAAATAATTTGTTAAATTTTTTTTTTCTCTCTTATTTCTAATCCTGTTTCTAATACGAAAAGAGTGTCTGCAGCAGAACGTCTGGCTCGTGTAAAATAAGGCTGAGCTTGGCAGACGGCTTTTTAATGAGCTTTTGTTTATTGTTTTTTTTTTAATGCAAAACATTTTGTTTGTATTGGTTATGTGGGTGTGACGTTGGGGTGGGGTGGGGTGGGGGGTGGGGGGGAGGCGCCTGGTGTTGATGGAATCCGGCTATAATTTCCGGAAATGATTTTTTTTTTTTAAAGTTTAGAGAGTATTCTGTCTTTGTTCAGACTTAATGAGGTGTTTGTAAACGTCATTCTGACAAATGTAGTAAGTAGCGTACTGATCATCGTGTCAGTAATAACTCGGTGTTGGACTAAGTTATGGTCAGAAGTGTTACCACACAAATGAGAGGTCTTCTACGTAAAACAAAAATGAACGGCAACAACTAAATCGTTATAAGATTCTTCGTGATTGCGTGCATTGGTCGGGGGCCGGTAGATGATCTACGCCCCAGTTACCCACCGAGTTTAACACGCTGTTGGCAGTGATGGTTTTAAAGCGTGTTATGAGTCAACTTCATGCATATTCGCGGGATACATTTTTATTATTATTTTTTTTTTTTGAGTAATCGCTCTTTAAATCTCCCTTCATTCAATGACCATGGGGGTTAAGCCATGATTTGTTGACTGATCATACGGTCCTTAACGAACGAAGAGACAACGTTCGTCTGTAAATACTTACAAATGTATGGAAAAAAAACTTTGTTGACAAAATTAATCCAAAAAAAAAAAATGGTTTAAGCACTTGGTGTTAGCGTTGCGCCAAAGTAGTCTCACCAGACCAACATTTTGATACTCAGGCCGTGGGTCATTGACGACTGATTTCCCGTAAGTCTAAAGATATTGAAGAGACTTTTGAAATAAGTGTGTCCTAAGCTCAATTTTTTGGAATAGGAAAAATCGAGGGCGCATCTCCAGCCCCCACCCCCCCACATAGAATTTTGCGTCTAGAGAACACCAACAATGCACTCAGGCTTATTACAATTTTAATCCACATGCTGCCACATGCCGCCACATTGCCGCCACATTGCCACCACATTGCCACCACATGCTGCCACATTTCCGCCACATTTCCGCCACATGCCGCCACATTGCCACCACATGCTGCCACATGCCGCCACATTGCCGACACATGCTGCCACATTTCCGCCCCATTGCTGCCACATGCTGCCACATGCCGCCACATTGCCACCACATTGCCGCCACATGCCGTCACATTACAACGTACGTGACGTTTGGATTGGCTTCCCCTCTAAAATAAAATAATACAAAAGTCGGGGTTGGGAGGGTAGGGGGGAATGCCCGTTGTCCTAGATATGCCTGCATTTCATCCGCATTTCATCCACAATTCATCCACATTTCATCCATATTTCATCCACAATTAATCCACATTTCATCCACATTTCATCCATATTTCATCCACAATTCATCCACAATTCATCCACATTTCATCCATATTTCATCCACAATTCATCCACATTTCATCAACAATTAATCCACATTTCATCCATATTTCATCCACATTTCTTCCAAAATTCATCCACATTTCATCCATATTTCATACACATCACACCGACATTACATCCACAATTCATCCAAAATTCATCAACATTTCATCCACATTTCATCAACATTTCATCTACATTTCATCCACATTTGATCCACATTTCATTAACGTTTCATCCACGTTCCATCAAGGTCTCAAAAAACATTTCAATCAACATTTCATCAACATGTCATCAACTTCTTATCAACATCTCATCAGCATTTCACCAGCATCTGGTCAACTTCTCGGCCAACATCGAGTCTCTTTTAACATTCCATTAAATCGACCTTTCTCTGGTGCCAGTATATACATAAATTTTTCCCCTTTTCTTTCTATCCTTCCGCTCCCAATCAATAAATATTTAAGTTGCGCCTTTTAATATTTATCCAGGGTGTTTAGGATGAGTTATTACCTTTATTGAAATTCTGAAACACTTGTTTACAGAATGCGTCCGACCAGTTTACCGCAAACCGTTTATACGCATGCGTAAACATGGCGGCCCGACACAGCACGGAAAGTAAACTTGCGGGGGAGGTCGTGGGGGCGTGTTGGCCGATTAAATAGTGAGACAGAGAGAGAAAAAAGAGGGAGAGAGAGTTGGAGAGAACCAGAGAGAGGGGGGGAATTAGAGAGAACAAGAGACAGAGAGAGAGAGAGAGAGAGAGAGCGGGGATTAGAGTGAGAGAGAAAGAGAGTGAGAAAGAGAGTGAGAAAGTGAGAGGGAGAGAGAAAGAGAGAGAGAGAGAAAGAAAGAGAGAGAGAGAGAGAGCGTCTCCATATGCTAACATTACGAGGGCAGATAATAGAAAGTGTATTACATTCGTACGACTGCAGTTCGTAAATGAAAGCGATGAATGAATCAGAAACACAAAGAATAGGAAACATTTTATAATTTAAAATAGAAACACATTTTTATACGTTAATGAGAATTTATGTTTGTGGGTATGGGGGCGGCCGGGGGGGGGGAGGCACAAAAGAACAGTGGGGAGGGGAGTTGGGTCAAATTTAATGTCCTTAAAGACTGTTTTTGAAAATGAAAAAAATAAATAATAATAATTATAAAAGTTTAAAAAATGAAATACAAATAAGAACTATTCGTTGCATGACCAAACCAACCAGTAGTTATTGAAGCACACTTAATGTGAACAAGGTATCGTAACAGAAGTTAACACAACTGCAGTCTCCAAAGACTGGAAAAGTTATATGTAGTAGTCAACTATGATCTTCATAGGCTAGCTAAGCTATAGTTAGTTGTCAATTATCATTTTCAAGGCCTGGAATTATTCTTCTAGGATTATAAGCTGGTTCCTTACAGCAAACCTCCTCTCTCCACGCCGCTGGATAACCCAACGGAACATCGTGTGGCGTCGCTGGAGTGGTCGGAACGTTTCATTGTGTCAATGTTATCCGCCTACGGGACACCATCTACGGGTTTTGAATTCAGAGTTTCCTTCTCTTAGACTAGTCCAATCCATCCCGGTTTCAACTCCAGACCATGAACTTGAGATTGGCTCAGTTTAGACCACTCGGCCACCCTAAGCAAGTTATATTTAGTAGTCCATCATCACATCCGAAGGCTAGGAAAGTTATATTTAGTAGACAATCATTGTACGGTTTTTTTTCTTTCTCAAGTTTAAGGGAAAAAACATACACACACACACATACACACACACACACACACTCTCTCTCTCTCTCTCTCTCTCACACACACACACACACAAACAAACACACACAATTAGAAAAAAAATAAAATCCCTACCCAGCAGACATCTGGCCACAGTAACTGAATTAGAGCTAACGTCGTGAACGTGTTACACGAGATGACGAAATGGCTGGCGCGACCAATAGATGTACTCTCTGTCAGCGGCCCCTAAACAGGGAAAATCAGATAGTTGGACTCAAAGTTTCCAAGGGTTTTTTTTTTTTTTTAACTTGAGACTGCTGCATGCCTGCTTCGCATCCGACTTGCGCAGGGGTGGACATCAAAGAGGGGCATCAAAATCACTTGTATACGGTAAATGCTACAATTCATTATCCAACACTTAAGGAAACGGTCTGCATCGTTTAACCCCGGCTTGTTCTTTGTTCAGCTCTGAAGAGAAACTTATTGTAAACGAGTTCATGAAATGATATGAACAGTGATAATGTCGTAGAATGATTAAATTTTTACAAAAAAAGATGTATCAACGCATGAATACATAAATGAATGAATAATCTCCAAGAGCCTAACCCAGTGGCTCACAAAGTACGCGCCCTAACCCAGTGGGTCACAAAGTACGCGCCCTAACCCAGTGGGTCACAAAGTACGCGCCCTAACCCAGTGGGTCACAAAGTACGCGCCCTAACCCAGTGGCTCACAAAGTACGCGCCCTAACCCAGTGGGTCACAAAGTACGCGCCCTAACCCAGTGGGTCACAAAGTACGCGCCCTAACCCAGTGGCTCACAAAGTACGCGCCCTAACCCAGTGGCTCACAAAGTACGCGCTCTAACCCAGTGGCTCACAAAGTACGCGCTCTAACCCAGTGGCTCACAAAGTACGCGCTCTAACCCAGTGGCTCACAAAGTACGCGCTCTAACCCAGTGGCTCACAAAGTACGCGCTCTAACCCAGTGGCTCACAAAGTACGCGCTCTAACCCAGTGGCTCAAAAAGTACGCGCCCTAACCCAGTGGCTCAAAAAGTACGCGCCCTAACCCAGTGGCTCACAAAGTACGCGCTCTAACCCAGTGGCTCACAAAGTATGCGCCATGGCACCAAGGGGAGCCGTGGCACCAAAGGGAGCCGTGGCACCAAGGGGACCCGTGGCTTCCTCACAGAGGAGCCGAGATGTATTGCACGATTTTCTTAATTTTTATTTCCAACTTCAATTCACTGGGGTAGGTGGCCACAGTTTTGATCAAATGTGCGGTGATCAACAGGTTTCCACAAATAACGATTCGTTAGTTGAATTTGATCTATTGAAGCTTTTTTGGGATTTAAGTGTTTTTCCCCCCATATCCCTATTCCCCAGTGTGCTTTTTGTTTTGGGGCCCGGGAGGGGGAGGGGGAGATTTGACCTACGGCGCCTTATAAAAATCCTGATGCATCAAAGGTGTCGAGAAAATATAACAATATCAAGTCATTTGTCACATAACATTACTGCTTTTGGTGACATTTTCTCAAAGATATATTACAAAGAGGTTTATGTAACCAAGCATCTGAAATCACGAAAGTTAAAGAACCGGATGTTATAGCTCAGAACCGCCATCCACCATGCGCGCACTGATTTCCGGAAGACTGGCTTCAAGCATTCTTATAAATTTAAAAAAATAAAGACAAAAAAAAGTCTAAATAATTTGTCGTCAGATTATGCGTAGTTTGAGTGGCCTCATTGATGTGCTGAAATCTGTGTTACTTGAAAGAGGCAAGGAAAGACTGCACCGGGACGCTCTGCATTATTAAAAACATGGAGTTTATTTAAACTATGGAGACGAAGACAAACACATAACAAAACAAAAAAAATAATAGTTTCACCGCGAAACTAGCTGCTTAGCCCGTCGGTCGACGAAATCAGTTCACAAGACATATTTAAATTTTCTTTAAGTTTAAGGGGGATAACGTCAATTTTTTGTAAATATTTGGGGTGCGGATGAGTCTGAGACGGTCTCAAACCCGTCCGGTGCAGTGAATTCGATAGCCGGTCATTAAAATATTTGCCGGGTGGGGACTACAAGACCTAGAGAATAATGATAATCGCCTCTGCTCAGAGTTCTATCACAGTCTAAGGTGTGCTCTCTTGCTGGCTTGAGTCCTTCACACGTAAGTTCTATCAGAGTCTAAGGTGTGCTCTCTTGCTGGCTTGAGTCCTTCACACGTAAGTTATATCAGAGTCTAAGGTGTGCTCTCTTGCTGGCTTGAGTCCTCATGTAAGTTCTATCAGTTCTATCAGATTCTAAGGTGGGCTCTCTTGCTGGCTTGAGTCCTTCACACGTAAGTTCTATCAGATTCTAATGTGTGCTCTCTTGCTGGCTTGAGTCCACACGTAAGTTCTATCAGATTCTAATGTGTGCTCTCTTGCTGGCTTGAGTCCTTCACACGTAAGTTCTATCAGTTCTATCAGAGTCTAAGGTGTGCTCTTGGCTTGCTGGCATGAGTCCTTCACACGTAAGTTCTATCAGAGTCTAAGGTGTGCTCTTGGCTTGCTGGCATGAGTCCTTCACACGTAAGTTCTATCAGAGTCTAAGGTGTGCTCTCTTGCTGGCTTGAGTCCTCATGTAAGTTCTATCAGATTCTAATGTGTGCTCTTGGCTTGCTGGCTTGTTGACTTGCTGGCTTGGGTCTTTCACACTTCTTCAGAATCAATTTGTCGCAGATCAATTTTTGTATTGGGTAAATGTGGCGGGGGAGGGGGGGGGGGTTGGTAGGGACGTGATGTGACTTTTACCTTTCAAGGGTAGGGGGTTGGTAGGGACGTGATGTGACTATTACCTTTCAAGGGAACGGGTGTTGGTAGGGACGTGATGTGACAGTTACCTTTCAAGGCCCTATGACTCATAGAAACTTACATGTGCCCTTACGATAATTCGATCTTTTTAGGGCTCTAGTATATCAAGATCATATTACTACTCTATGATATAAAGAGCATCATAAGATCACATGGCATTCCCTGACGTAAATGTTCCAAGGATATGAGGCTATTAATCTAGGCCTTACGAATATGAGGATCTTTATGCGGCCCTAGTAGTAAATCATATACACTTTAATGGACCAAATGATATCATGACCTAACAGAGTCATAGTCTAATGTTTATAAATCAATAGTATTCACATATCTTTATTGGCTCATGGGATATTTCGGATACTTACAGTGACCCCTGGCATAATGTGTATTTTAAACTTCCAGTTTTTACTATAAAGAACATTTAGACTTTTCATACGTTAAAAGACCTTTCCAGTGCCACACAAGACATTCGAAATTTTAACTTTTTATATATTATAAGGATCTTTAACTTTTCATATGATATAAGGGCCTTTAACTTTTCATATGATACAAGGACCTTAAACTTTTCATATGATATAAGGACCTTTAACTTTTCATATGATATAAGGACCTTTAACTTTTCATATGATATAAGACATTGCAAGCTCTACAAAGTAGTAAGAGCTTTGGGTCTCCAAATGATATGAGGAGCTTAAACTTTTCATATGGTATAAGGACCTTAAACTTTTCATATGGTATAAGGACCTTAAACTTTTCATATGGTATAAGGACCTTAAACTTTTCATATGGTATAAGAACTTTCAAGTGCCACAAGATATCAGGGACTCTTAGTTTCCAAATTATATAAGGACCTCTAAAGGCCGTGACCAACTCTCTTTTACGTTTCACACAATACTACAACAACTGAAATACACTGATTTAAAAAAAAACAACATATTTTCATATCATGTTTTTCTAGACTTCTTTTGGCACAATACGTCTTTCAAAAAAAAAAAAAAAAAAAAAAAAACGCAGTCCATTGTCGAGTAGCTCATCCCAACCCCCCCCCCCCCACACACACACACACATACACAATTTCATCCTCACCACTCTGTATCCCACACCCAATCTTAACCTCCATTGAAAAATCTTCAAATTGCAAGCACGGCTACTTGTCCCTCACAAAAAAAACGCAACACGGCTTAACAATGTTCACATTATGCAATGTAATTAACACGACTGGAAATATATTGTTTTTCCTCATCGATTATCAAACTAATAATAATAATAATAATAACAATCTGCTTACTTAAACTTTTTTCAAAACTTTTTTTAAAATTACATAATCAGTTTAATACAACAGATCAACGAGAGGGAGAAGTTTGTTTGTGCAGACGCCAATCCAGAATTAGAGCTCCAGCAAGTTTATCGCAATTTTGTGCATGCAAAACTACAAAGCTGTGACAATGGAGGAAAATCCCCTTCATTCTTAAATCGATATTTCTTGTCATCTCATTAGAGTTGAATCAATAGTCCGTTTTCTGGTCCCGTCTCGAAGACCAAAAAAAAAAACCAAAAAATAATTCTACATTAGGGCCCTTTTCAGCTGATTTTTTATATTTTTTAAAAATGTTTCTCTAGTAATGATTTTAGTTGGCTGTCGGATTAATTAATCATAATGGGAAATTGCAGTCCTCGCATTGGCTTACAAGGCACTGCACTTTGGCTCACAAGGTGCCGCACTTTGGCTCACAAGGTGCCGCACTTTGGCTCACAAGGTGCCGCACTTTGGCTCACAAGGTGCCGCGCTTTGGCTCACAATGTGCTGCGCTTCGTCTCACAAGGTGCCGCACTTTGGCTCACAAGGTGCCGCACTTTGGCTCACAAGGTGCCGCACTTTGGCTCACAAGGTGCCGCACTTTGGCTCACAAGGTGCCGCGCTTTGGTTCACCAGGTGCCGCACTTTGGCTCACAAGGTGCCGCGCTTTGGCTCACAAGGTGCCGCACTTTGGCTCACAAGGTGCCGCGCTTTGGCTCACAAGGTGCCGCGCTTTGGCTCACCAGGTGCCGCACTTTGGCTAACAAGGTGCCGCGCTTTGGCTCACAACGTGCCGCGCTTCGGCTCACAAGGCGCTGCGCCTTAAACTAAGACACGGGCTACAATTTGTTGTGTGCGTCTGGGTTCCGATTAAAATACACAACCTTTAAGCGTAGTTGTCTAAATGACAAAAGCTGTCGTGATGAATGTTGAATGGTGATTGATGGTCGGCCGTATGCTATAACTTTCGGTTTGATAACAGGGAGGCGGTGTCGCGGCGTAGGGGAAGTCCCGGGAATATTAGGGGCGTATTTTAATTTTTATTGCCTTTTTTTATTGTGTTGAAACTAGAAATTGGTTTTAAAATCGAGAAATGTGGTGTTGGCAATGTTTTAGGATTTTTTTTTTTTAAAAAGGGGGTGGGGTTGAAAAATTGTTATGTGCCCGAGACTAATGTAAACGTACCCTCGGGGGGGGGGGGGGATTTGCAGTGAATTACGAAAGTATGAGTGTCTTTGCGGGCAGCCCAATTTACCCCTGTTAACGACTTGCTCATTGAGTGCGTGCTTTGGTTGGTGTTTCGTATACTCCATTTGTTAGTGAGCGTATTTGATGTCAAGATTAATTGTGTAGCTCTTACTATGATGTGGTTTGTATTGGAGACGAATTTGTGTTTGAGAGATGACGTTGTTCGTTGTTGTTGCTTTCGGTAGTTAGTGAGTTGAAGACAGACAGAGAGAGAGAGAGAGGGAGAGAAAGTGGAAGAGAGAAAGCACGTTGTGGAGTTTTTGTCAAATAAAGAACCATATCAAATATTGATCTCGGTGCTGTTACTAATTACCCCTAGACCAAGTGAAGCTTTGAACTGCTTATGTAAACAGCCATTCGTTGCCCGCCCCCCCCCCCCCGTTTGAGTTCCCACTGCCATTAGTGCCTAATTTTTAAAGTCTATTCCAAAATCCCCTTTTCCATTCAACCCGCATTTTTTCTTAATCTTCCCACAAAACCCCAGAAATTTTCTAAAATTTCATCAGTTTTTTCCACCTTAACCCCAGCTCATTCCGTGCTACCTCCACTTATCCCCTTAAAAGCAGCCCCTTTACATTGACCTACCCACGACTAGGCACGTTGCTGGGGCATACGACCTATGAAAATAACTAAGATAGTATTCACAGACGTGGCACCATAATCAAAGTCAATTTAAATTAAAAGTAATTTTCTTTAAAGTACTCACAGGCTGTAAATGGCCAGCCATTGTCTTCAGTGCTAAGAGTGTAGAAAATGCCCGTATGTAGGCGTGTCCAAGGCATCCCATGTGTAGGCGCACCATCGCCATCAATGCGCTGATATAGATTCGGAAACTGTCGTCCATCGTCTTCATCTTTTAAGTAGGTGCAACATCGCCGTGTATGCCCTAATTTAGATTCGGAAAATGTCGTCCACTGTCGTCATATCTTGAGTAGGTGCACCATCGCCATCAATGCCTTGATATAGATACCGATTTGGAAACTGGAGTCGACCGACTTCTTCTCTTTATCAGGCTATAATAACCCTATCGCCATACACATTTTTTTTTGCGCCAGTTTCCAATCATGGATCTTCTTGCCTGTAAAATAATACTGAGTGGATATTAACATTAAGGATATAAAACAAGTGGATCGTAAACTTGTTTTAGCAAAAGAGCCTCTCCCATTTTCTTTCCTCTTTCTTCGCCCTGCTCAGTAGTATTAAGGTTTAGCGAATACAACACGTTTGTTCCTAATCCTAACCGTAACCCTAGATCTAACTCTAACCCTAACAGATTTTAAGATTGAGCATGGTGAAAATTTTCCTCCCCCCCCCCCTCTTAAAAAACAACAACAAAAACAAAAAAAAAAACTATTCGCTTGGCGATTCTAACATATCCATTTTCGAATACAGTAGTTCTCAACTTCCCCAATACCACGAACCTTTTATACAGTTCCTCATGTTGTGGTGACCCCCCGACCGTACAATTATTTTCGGTTCTTCTTCATAAGTATGTGTTTTCGGCGACCCCTGCGTAAGGGTCGTTTGACCCCCCAGGGAGTCGCGACCCACAGGTTGAGAACCGCTGGTCTAACAGCACACACACACAAAGAGGCTAAGAATAAACCTGTTAGCCATACCTAAAAATCTAAAGTAAAATAATTGTATCAAACACAGAAAACGGAGACAGCGCATAGCAACATCGGATGGTGGTTTGAGAAACCATGCTTACAGCTGAAGAAGAAGAAAAAGAGGAACAAAATACAGGGTTTTGGGGGAAGGCTAAAATAAACTAGGAGCTTTCGCCCTGGGCCTCGTTGTGTCCAGACTCCCAAGCGGTGCTAAGTTGTATTTGCGTAGTTCCGGTGGTGACATCTTTCAACTGGTGTCATTCCGTGTGACACAACATGGGCGAGAAGAGACGCGTTGCATAATAATCGTGGTTAATAGACAGTGGGCGGTGGGGGGATATTTTATCCTGGGTTTGCAATTATTACTAGACACCGCTTTTTTTTTTTTTTTTTTATCTCCAAATTTTCTTCAATAATAATTTAAAAGAAAACTCTAGACGAGACATTTTGTTTCATTTGTTAACATGTGCTTAAATTCATTACGTGTGGGGATCATGATTTCCATCTAAACAGATAATTGCAAAGATTTTTGCCCCAACCCCACCATTAACACCACCATCAACCCCACCATCAACCCCACCGTCAACCCCACACCCAACCGAAAAAAAAAAAAAAAACTCCTAAAATACCACCCGTCACTAGATGTGAAAAAATTTAATGTTCCTTTAAAAAATTGACTCACTCTCACCCCCCCCCCCCTTTTTTTAAAATTTTTTTTACTGCATCCTATTTCAAATAAATTGCTATTTTGTCGTTACAATGGACACCCTTCCTGCCTCCATTATTTCCCTCCCCCACCCCTTCCAGGATATTACTAATAAATAACATGAGATTTGTTAAAAAATTATTTCAAAATTGGACTTTTATCCGAAAACCATCATCATCAGTGGCGCTACAGCCAACGGAAGGCTCTGGCCTGCTTCACCACATCCTTCAAACACAGAAAAATCCTCAGTTTTCGTCTCCATGCACTCACCCCCAAGCTAATTTAAAAACAACTCCTTGTTTCAAAAAATAGTAACTAAAATCTTCCCCACCACACCCCCCCCCCCTGTTTTCATGGTCCTCCCAATGCACACCTTTAAGATTATAGCTTGAGAACCACGCTCCGCGAGACCTTATCGTTACCATCCAACCTTACATTACAGTTTTGCCGATGCGCCAGATTAACCACAAGATGTAAAGGTGGGGGGGGGGGAGCTAAAACAATCCCCCACTGCACATACGTATTAAGTCAGGCCCCTGACGACTAAATTGATAGCTTGACCTTGATTAAGGTCATTTCACGTTCGTGGCTGAAACCTTTTTGTTCCCCTTCCCCGTGATGTCAGATTTGATCAAATCTTCCCCCATTTAACATTTATCGACTCCTGTTATGTAATTAATGGATCCCATATTCAATCTTCCCTCTTCCCTTTTACCGTCTCCACCCGAAGCTTACAAAAAAAAAAAAAATCAAAAAATCTTGAAATATAATTAATGTGCACTTTGAGGTTGTTTTTTTGGTGTGTGGAACATTCTGATATTTTTAGAGCTAGGGGCAGATCATTCAAACAACTGCATAGTGTAAGGGAAATAGGCAACAAAAAAATTGAGGTCAAGGAATGTATTGTTTAACTAAGTGCGATAAGCGAGTTACAATGTTAGATGTCGGATATTTCCGGGGGAAAAAAAAAATAAAAATCTACGTCATTTCTTTACAACGCTATGAATGCACTCGCCCCTGTAGCTGCGCCATATTGGATTTAAAATTTGGAAGCGTTATTGAAATCAATCAGTGTGAACTTTTGCGCGGACCAAAAATAGAACCTGGTTGACACACGGAGGAGGAAAACTTGAAATATATGCGTAGAAAATTTGTGAGAAAATGACGTTGATACTCTATGAATAGATGTGTAATATAAGATAGGATAAGATAAGATGAGATAAGATAGGAAAGATAAGATAGGTATGATAGGAAAATATCAGATATTATAAGATAAGATTAGATAGGATAAGATGGGATAGATCACATAGATAAGATATGATACGATAGGATTAGATAAAATATGCTAGGATTTGATGTAAAGAAAAATGATATGATAAAATAGGATAAAATAAGATAGGATAAGATAAGATTCTTGATGGAAATTTTTAATTTACAAAAAATAATTAATCTATTGTGCATATTTATTTTGAGCAAATACATTAATACATGTAAAACCAGACAACATTTTACAATTCAAACACTTTAAACACAACACTTCTAAAGTTTTTGTCTAGCGTAGAAATCGGCCACCAATAAACTCCTTTAGTGAAAAGTGTCTCAAATGACAGATTTACTGCAGACCTAGTCAAAATGTCCCAAAGGAGACATTTGCTGCAGACCTAGTCAAAGTTTCTCAAATGACAGATTTACTGCAGACGTGGTCAAAGTGTCTCAAGTGACATTTACTGCAGACGTAGTCAAAGTGACATTTACTGCAGACCTAGTCGAAGTGTCTCAAGTTACAGATTTACTGCAGAGCTAGTCAAGGTGTCTCAAATGACAGATTTACTGCAGACCTCGTCAAAAGTGTCCCAAAATAGGGAGTAAGTTGGGTGGGGAGAGAGGATGGGTGGTTGCGGGTGGGTGTGCTCCAGCTGACGACAGATACACAGACGGGTCTGTTTGAAGTTGTCGTTTGATTGACGTGTCCCCTCGAAGGTATCAGTTGTTGTCAGAAGAGGGAATATGTAACACGTGATCGATAAGCTCGAGGCATGACGTCAGTTTTTTAACATTTAATAAAAAGGAAAAAAAGGGGGGGGGGGCGTTTGTGTTTTCTTTGTCAATCATGATTTTTGTTCGTTTTTTCCACGCCCCCCCCCAACCCCCTTTACAAAAACAACTTTAGATCTAACCATTGGTTGGTTATACTACGAAAAAGAGTTCGCGAAGGTATAGCACATTAAAGTTATATTTTTTTGGTTCGAGAACGAGCTTCAAATCCGGACACACAGAGCATTCACTTAACAACCGACAGCTTCAAGGCCGGACACACAGAGCATTCACTTAACAACCGACAGCTTCAAGGCCGGACACACAGAGCATTCACTTAACAACCGACAGCTTCAAGGCCGGACATACAGAACCTTCACTTAACAACCGACAGCTTCAAATCCGGACACCCAGAGCATTCACTTAACAACCGACAGCTTCTCTATAGTTTTTTTTCTCTAGCAAGAGCTATAACGCAGGGTACTCTGAGGTGGTCAACCACGTGCTGGAAGGTTTCGGACATACATAGCTGGTCGGTCAATAAGTTATTATCTGCACACCGGAAATTCATAATTTTCTTTTTTTTAGAAATTAAAACCCATCATATGGGATATTCCAACCTTGCTCATATCAACTTACAGTGCCGTAAATTCCAAAAACTATTTTTAAAAAAGACATATAGAACGGAATGCTCGCCAAAGACGACATTGACATAATATTAAGTCAAAGTCTGTTTTTTTTAAAAAAATGCTTTATTTTAAATTTTCGGAAGGCTAATTGACTCACTTCCCGTCAACCTATCCAGCCCCAGCCCCCAACACCAACCCCGAAAAGTCCGTTGTCCCCCCCCCCCACCCCACGGGGAAGATACAAATGAAATTAACGATAACAGCGCAGAGGGTTTTTTTTTTTTTTTATTATTTTTTTTTTTAAAGACAAATATTGCAAGTGCGTATGGTGCGTATTCATTTTCTTTTCTTTTTGTCTAAAATTGTCGGTGAAATAAATCTGCGGTGTACAATCGTGTGAGTCATTTGAATATTTATGTACTTCAGGGGCGTGGGAAAAAAAAATTGTGTGGTCTCGAACCTTGTTTGTGGGGCGGTCGGGGTGGGGGGGGGGGTGGGGAAACACTAACAGGGGATTTTTATAAAATGTGTTACTTGTGTGCATGTTTTGTCAAATTTTCAGCCTCACCGCCCATTGCGTGTTATTACAATTTATTAGGATTTAATAGAAAAAACTATATATTTAAGTTTATTTTCAATTCTTTGTGAGTACTAAAACGAAAAGTTAGAACAACTTTTCCCTTGTGGCTTTACGAAAGATCAAAATACATACTTCTCTAAAGTAACATACAATCAACTAATGTCACTAACTTTTACCACTATATAAGATAAACTCTCTGAATGCTTCCTAAAAATGAGGCAAACGCATTTAAGTTTGGTGCGTAAAACGTCTTTGTTTTGCGGAAATAGTTTCAATTTTAAATATTAATTAATACATTTGCGATGTAAAAAGTGGTGGGAGATTAGAATATTAATATAGTTCAGAGGCGGTGGCGTACCGGAGGTCGTGGGGGGGGGGCAGGGGGGGGCGGCTTAGCACTAATTGGGCATCTTGCAAACTGAGATACTTGAATGCATGTTTGGTGAGGTAGTTTTAGTAGATGGGAAGTTCCCCGCACTGCGGCCGCCATTGTTTGGCCAATATTAGAAAAGAATTGAGGAAAGTTTGATTTGATTTAAAATCAAATGTCAGAACAAAGCGAACAAATAATGAAATAAATAATGAAATAAATAATGAAATAAATAATGAAATAAATAATGAAATAAATAATGAAATAAATAATGAAATAAAGATTTGTTTATCGTAAATTATTACGTCAGTTTTAAGAAAGGGGTGGAGCGGAAAAGGAGGGGGGCAGTGGCGTAGTGAGGGGGGGCAACATGCCCCGGGCGCTACTCACAAAAGGGCGCCAAATGGTATATTTTACTATAATATTGTATGGTTTTCGAATAGGGGGCGCTAAAAAGGTATTGGGGGGCGCTAAAAAGGTATTGTGCCCCGGGCGCGAGTTAAGCTCGCTACGCCACTGGGGGGTGGTGGTTGTAGTTAAGCTCATATTCTTTCTTCAAATAATCACGTGAGTGAACATTATCGGTCTTTAAAATAACACATAGGGTATGAAGGACCCCGTAAAGTAATATACACAAAAATATATGTATTTAAAAAAAAATTAATGCTAGTCGCCAAAACTATTCCACATTCAAAAAAACGATACGACGCTGTGCACAATCGTACTGAACGAGGAAGTCACTGGAAATATGGAGGGCTTAGTGTAGACAGTAGGGGGGCAATAGCTCTAATACACCCTCCCTAAATCAGCAGATAAAAAGTCTCGGTGAGGCCTATGTTTACATAATTATAAATATTGACAACTCTTAAACACTGGAACCCTGATCAATAGAAAGCAAACAGGACCGCCGACAAACGTGACGTGTGGACCATCCGAGAAAATGGCCCTTAATGCTTTTGGGTGTGTGGGGATGTGGGGTCGAGGTGGGAGAAGGGGGCGTATGTGGAATGGATTAGAAGAGAAGGAGGGGGTGGTGGTTGCACACTGATGGTGGTATTAGCAGAAATATTGTAGGAGGGAGAGAGAGAGAGAGGGAGAGATGGGAGTAGGGTTCGTATGAGATGACCAATTTCTAAAATTGAACCTTTTCACACCCCCACCCTTCTCTCTCCCTCTTAGATCAGTTTATCTTAAGATGAGCTCGGGGTCGATTTTTGTTCACGGTTTCTTCTCTGCTACCGGAAGGTCGTCAGAGAAGTATTAGCCAAAAACTGTGAGTCTCTATCAGCGCGACCCCCTTTGGATAGGATATAGGACCCCCAAGAACATCATGAGCCGTTGAGCGAGACAAAATTGTTGGCACAAGATGCGAGCATGTTAGTGGCTCCAGACCTCTGAGTTCGGGCTTCGTGGCTTTCGTGTGGACACCAAGCCTGATTGCGTTCGTTTCATAAACTGCGAGCAGTGAAACATGATTTACGCGTTGGTTCTCGTGCTAACTATTAGGAGCCACCGTTAACAAAGAGTTCCACTGCCAACGATATTTTCTGAGATGTCTAAACACAGAGCCAGCAATGAAAATAAACTATGCTTTTCTTTAAAAAATATTTTTTTATGGTGACGTGAAGGCTATGTACCTGTATTATGTGTTGTTCAGTTACTACTAAACTATCTCTCTCAATTTTATTTTTTTTAGTAATATTTCCTTTCTTTTATAAAATAAAGTTTGTTTTTTGTTGTTTTTTTTAAATTCTAAAATTTCTTGAAGTTTTTAATTCATAAAATTGTTTAAAAAAATTTTCCTAACATCTTTTTTTTTTTTTTTAACTTTTTATTTTGTTTCTTCCATTTAAATTCAACTTTTCATTACATTTAACTGTTTTTGTTACTTTCATTTTGTGCTTTTGTTTAAATTTTTATTTATTTTTTAAAAAATTTTTTTTTTATTTTTTATTTTTTATTTTTAATTTTTTTTGTAATTAAATTTCTTTGCTTCAGCTTTCCTCTATTAGACTAACCAAAGTATCCCCCGTTAAAGCTCTAGAGTTAAATAGCACAATTTTATCTCAACTAGTCTTCACTTCCTCGTGAATCAGTCAACTGTGTACACGTAGTCAGCACCGCATATTCTTATTGCGTGTTTCTGATAAAAACCTTGCGTCATTTTCTTGACACGTCTAGAAGCAAAATATCAACAAAAAAAAAAAAATTAAAATTTACTCTTAGTTTATATTTTTAAAAGTGCTTACTGAAAATGGGGCGAATAGAGTATGCGTCAAAGATTAACAGTATTGAAACACCCGCAACTTGGAGGCGCGCCTGTGTTTTGTAAAGGTTCGTAGCTCCAGCCCCCACGTGTTCCCAGAAGTGAAAAAGATTATACGATGGGACGTTTTAAGAAATGGGTCGCTCGATGGAGGAAAACAATTTTTTTGTGACGGGTCATAAAACAGTATAAGTTTAAATCGTTTCACCCTGTAACATTGTAAAACAAATAGAAGACCTGTTTACTCTTACAATGTACGATTTTGAGGTGTATACAGTATATATACTGTGTGTTTTTTTTACTATTAAGATAATGTATTGAATGATTTGTGATGATATTGTACTTTTGTAAGATTTTGAGGGTAAACAGGTCTGAAATAGTACAACATTATATAACAAATGACATAACATTATATAACAAAGGACATACCATTATATAACTAATGACATATCATTATATAACACATGACATAACATTATATTACAAATGACGTGACATTATATAACAAATGACATAACACTATATAACAAATGGCATAACACTATTTAACAAATGACGCAACATTATATAACAAATGGCATAACATTATATAAAAATGACAACACTATATAACAAATGGCATAACACTATTTAACAAATGACGCAACATTATATAACAAATGTCATAACATTATATAAAAATGACAACACTATATAACAAATGACATAACACTATATAACAAATGACACAACGTTATATAACAAATGAAACCGACACGAGCTGGTGTGAAAGTGAGCATAACGTGTATCGCAAGAAACCGGTGAGTGACCATGAGTTAACATGAGGCTTGACTCACAACTTGTAAATGTCTTTTAGGCAGCCAGGTGAGTCCTATGCAGCCAGGTGAGTCCTATGCAGCCAGGTGAGTCCTATGCAGCCAGGTGAGTCCTATGCAGCCAGGTGAGTACTATGCAGCCAGGTGAGTCCTATGCAGCCAGGTGATTCCTAAGCAGCCAGGTGAGTCCTAAGCAGCCAGGTGAGTCCCATGCAGCCAGGTGAGTCCTATGCAGCCAGGTGAGTCCTATGCAGCCAGGTGAGTCCTATGCAGCCAGGTGAGTACTATGCAGCCAGGTGAGACCCATGCAGCCAGGTGAGTCCTATGCAGCCAGGTGAGTCCTAAGATGCCAGGTGAGTCCTATGCAGCCAGGTGAGTCCCATGCAGCCAGGTGAGTCCTATGCAACCAGGTGAGTCCTATGCAGCCAGGTGAGTCCCATGCAGCCAGGTGAGTCCCATGCAGCCAGGTGAGTCCTATGCAGCCGGGTGAGTCCTATGCAGCCGGGTGAGTCCTATGCAGCCGGGTGAGTCCTATGCAGCCGGGTGAGTACTATGCAGCCAGGTGAGTCCTATGCAGCCAGATGAGTCCTATGCAGCCAGGTGAGTCCTATGCAGCCAGGTGAGTCCTATGCAGCCAGGTGAGTCCTATGCAGCCAGGTGATTCGATAGTTCACCTTTCACCACGCTGATGGCGCTCGTCGTTGGAATGCTTGAAGTGGGGGAATCGGGGGGTGGTGGGGCATTGTTTGCGATTTTTCAATTTTGTTTGTTTGCTTTTATTCATATAAATTTTGTTTTTAATGTTGCTAGGGGTTGTATTGGGGGGGGGGGGGGGGGAAGGAATTAGTGAAACTATCTCTCAGGAAAAAAATGTTTATTTGCGAATGACTGTATACAATATTCAGCGCCATGGCGAGGCCCCCCCCCCTTTTTTTTTTTTTAACTGAACTCGCTTCACTGTTAATTCATTACAAGGCATTGCATTGGGAGGAAGTCTTTGCCATCAAGTGGGTCATAAGCAGACCGTGGTACTCACAAAGATTAAAGCTCTGGAAATAAATCGAATACCGGGTACATCCGGCCCACAGCACATGCCTCCGTGTGTTGTATCCGATTACATATTTAATGAATTGTTGACTCGTGAATATTTTATTCGATTCTGAAGATTAGACAAAAGTCCACAAGACCGGGGTGTGTGAGTTTTTTGTGTGTTTTTTTTTTGACTTGGCGATGATAGTTTGGAGGATGTGAAGATTTAGCGTCTGGGGGAAAGGGGGGGGGGCGGGCGTGTGGATTGACGATAATTTGGATTTATAAGGAAGTTTAGATAAAAAGTTAAGCGATGAAGCGGTAAGGGGGGGGGGGGTTTCCCCGAGGTTTAAAAGGGGGGGGGGCCTATCATAAATGCCAGCATATAAGAGCATAGATTTATATGCACCATATTTGAGCATGTTGTGAAGCAACAAAAAAAAAAATCAAATTTTTGTGTAAAAAAAGACAGTGGTGAGATGTACGAATAACGAGACAATTCCACCAAAGTGCGTCACAGATTTAACCACAACCCCCCCCCCCCCAAACTCCCACTCTGACAAGTCTGAGCTGTTATTTCTCAGTGTAAATATAAGAGAAAATATTTTCGTTATTTCTAGGAGGAAAAAATATATATATAAATATCATTTCAATAAAAGCGTAAAATTGGCCGTATATTAAAACGGTAAATATGCCGCAAAAGGGAATTTGAAACAAAAATGTCTTTTGTTCAGTGGAGAAGCCATAGTTAGTGTTGTCCGTCCGGGGTGGGTCTAGCTCTTTGCAAGCTCCTACTCAAGAATAACATATCCAGGCGGTCAAAAATGCTGCCCGCCCCCCAAAATAAGAAAACAAAAGTGCCACCCCGGGTGGATGTGTGCATGTGTGTGTGTGTGTGGGGGGGTGGCAGGTTGTGGTCTCAGCAGGCGTTTCGTAGCTTTGAAAGTTTCCGTACGCAATGTGATGCGATTATGATAGTTAAGGCAATTATAATGTATTGCATAATGTACATGCTCGAAACTGGAGAGACTTACCCCTTAGAGAGTTTCTGCATCCTTGTGGGAGTTGGACTCTGACGCTTCCTCACAATTTGCCCCTAAAGAGATTCCGCATCATTGTGTGACTTGGACTTTGAGGCGCTGCTCTTAATGATCCGCGGGAATTCTCGTAGTAGGAAAATCTCTTGAGCCGCTTTCAGATCAAAGTGGGGCTATCCCGCTTTTGTGTCTGGCTGGGGGTCGGGACGATCCATGTCACAGGTATAGAGGCGCAAAGCCAAGAGACCCGCAAGGGTCAAGAGACCCGCAAGGGTATATTTGGGGGAGTGACTACCTCAGTATTGCAGTGCTTCTTAGGGGACACGCCCCCCCTCCCCCCCCCAAAAAAAGACCCCAAATCTATTAAGTACTAATGAACGTATGTCCCATTCATCAGGCAGGCTTGCTGTCATCGAGGAGTTGTCTTCATGTTATTTACATGCTTTCCGAAATAATCCTACCATTAAATGGATTTGAAAAAAAAAAAAGAGAGAATAAAAAGGAACAACAGCCTCGATATGAAGATAAATTGAAAAAAATGATTATCTTTCTGAATTTCCCAGGACAGAAAATTGGATTGACAAAATTGTCGTCGTGACATTGGGGATCGGGGTGATCTTTTCTTTGGCCGCTGTCGAAGCTGTGGGCGGGGTTGGTGGGAGAACTCTGGCATACGGTTAAGCTCCCCACGTGATCAGATTTATGGAAAACGCCATCAGAAGTAGAAGTAGACAAAAATATAGTTACAAAACATAGCACAAAAAAAAGATAAAGAAATGGCAGAGAGGAAAAAAAATGACGAAAGACAAGATGGCAGAAATGTGAATATTTTTCAATAGATACTATTAAAATAAAACGTAATTAAAACGACACATATACTGTATTAAAGTGTCGCGGCATTAGTTAAGCGGCAAGGCTTGTTATGCTGGCTTTGCCTAAAAGGTTGTGTTAGGCGGAAAGGCTTGTTATGCTGGCTTTGCCTAAAAGGTTGTGTTAGGCGGAAAGGCTTGTTATGCTTGCTTTGCCTAAAAGGTTGGGTTAGGCGGCAAGGCATGTTTTGCTGGCTTTGCCTGAAAAGTTGTGTTATGTGGCAAGGCTTTTTATGCTGGCTTTGCCTGAAAGGTTATGTTATGTGGCAAGGCTTGTTATAGTAGCTTTGTTTAAAAGGTTGTTTTAGGCGGCAAGGCTTGTTATACTGGCTTTGCCTAAAAGGTTGTGTTATGCGGAAAGGCTTGTTATGGTGGCTTTGCCTAAAAAGTTGTGTGAGGCGGAAAGGCTTGGTATGGTGGCTTTGTTTAAAAAGTTGTGTCAGGCGGAAAGGCTTGTTATGGTGGCTTTGCCTAAAAGATTGTGTTAGGCTGCAAGGCTTATTACGCTGGCTTTGCCTAAAAGGTCGCGTTAGGCGGCAAGGCTTGTTATGCTGGCTTCGTCTAAAAGTTTATTTTAGGCGGCAAGCCTGTTATGGGTATTAGACTGGCTAAGCTTGAAAGGCTGGTTAAGCCTGATAGGCCGTTTAGGCCTTTTTGAGTTGATAGAGCCCGTTAGGCTAGTTTATTTGTTTATATATCTTTATTGGTTGTGTCGTTGTGTTTTTGTGTCGTTGTGTTGTTGTGTTGTTGAGTCGTTGTGTCGTTGTGTCGTTGTGTTCTTGTGTTGTTGAGTCGTTGTGTTTTTGTGTTGTTGTGTCGTTGTGTTGTTGTGTTGTTGTGTCGTTGTGTTGTTGTGTTGTTGAGTCGTTGTGTCACTGTGTCGCTGTGTTGTTGTGTTGTTGTGTCGTTGTGTTGTAGTGTTGTTGTGTCGTTGTGTCGTAGTGTTGTTGTGTTGTTGTTTCGTTTTTTTGTTGTGTCGTTGTGTCGTTAAAAATGTAATGATATAAACAAATAATGATATAAATAAGTAATGGTATAAATAAGTAATGATATAAATAAGCAAAGGTATAAATAAGTAATGATATAAATAAGAAATGAAATAAATAAGTATTGATATAATGAGTAATGACATAAAAAGTAATGATATAAATAAGTATTGATATACATAAGTATAGATAAAAATAAGTAATGTAAAAAATAAGCTATGATATACATAAGTAATGATATAAATAAGTACTGATATAAATAAGTATTGATATTAAAAAATAATGTTTGAAATCAGCAACGATATAAATGAGTAATGATGTAAATAGTTATTGATATAAATAAGTATTAAAATTAATAAGTCATGAACTAAATAGGCCATGACATAAATGTGTAATGGTAATGGTAACAACATACACATAAAAATCCCATGTTTTTTCCTAGACCGAGCTTTACAATACGCGCTCATCACTATTGTCGCCTGCAAAACATTAAGCTCAACATTATATCTCCACCAGCAACCCCCCACCCCCTGCCCTCCCCACCCCTCACCACCCTCCCTTTCCCCACCCCCTCACCCTCACCCACCGACAGTCATTCCAACTTTGCCGTAGATGAAATTACTATATCTGTGCCTGCTTTTGTTTATTTATCTCCACGCGTCTTTTGTTTAAACATTTCAGAACAAAGCCATCTCTGCTTCATCCCTCTCCACAACACAATTCCACGCCAAGACGCAGCAACAACAACGACAATAAAGAAAGAACAAGCGGGATAAAAAAAGAAAGAAAAAAATCTGTATTGATGGATTCACGGATTTATCTCCACAAACAACTTTAGGGATCAGCTTTGAGAACGTCCTTGTTATAGGAGGATCTAGGATACTACACTTTTTTTTATTTACAATTTCTGCAATCTTCAACCAGGGGGGAAAAAGTCTATAAATATATACGATTCATATTACTGGAGTTTTAATTGGGGACATCTTTTTGGTTTTGTTCTGTTGTGACGTTTGGGGAACCCCCCCCCCCCCTTACCTTTTAATGCTGTTGGTGATCTAGTTACGTCAGATACTTCCTCATCTGTAAAGGAAAACGATATTGGGTGAGTATCATAATGTATTTGTTACATTGTCTAAATGTGGACCATTTGCCATATATAAAAAAAATAATTTATTGAGCATTATCTTGTATAACATATTTTCAATGAATTTGACAGAAATATTTCAGGAAAAATAGTTTACGATTGCTGCAGAGAAGTTAGGTGTGTGTTCCAAAATCTAGTATCAGGTCAGGTCAGTTCATTAACAGCCCTGTCGTCGATCAGACTCTCCTTTGATGCCACTTCATCGATAAATTCACTTCATCGATAAATATATTTCATCGACAGACAGGACATCGATATGGAAGCCTCAGCGACAATTTAGCGGTTTAGTTGTATGGTCAGACATATTCTCTTTGAAATCTTTAAACTAGTGATGGGACGATTAATCGGAATCGTATCGGAATAATCGAAATATCGGGATTTTTCCAAAGCATCGGGAATCGGTATCGGAGCTGAATAATTCAGACCCGATTCCGATACCAAAACGATTCTTAACTGAATGAAGGTTTTTCTCATTAAAATGGAATTATTTATATTATTTTGAACTCAATACTACATCTTTGTATTATTAAAATGGAATTATTGATAGATGTGTTTATATAAAACCTTTCCAATACATTGTTATCTAGCATATTGTAAAGCTTCAATAGCAGGTTAATAAACTTTTCTAATCAATTCTCAACTTTTATATCAATTAAATATGTTAATATCTGGGTACAGTAATACATATATGTAATAATGGCCAGGAATCAGAATCGGAATCGTATCGGGAATCGTATCGGGAATCGGGATAATTGGGTAGAATCGGAATCGTATCGGAATCGTTAAAAATGTTGGTATCGTCCCATCACTACTTTAAACATCAGTAATCCCATTTAATTAAGTGATAGGAAATACACAGATATAATGTGTTCTTCTATATTTTGAGGACCAACGATCATTGGATTGATCATTCTGGCTCCTATGTTTCAGAGGGGTTCGTGATGTTACTGCGCGTGGTTTTGAAGGGGACACTTCACTGGTTGCAAGGGCTACTCAGCAGTGGTATTATGAACTGGGGGTTGCAAGACTGGAGGCAATAGACGCAAATGTGTCAAGTGTAGTCGCCTCAGCTGTTGCTTTTGGAAGCTTGTTCCAGTCCCTTATTGTGTTGAGTGATGGCCCATATGCGGTATTTATTCTGAGTTGGGTTTAAATGGCTCGTGACCTCTTTAAATGGAATAGTTTGTTTTCGAAAGTCCTTCAATTTTTACCTTCATACTGAGTCCTCGTATCAATGGAAATGCTTGTGGTCGACGCCTGATTCCACGAGAGGAATGACCAATCCCAAATTATCTTTGAAGAGATCCATCAATTACTGAAGTGTGTCTTTATTTTCCCTGCATCCCCCCTCCTTTAAATCCCGAATAATAACACTCTTTAAACGCTAGAAAGATATATTGATTGGGAACTGTCAGACGTTATTCTTGAATTGTTCTTTCTTCAATAATTTATCAAAAAATCTAGAGAAAGATTTTGGTGCGCTTGGCGCAGGATTTGCTTTCTTTCTCATTCGAATGACTTTGCTGTAAAATATCCTGAGTAAAGCGTTTCTTGAAACGATTCTAGACTGGAAACCTGCTCGTCGATTTATGGCATTTCTTGAACCGATTCTGGAGTCCTGCTCGTCGATTGAAAGAAGCGCGAAAGCTTAGGAGTGGTCATTCACTTGAGGTACTTTTTTCATGATCACGATTAGCGGCCCTATGGAAATACTTTTGAGAATATTTCACTTACTTTCTTGAAGTTGTCATTTCAACACCAGAGATATCGCTTTTTCGAGTATAGAAGCTCTACCCTAGAAAAATGGAGTGGATATGATTAAATTCGGTACTATCTCATTCTCAATAATGAGGGGCATGCCTAAACAAAGTTTGGCCTCGATCCATTTTTTGTTTAAGATTGAAATTTTGTCAATGAAGTGCTTGTCGATGAGATGTATTTGTTGATGAAGTAGCATCGATGAAGTGTCTGTCAATGAGATGTATTTTTCGATGAAGTGTATGTCAATGAGATGTATTTGTCGATAAAGTTGGGTCAATGACGTGTCTGTCAATGAGATGTATTTGTCGATGAAGTGTATGTCAATGAGATGTATTTGTCGATAAAGTTGGGTCGATGACGTGTCTGTCAATGAGATGTATTTGTCGATGAAGTGTATGTCAATGAGATGTATTTGTCGATAAAGTTGGGTCGATGACGTGTCTGTCAATGAGATGTATTTGTCGGTGAAGTGTATGTCAATGAGATGCATTTGTCGATAAAGTAGCGTCGATGACGTGTCTGTCAATGAGATGTATTTGTCGGTGAAGTGTCTGTCAATGAGATGTATTTGTCGATGAAGTGTCTGTCAATGAGATGTATTTGTCGATGAAGTGTCTGTCAATGAGATGTATTTGTCGATGACGTGTCTTTCAATGAGCTGTATTTGTCGATGAAGCTTCTGTCAATGAAATGTATTTGTCTGTGGATGCTTTGCCTAAATCGATGATGTGCTTGATGTGTCGACGATCGGTCATGCAACCCTAAAGACCGCTGTTCTTTCAAAAACTGTCTAACTTTATGACTTGTGTTTGTGTTTTTTTTTTTAAAAACCCTTTGGGAAGTTCCCCGCCGTGTTGGTATAGGTAAGGGATAATAAGGGCTGTGGGGGCGAAGTAAGATTAGGTTTTGTAAACGTAAATAAGTACCACAAGGAAGTGGGGGGGGGGGCCACCTGAAACAGACAAATAGAAACAACGATACGGCGAACAGATTCAAGTGGACAATAAAATAGTATACACTGCTGGGGTGAATTTGAGAAAAAATATGTGAATATGTGTACATTTTGGGACTCTTTTGAAAATTTAAGGTATCTGTGAATTTGAGGTCCCTTGTGTGTCTTTGACCTGCGAAAATGTTAAGTTCCCGTAAAGATTTAAATATTTCGCAGAAATTCCAGCCCCTGCTTAAAATTAAGACTTCTGTTTAATTTGTTGTTCCTGTGTAAATTTGCCGTCTCTTTTCCGATTTGTTGACCTCGTGTGAATTTAGAAAAAAAAAAAGAAAGAGAAAAAAATGAAACGAAATCGAACGGAAAATATTTTAAAAAGTGACTACCTGTTATGGTCGGGCATGGCAAAACTACCGTGCTCCTCTTTCGACCCCCCCCCCTTTAACCGGCCACACTTTTTCTTGCTTACACGAGTTTATTAATAAAAATAAATAATTTAAAGTGCTAACTGTGAGAAACAATATGAGATATATTTAATATGACACGTTATGTATGTGTTTGCATTCTTAAAGGAGTGCTGGACGTTGGAAAAAAAATGTATTCTCGCATGCGCGATATTTTCTCAGTAATGCCGAACCATGTTTGTCAACGATTATGTCAATAAAATAATTTCACTGGCCGCCGCCCACGGCCCCCCATAAGATTGGCTAAGTCCGGATTGTCCGAGCCGCATTGCATCTCGGAATGGAAAAGGAGATACGACGGCACTCACGTAACCGATTGCATGCTGCCGGAACGGCCGGGCAATTACATTCAAACCAAAGAAAAGCCCACCCGGAAGCCGAATCTTGCCCATCAACCTTGACCTTTGACGGCTCTCTCTCCCACCGAGCCCCCCCCCCTACCCTCCCCGAGCAAAACAGATGAGAGAACAAAAGTTTTGCAGCGGCAAAAACTTTTGAAGAAGGGGATTGGGGGTTGTATTCCCCGCAGAGAACAAATGGATATTAGTGGGAATGCACCGAAGTTCAAGTGTCAGATAACCAGAAGAAATGGGGTTCGGGGGTGGGAGGGAGGTGGCGACCCTAAACAGGGTGTTGATGGTCATCTGGTCGGTGGTGTCGATGAACGATTAGTATTCACGGTGTATGACATTCGGGAGAGTGTTTGGTGTGAATGGCCAACAGAACATTGCGTTCATTGCCACCGGTTTCAATGACCAGCTCTAGGATGTGTGTGGGGGGCCAGTGGTGTTAATAGTCCTGGCACTTGGGTTGATCATCAGTTGTGTTGATGGTCAAAGTCAGTTCACGGCTATTTGTGCTAGTGTCCGGTTATAGCCATAGCCGGTAATGATGATGGTGGCTGGGAATCAGAGAGGGATGGCTGTAATTTTTTCTTGGTGTGGTAAACTGGACAATAATTGTGATGACCAGTAGTTATTTTGATGTTTAGCTGAACCTAATTGACGCTGATGGCCAAATGGACAGTCCTGTTGATGGCCAAATGGACACTCTTGTTGATGGGAAAAGCGAACAGTCCATTTGATAGCCAAACGAACAGTGGTGCAGATGAGTTTAGGACAGTTGTCACGACGACATAGTGGCCAGCTGTGGCAATATGTAGCAATATCATCTGTCGATTAATTTAATTTTTTTTTTCAAAGCGTTGGGTTGTTTTCTTTGGGGGGGGGGGGGGGGCATGTGCCTTGAAATAGATTAGTGAAATTTGCATTAGATCCAATATCCGTTAATATCTCTATCATGTTGCCTTGAGAAATGGGTTAGATGTCATTTAACTTGTATCTTGTAAATGAAGAGATGTTATGTTTAGAGGCTTGTATGTGATAACCTGAAAAAAACACATTCATGGCACCCACATTTCTTAGTTGGGGGCTGTGGGACCTTCATTGGTTGGGGGCTGTTGGATCTTCATTGGTTGGGGGCTGTGAAACCTGCATTTGTTGGGGGCTGTACGATCTTTATTAGTTGGGGGGGGGGCTGTGGGACCTTCATTGATTGGTAGCTGTAGGATCTTCATTAGTTGGGGGTTGTGGGACCTTCATTGATTGGTAACTGTAGGATCTTCATTAGTTGGGGGTTGTGGGACCTTCATTGGTTTGGGGCAGTAGGATCTTCATTGGTTGGGGGCTGTGAAACCTGCATTTGTTGGGGGCTGTACGATCTTTATTAGTTGGGGGGGGGGCTGTGGGACCTTCATTGATTGGTAGCTGTAGGATCTTCATTAGTTGGGGGTTGTGGGACCTTCATTGATTGGTAACTGTAGGATCTTCATTAGTTGGGGGTTGTGGGACCTTCATTGGTTTGGGGCAGTAGGATCTTCATTGGTTGGGGGCTGTGAAACCTGCATTTGTTGGGGGCTGTACGATCTTTATTAGTTGGGGGGGGGGGCTGTGGGACCTTCATTGATTGGTAGCTGTAGGATCTTCATTAGTTGGGGGTTGTGGGACCTTCATTGGTTTGGGGCAGTAGGATCTTCATTGGTTGGGGGCAGTAGGATCTTCATTGGTTGGGGGCAGTAGGATCTTCATTGGTTATTATGCAGGGCAAACGTTGCATTCGGAAATATTATTTAATTACGGTACATATTTAGCCCGGCTGTTGGGGTCAACGTGTAACTATAGAGACGAAATACATCATGCACAAAATGTTCTATTGTCCATTCTACTACCTACGCCGTAGGCATGCCAGAAGTCATGGGTTCGCCGTAATCGTCCAGGTTTAGCGATCTTGTTCCCAGCGTCCCGACCGATTTTGATGTTATGTCTCAGATTCAGAATCAGTTTGGTAGAAATTCACTTCTGCTATAAATATGAGCTATCCTCAAGCACAATTCTGTCACCTTTGAAGCTTATGTCACGCACTCCGTGTTTAGTGATGAATACTTTGCCTGTAAAAAATTAGCATTCTTTGATCATGATACCATTATAAGGTTAGAAATCGTTGAAGTAGTTCATTTTGGCTATACATTGACCTTTATAAAAAAAAAAAATTTAAAAAGAAACAAGAAATTTGTTGGTAAGTGTAGTCGAAGAAATATACGAAAGGAAAAAGAGATATTAAAAATAGAAAGGTTTCATTAATTCAGACAAGGCTAACATTGCCACCCACCTCTATATATCTTTGTCTCTTTATATTTTAACTATATATGTTCTCTCTCTCTCTCTATATATATATATACCTCTCTCTCTTACCCCCCCTCTCTATTTTTTCCTTTCTTTTTCTATACTCTATCTTTGTGTTTCTCAATTCTATTCGTTTTTTTTATTTCCTCTCTGCATTTTAAAAAAATTCTCTGTTTTTGTATTCCCTCTTTCTTTTTCATATTTCTTCCTCTTTTTACTTCTTATCTATGTCAATCTTTCTTTAGATCTCCCTGTATCTTTGTCTCTTATGTTCTATCCTTCTAAGGAAATCTCTATCCCTCACGTCATTTCACTCCCCCTCTCGTAAACTGCCCAATCTTTCAATTCGAGTAATCTTCCCATCACAATCTGTGTAGCTGCAACTCATTTTAATATCGCTTCCTATCTGTCCAATGTTAAACCGAATTAACCTACTTATCGATTCCGCGCAATGGAATTATCAACAGATTTTTAACTTCTCCCCTACTAGAGCTTGTGGCTACATCTTCAATCTCTGACACTCCGATCCTTCTCCCGTCTCTTGAAATTATCAGCTTAAACGTCAAAACTGCCTCCTCTCTGAGCCACTGCCCTCCACACATTATTTCTCTCCCCATTTACTTCGCATACAACTTCCTGCCCACTTACCCCTTTACGCCGTGCCTTCTTCCCCGCCCATTACTCTGTCTCTCTCACGTATCCTCTATTACAGCCTTCTACTCTGCCTTCTACTCCCTGTCTTCTATCTCCTACCTTCTACGCCCGGCCTTCTAACTCCCGCCTTCTACGCCCGGCCTTCTAACTCCTGCCTTCTACGCCCGGCCTTCTAACTCCTGCCTTCTACGCCCGGCCTTCTAACTCCTGCCTTCTACTCCCTGCCTTCTATCTCCTGCCTTCTACGCCCCACCTTCTATCTCCTGCCTTATACTCTCTGCCTTCTATCTCTAGCTTTATACTCTCTGCCTTCTACCAACTCAGGTTCTAGTCAAGCAGGCGTAGCCATAATTTAAAAAAAAACCTTCATATAAGACTTGGGGATTAAAAAAAGAATAGTCATGTAGCCAGGCTATCTTTAGAATGAATTGCTTTAAAATCTTCATACAGAGCGGCTGCAAAAGGGGGTGATACAACTGCTCAGCTCTTACACAAGAGATGCAAAAGGCCGAGGAGTGGGGAAGGAGCGGCATCTATGACAAGCAAAAGGGATAATTGTCGGGATAATATTGCTGAGGGCGCTGTGTCGTATAATTGGCAAGGACGAGCGCCCTGCTCACCAACCGCGGGGGTGGGTGTAGGAGCAGGGGAGTAGTTACACCTTCTCCCATTGCCACGTCTCTTAAAATTCTTTAAGACGTCTAATATGCATACCACGTCTGTTCGTCTTTTTGTTTTATCTCATTAAAACTTTCTCTAGCCACAAAAATCACTGGCAGACGTGAACACGATGTGGGGTATCGTAGTTATTTAGTTTCGCATCTTTTTAACAACGCAAGATCGGGTGTCCATGAACAGGATACGTGGAGTCCATTACCTAAACATGGCTATTTATAAACCCAAATTGTATTAAAAAGACACCTTTTTACTAAAATAAATGCTTATAAAATCCCATAAACTTTAACATACCTTGTGCTACTATTTCACACACTTTTTTCTAGCGATTGTAAGGGATATTTTTTTAAACCTTGTCTTATTGACAACAGCACTAAGTGACCTAATTTATTTGTCATATGGGTTGCGTGACAGTTTTCCTAAGGGAAGATGATTCATTTCGTCCAGGATCGGGAGCAAAAGAAAAGTTAGAGAGTTTCTGTAAATAAGACAGAAAGTTTGAGAGTTCGTCTCCATCCCTCCCTGTGGCGCTAAAGCCCATGCAGGGCTTTGGCCTGCGTCACCACTTCCTTCCGCCCAGACCTAACTGATGCTTTTCTTTTCCACGTTTGGACTCCGAGCTGTTGTATATCCCTCTCCACATCATCCATCCATTTAAGCCTTGGTCTAGCTTTGAGGCGTTTTCCTCTCTGGGTTTCCGCGGTGCACCCTCTTCACTCCTCTGTCATTTGGCATTCCTTCTAAGTGTCCCGCCCAGAGTAGCCTGCCTTTTTTTTTTTTAATTTCTGCTGCTAGTGTGATATCCTGATATGGACTATACAATTCTTGGTTCGAACGTATTCTCCAGCCACATTCATTCTCTCTTCGTCCATATATTTTCCGGAGAACTTTTCTCTCCCACGTGTTTCACACGTTTTCTGCGGTTTTCGCATTTCATTGTGTATCTTACAACTGGTCTGATGACAGTTTTATTAATAGCTTTCCTTTGTTTCTCTTGTAATTTTATGTTCACTTAAAGTTTTCCCGTATCGTCATATACAAAAATATATGTTTATTGCCTTCGTGTCTAAGAATAATTTATTCATGCAAATCGTGCCGTCATAACATCATTTGTTTAGAGAGTCTGTGTCGTCATAACACCATTTAAATTTTTTTTTAGAGAGTGCTTGTCGTCAAAACGTCTTTGATATTGATGGTACAAAAGCAATAATCTCGATACTAATGTGAACTAATCTCCGCTCTGACAAGGGAGGTAATGGGGACGACAAGAGTTACACGCCGAAGGAAATCAGATTAAGAAAAGTGCTGACGCTTTCATGCCGGCCATTCAGATGTGACGACTCTCATCACTTTTCTATTTTTCTTGCAAAAAAAGAAAAAAAAGAGAAAAAAAAAGAAAGAAAGAAAAATATAATTAACATATTTTTTTAAACATTGACCTTTCGTACCGTAATTAAAAAAGCGCAAACTTGGGTGGTATGGCCACGTGACCAGAAAACAAGGGCTCGCCAAAGAAATTATGCAGGGCACAACTAGAGGTGGGAGAAAAAGAGGAAAACAGAGAAAAAAAGATGGGAAGATAACATCAAAGAGAGGACGGGATTAAAACCAGGCGATGCTGGGCGCAGTGCAGAAGACAGAGAGGACTGGGGAAGGATAGTTTTCATGTCATCTGTGGCGCCCCAACGGTCCAAAGACTAAGGGAAATGATGATGATGATGATGAATCTGCTTTAAGATTTGGCTCGTTTGATGAACAGTGCGCAACAAAGACAAAATAAAACCGATACCTACGCTAATGATATTGATAATTTATCAATTTACTTACACTAACAATTCTGATATAAAGTACAAAATAAAACATATTAAAAAAATTAAAAAAAACAAACACACTTTCTTTTAAAGCTCTATTAACTTATAGCACCTGAATGCTGATAGACAGATGGCAATATCAATTCACACACATTCAGTGGAACGTCTTATAATACTTGCATCCCTCCCTATCAGTAACTGTTGATCGTGTTATAATTTATAGTCAAGTGTGTGGGGGGGGGGTGGGGGGAGGACGTTTCTAGAAAGCAAACTTTGTTGTAGAAGGTCAAGCGAGAATTTGTCCATCTGTATTCAAAACCTTCCAGTGAGTTCAGGAGAAGCTTTCTTTGGACTATGACCCAATCAATAGTACCAAAAAAAAAGTATGTGGGTGGGTTGGGGGGGGGGGGGAATAGATAATTATACAGTTTAACCATACGTCTTGACGGCGTACCTGGGTCAACAGAATCTAAATATAAAGCGCTGCCACGCCCGGATGACTATGTGTCGTTCACTACACATTTATATGTCAATGAATAAAAAGCAACAATAATATATTTTATTTATTTATTATTTTTTTCGGGGGGGGGGGGGAAGGGGGGTGTGAGAGGGTGTGGGGTCAATAAGTTGTACTAATCAATCTTTTACTACGGCGGATATCTCAAATTAAGTGTCTGTGCTGTTCGTTTGAAATTGAAGTCAAAAACACACCATTTTAAATCTTCCCTAGACAATTCTACCCACCATGTAAATCTCCAATCCAATGCATTCATACAAGTCGATGTCCCTATTCTTTGACGGTGGTTCCCAGCGTATTCGCCCTTTGTAATTCGCAGTGCTCCACGGACGCTTAATGAAGACCTTAAAGATTCTAAATTTGTAAAACATAGTGTGGGGCCCTTGGGGCTCCTAAATAAACAAAATATGGATTATAGAAGGGCTCCGTGGGTCACAAGAGATGGGAGCCAATGACCCACAGCATGTCTAATCGGAACACCTTCCCTTTGTGAAATACTCTAGAATTGACCGTTCATTCTCACATGCCAGGCTGCTCACTAACGCACATATTCCGTTGAGGGTCTAAGATCACTCTCTTATAACCCCCGGTGGGTATATTGGCAATCAACTACATCTGCTGAGCTAAGCCGTATAACATTTTCCTCACGTAGGATCTCTCCCTCCGCCATGGCCTTCCCTGAAACATCTAGTGATGGGCATTCGGTCAACAGACGTGCTAGAGTTTCCGGGACCAGGCATACGGGAAGGCATGGTCCCTGTTATGGTCTAGCCTTTTGGGGTGTGTTGATGGGACAGTGCAAAGTACGCACCTGATGCGAACCCACTCATTTGTGGCAATAACTCTGCGTGTCATTGGAAATTTTCAAAAAAAACTCATTTACAATTGAACATTATTATTTGTATTATTAGTTGTCTTATATAGCGCTGTACCCCTGCCTAGGGCTGGGCTCACCGCGCTGTACATAAAAATATTAGCAAAAGAGACATAATCGTGACAATAACATAAAATACATGTATGTAATAAAGAATATCTGTATAGAAACAAAACAAAAACAAATGCATATTCACCCCACCCACCCCATAACTTTTACATGTCAAGCCATGGACGGCAGCCAGCAGCATCGTTTATCGTTTTTAAAAGTTCGTTATGAGATCATTGTGGACTCAAGATTTGGGAACCACTGTCGTTTTGAAGGAAAAAAAATACGTGATCGGATTCTTCAGCCACCCCCTCCCCCCCCCCCCTCTTCCCAACTCACACCAGTGTTTGAGTTATAGAGTGACAGCGTACTAGAGAGAAATGTGTAGAAGCTTTAAATAATACATGTCATATAGGAGAGCCGTGCGGCACATTGGAGAGCCGTGCGGACCGAGAGAATTCAATTATGCCGGACACATTTGGACAAATTGGCCTGTGGTGTAGAACGTTTTGTGACAGGGGCTACTACTGGGATAGTCTCTGTGAAAAAGTGTGCTTGAATTCACGATTGGGATAGACGATTGAAGGGATGGGTATACTATCGGTATACAATTGACTGATACAGGCCAGATGAAAGTAACTAAACACGGGAGACAGCGTAGCCAGAGGCGTCGCTACAGTGTTTGGTACCCGGGGACAGGATTTCATTTTTAAAGAGAATTCCTTTCTCTTTTTAACTCTCAAACCCATTATGTCCATCAATAAAATAATATCGAAGCACGTTTTTGCGCCCCTTATTAGTCTGGCGCCCAGGGAGTCTGTCCACCCTGCCCCCTCCCTTAGCTACGCCTCTGAGCGTAGCTCTAACACTCTAAACGCGAAACTGAGGTTTTCTAAATTTTACCCCAAAAATATGAGGGAAAAAAAAGAAGAAGAAAACCATTAAAAATAAATTTTCAACGTTAGGCTCGATCACGTGATTGAAATGCACTTCGAGGTCCTTTAAAAGAAAAAAACCCCCACCAAAACGATACTAAGATTTTTACAGGCCTTTTGGGACACCCTTGGTCGGTAATACGTCGGAAGAAATGAAAGCGTTACATCAAAAACGTTGCATTGAAACGTTTGGAGAGTTACAGCAACGTAGCACGTCTCCGAGAGGTTATTTGTGGGGGGTTGTTTTGTGTGTGATCGTGACGTGTATGTCGTCTTTGATTGCGACACTGATGGTGTCTGTGATGGAGTCTGTGATGGTGTCTGTTATCGTGGAGTTTGACGTTGTCTGTGATGGTGTCAGTAGTTGTTGTCTTCGGTGGTGTCTTTGATTGGCGTTTGTGGCGGTGTCATGGAATTGTGTCTTGGGTGCGGTCTTCGATGGCGTCTTTGGTTACGTCTGTGATGGTGCCTCTCATGGTGTCTGTGAGGGTGCCTCGATCGAAAACCTAATTGCCTCCACCAGTCCCACCCACCAATGCCAGGAAATAAACATCCTCAAGGTGGGCTTCGTGGCTTGGGGAGGGAGGCTGGAGGGAGCAGTCCGCGCCGGTAAATTTTTTATCTTCATACAATCTGCCAGCTGAAGTGTTTTTTTACATAAAAAATTTCTGTACCTTGGGGGGGGGGGGGGCAGTAAAAATCTTGCCCCCCCCCCCATCTCGGAAGACCCTTGCCCATACCTACCCGGCTGATTCAAACTTAACCGAGGTAAACAGTATATAAACAAGCAGCGCACACTTAAGGCAGACGACACTGAGTGACGCGCTCTGTGCTTTTTCTCTTAGTCCGCGTGCGAAACAACGAGCGTGTATAACAGTTAAGGAATGGTGCGTATGTTGTGGTGCGTAATAAAAGACGCTCATCTACCGATGATCTCAGCAGCTTGGGTAAAAGCTGAGCAATGCATCAGAAATATCCACACATCGTTGTCAACAATGGTGCAAATTGATTTTTAACGAAACAAAAATGTGGAATTTTATTTTGTAAATTTAAAGACTGGATAAGGATTTTTTTTTTTTTTTTTTTTTAAAGTTTTTATATGTGTTTACATTTAAAATAAAATTTGCGCTCAAAATAACTTCCTAACAACGCTTTACGGGTCCGATGGGCATAATTTCGCTTACTTAAAAAAATATTTCATTCTCAATAATGAATGGTATGACAACACTAAGTTTGGCGTAGGCGCAACAATAATGCAGGAATCTACATCTGTCCTTGCATTTAGGCAGCGTATACAGCATGCCCTGATTGTAACAGGATTTATCGATGCATGACGGACAAAATTTCCCTGTCGTCATGTGCTCCTTTGCTCCATTGCTCCTTCTGAGAGAGCCCAACATACACGTTGACGTAGTTGGCGTGCTTATCCACTCACTGGGTCTTACCGAGGCAACAAAGAATCCCTAACAAAGGAAACGTTATAACGGTGAGGAAATTAGAACAGTTTTCACATTGGCGTTTGAACTAACATTTATGAAAATAAATAAATAAGATATTAAATAAAATAATATAGTTTAATATAAATAGGAACTGTTGATAATGCTCTCCAGGCATAGACGCCATAGACTAAGGCGCAGTTTTAGTCATAGACGTTATAGACTAAGACACAGCTTTAGGCATAGATACCATAGGCTAAGGCACAGCTTTAGGCATAGACGCCAAAGGCTAAGGCACAACTTTAGGCCTAGGCGCCATAGACTAAGGCACACTGCAAGGCAAATGAATAACTTGCGGGTAGAAAGGTGACAGGTGATGACATTTGTTTATTAAATGGATGAAGTCAACACAGAAATAAGGAAGTGGAAGGGTTGTGGATTGACGTCTGGATTAGGATGGAAAGGATAGGGAAAGATGTGATAAAAGTAATAGTGGAAAGGGTAGTATACGGCGCGATGGAAGGGAAGTGGATGGGGTGATGGATCTTGGGATGACGTGGTGGAAGGTGAGTAAATGGGCTACTTGCGGTCATGGATAAGGATGGGAGGGGGTTGGGAAAGGTTTGGTGACAGTTGTCGTGGAAGCGTGTTGGACGGGGTGGGAAAAGTCTATGCTAACGGCTGTACCCCGTTATCGACATCAATACCACATCACAGATCCCTAGGCAGAACGTCTGTGCTTTATGATAGCCATAGACAAAAAGTCGGCTACGCCCATGACAGCTGTGTAATTATGTAATGGGAAATGGTAATAGGAGTCTGGAGGATGACAAATCCGCTTTGGTTTATTCGCAGGGTCGGTCGGTCAGTATCTTAAAAATAGCTACATAGCAATTTCTCATATAGTGTGTCAAAGGATCTTAACCATCTATTTTTTCGTCCAGCTAACTCCTTTCCTTCCGGTTAAAAAAATACGACCGGAACGGATTAATGATAAAATGTTAAATGATAAGGACACTTGCAGCAATATAGATAACCGGAACTGTTTTAAAACAAAGTGGTTTAACGGAAACAGCTTTGGGGGAAATATGAACAACCGGGACGGTTGGAAGACATGGTGGTTTGACAGAAAAAGCCTAAGGCAATTATGGGAACGGAAAGTTGTTTGCTGAGAAAAAAGCTTATCCTAGACAGGATCCATTTTGGGATAAAAAACAACAAAACAAAAAACAAAAACTCTATTGCCCGGACGATACCATGACGTGGATGGGAGGTGACGTCATGGCAAAAAAATGACGCTAGTCGTTGTCAAAATGTTCAGGAAAAAAAAAACGCAAATCATTACGGTCGTCGTCTTTATCAGCAAGGTCAAGATGGAAACGTCCCCAACTGTGGAGTGCGGCCACGTGCTGGGGCTTGTAACGAGAAGGACAACAGGCTAGCAAGAATCAATAAAGGGGCAGCTAGTAGCCAGGGACTGGAGGTTATCAAGATAAAATTGTTTAGAGTTGCCTCCCACACCGCAACTCAATAACACTTCGCTACGGAGCCCCGGGCGAGGGTTTCGGCTAATCCGATAATGCAAGATTACCTGAGACCAAAATTGATACAACCGTTTCGGATCCAGAGGAAGGGGTTGGGTGGAAAAGTGGGGGGGGGGGAGAGGGGCTAATTTGGGGTGGGGTGGGGGTGGGGGACAGAACAACACAAAATAATTGATTCAGAGATAAGTCCTAAGTTTGAGATAAGTGCATACAGCTATAGTCCTTTGTTTAGGTTTTGGTTAAGCACTAATAATACTGTTACAATCATAAGGGTCGTAGATTTGAAACGATCGATCGGTTCTCTTTGTGTGTGTTGTTTTCGGTAAGTTATCATGGAGTTTTTTTGTCTTGACATTAAGACGTCAAACTAACAGATTACTTTTTTTTTTTAATTACGAATAGGACCTGACGATATTTAAAGTCCAGCGCAAATGGGGAAAAAATAATGTGTTGATTGTTTTTAGATTAAGTGCTGTCTTTTAGTTCTAAAAGTACTGGGAGGAAGGAAAAAAAAAGTGGAGGTGGGTGTAGCAAATCTGACAGAGAGACAGCTATGATAAGCCCCTCTTTATCAAGCCCCAGTTGTAAAACTTTAGTCCCCGCAAAGCGTAATCACTCGAGGAGCGGACATTTTCTGGCCCAAGTCTGGCTATGCCCAGACTCACCAGCATCAAACGATTCCCGTACATGTCACGTGTACGCTGGAATCACAGACTCAGTCTCTGGAAGCTCTGCGAAATAGTTCGGGGAAAAAATCCCAAGATGATCCCCAGTGTGGAATTCGATTCCTGAAATATGACGTATTCCCTAGATACATTCTGTTCGCGCTAACACAGAAGAGAGTAGAAGTGATACGATTTGTCTCTTTAAAAAAAAAACATGAATCAGGTTGGACCAAAAAATTGGTTTGGTGCGGGGGGGGGGGGGGGGGTCTCAGTTCACGATGCCATTACTGAGTGAGATAATCCGACTCCATGATTAACAGGTACGTTTATGCAGCCCCATGGGCTCAACCCAGGGAGATCCGACCGACAGACAACCAAAAGAAGCCCTTAAAGACTAAAAAAAAAAAAAAAATCTAAACAAAGTCATCCGATTACAATCTACAGAACCCGGGTGTGTGTAGAAACAAAAGGCGTATGTCACACATGCCAATGAAAGGTTTAAAGAATGTGTTGGGCAGGAGGCGCCACCAGGGGCGGAAAAAAAAAAAATCCACATTTTTTAAAATTAAAAATGCACATCCTACTAATAATTCATGCTGGGCTTATCCGCCAGTAGTATGACGAGAAATATGTCCTAACTTTTATTCCAATCTTACAGAAGGGTGGGGGGAGTAGAATATGGCTGAGGATTTGTATGAAATGTATCAGCACAATAAAATTTAATTTGACTTTTATTTTTTAGTTATACATTTAACTGTAGTCACCAAGAATTTTAATATAACACAATGTAATATTTTTTTTTTAAAAATGTAAGGAGCTGTAATTTTATTATGCAAATTGTATCAGCTATAATATTGTATATGCGTTTAATATTATCATTAATTTTAAGATTTCATTGTTTTGAAAACTAGACTCCACTTTAGCCAGCGGTTCTCGGCATGTGGGTCGCTACCCCTTTGGGGGTCGCACGACCCTTTTCCAGGGGTCGCCTAAGACCATCTGAAAACACATATGCTCATAGTTATGAAGTATAACCGAAAATAATTTTGTGGCTGGGGGTCGCCACAACACGATGAACTGTATTAAAGGGTCGCGGCCATAGGAAGGTTGAGAACCACTGACTTGAGCAAACGTTATTTCCAGAACCAGAGGCGTAGCGTAGAAGGGGGGGGGGCTGGGCGGTACAGATGTACCCGGGCGCCAGCTAGTTAAAGACGCCAAAAAGCTTTGGTATTATTTTATTGATGAAAATAATGGGTTTGAGAGTTTAAAAAAGGAAAAGAAGGCGCTTTAAAATGAATCTTGTCCCCGGGCGCGAATATTGTCCCCGGGCGCCAAACACTCTACCTATTGAGGCACCTACATGAAGGTGTTGGGAATGCTATAAAAATAGGCAAGAATAAATAAAACGACCCTTAGGCTTAAAATATTCCCTTTCATTTAAGCACCGGGGGGATGGGGGATTCGTCTAGCCCCAGGCGGTGGACAGACTGTGGCCCGAGGGCAACGTGCCCAACGGACATCACGACGCACCGAATTAATAATTTCGCAAACCACATAAATCGTAAAGAATTATCTGTAAAAAAAAAAAAATTAATTGAAAATTAAACGTCACATTGAAAAACAACAAATCTAATAAAATGTTTGAAAATAACTCCACTGCTCATTTTCCATTTGAACTCGGAGGGAATTTTTACAATCAATCTTCAAATATGGTATTTTAAAAATAATTTTTTTTTTTAAAAATGTTACTCCACACAATAGGATTAACCACCGCTACTCTACTCGGTAAAATGGCACATCACTACTCATATGGTAAAATTACCCAGCGCGTTTCTGCAGATTACCCACCGCTACTCTTCACAATAAGATTACCCACCGCTACTCTTCACAATAAGTTAACCCACCGCTACTCTTCACAATAAGTTTACCCACCACTACTCTTCACAATAAGTTTACCCACCGCTACTCTATCCCCAAGATGATAATGGTTATGACAATACGGCTGCATTTTGAACGCGTCCTTAAAAGTTTTAATAAGTTGAGCCCAGTTTGCGTTCTCACACCAAATCTACGTATTAACCCAAAAAAAGAACTGTAATATTGATCAATTTGCCAACGCGGTGGTTCTCAAACAGTAAAGTGTGACTATATGGCTGAATCGTGGATCAGAACGCCGACACATTAAATGGAGGTTATATTTTTAGATAATCTTAATTATTATTACAAATTGTTTAACCCAAGTGTAGACTGACAATTTTCTTGGAGCAGTGCTGCCATGGACATGGTCCTGACGCTGTATGACAGTTCTTTAGCATGAACCAACATTTGGAATAAGCCTTTTCATTGAACCCAGGGACACGCACGAGGGTAAACGCCCTTAGTTTCAAAACTCGTATCACGCCAGAACAGCGGTTCTCAACCTGTGGGTCGCGACCCCTTTGGGGGTCGAACGAACCATTACCAGGGGTCGCCCAAGACTATCGGAAAACACACTTACTCTACAGTTATGAAGTAGCAACGAAAATAATTTCGTGGCTGGGGGTCGCAACAAACAAGAGGAACTGTATTAAAGGGTCGCCGCATTAGAAAGGTTGAGAACCACTGCGCCAGAAGAAAGCCGGGGTGGGAGGGGAAGTTACACCTGAAGATGACTATTCACGGGTAGATGAAATAATTAGTCGGATTGGGGGGGGGGAGGGAGGGGGTGTGTTAGGATAGCATCTCTCCACCTCTCAGAGGCATTGTGGTGCACCTTGTCAAAAAATCTTCCGGGGGACGGTATATCACACACACACACACATATTATTTATATAATTTTATACCACCGCCCCCCTCACCCACCTAAAAAAAAAAAAGTAAAATCCCGTGTTGATCGTCCATTTTGCATCCCCTGGATACGCCACTGACTGAATCCACTCATTTATTACCTTTGATGTCCTATTAGAAACGCCGTGGAGTTCATACTCATGGATTTCACAGCATATTCAGGATAAACAAAATTCGCAAAATTAGGGTCTCAGAATTTAACATGTTTTTATTTCCTTCTGTCAGCAACCATGATTTTTTAATCTGCTTTCTGCTCGTGCACATTATTACCTGGTACTTATTTTTTTGAAAATATTAAATACAATGTTGTTTAAGCAAGCATTACTTGTGGAAACGTGTTTCGCACCATCAAAGCAAGGTGAAGTAATTTATATCCTCTAACCAAAGAGCTCTTTAATGACGTCATAAGAAACTGTCAAACAAAAAAAAAATGGGGATGGGTGGGTGGGGGAGCAACTGAATGTTTATAAACTCCCTCTCCCCTTAATGTTAATGACTCCAGTTGGGGCGCAAAAAGTGGGGGGGGGGGAAGAAATGCAATCCTTGTTCATTAGCCTGACCAAACAACGGGATAGAAACGTAAATTTGATAACCGTAACCTGAAACAGGGGATTGGGGAGGAGGGGATTGGGGAGGAGGGGGTTGGGGAGAAGAGGCTGAGGTGGTGGCTAGGCAGTGGGGGGGGGGGGGGGTTGTCATCCGTTTTTTGTTCAGCTAATGCAAACGTAGAAGATTGTTAATAGCCCGTTCGCGCGTAGTTTGGACGTTTGTGGGGAGCCTGAAAACAAAGAGATCAATTTCAAGACAGTTCGAAACCCTTAGTTTTAACAGTTGTTGGACTTCAAATAGGACCTCGACGGCGTCCGGTGACTGGTGTAAATCTACCGCACGCGGCGGCCATGTCGTTGATAGGCATGTTGATCGAGAGTGCGGGATTAAAAGTTGAATGAAGTAATATGAAGTCTGGATGACGGGGGACAAATGGCCGGACGTCATTGGCGGCAAGGCAAAGTACACAAAAATATAACAAAAATTAAAAATCCACAATGAACAACTCAACTTTTATGAAGTCGTGATAAATTGATAAGATGACTTTCCCCTTTTGGCGAACCAGCCTGAGGGAATGATATTTACCTTTATTAACCCCATATGTTACCGGATTAATTATGAGCGAGACAAAACAAGGTCTTTGCGAACTCTCCCCTCCGAGGAAAAACAAAAAAGTATCCCGGACGTGAATCAGTAGAAGGATATTGGAAAAACGTGCTTAAAAAACGAAATAATCGTCACATTGTATATATATATATAAACATTTATAATTTTGATTAATTCCTAAGGTTGTTATTTTTGTTCTTAAAAAGTGGATTTAAAAAAACCCCATAAAGGGGGATTTTGATTATGTTCTGTTGCTAATATTCATAAACTGAAACTGAAACAATAAGATACGACATAATGAGATAATATACTTTAATGTAATGCATATGAAACAAACTATACACATCTAATGTAAGGTAGAGTAAAAAAACTATAATGCATACAACAAAATCTATACAAATCGAATGCAATGCAGATAACAATGCGAATAACACAAACTATACTAAGTTAATGCAATGTATTCATTTTCTTTTTTTAACAAACAAAATTTGAAAACAAACAACATATACAATAACAAAACAACCAACAACAAACATTTCTACGTATTTTTATTGGAGCTAGGAACAGTTTATTTGTGAAGGATCCGATTCAATTTAAAGTGCTGGTTTACAGTGTTATGGAGGCAGATTCCACCGCAATGTTTGATGTAGAGACCAGTTCACATTACGATGTACGAGTGCGCCTCCTATAAAACGTCCCGAGAACCTTGTCTTTAGGTTAATTTTTATTTTTATAAATTGTAACAATTTCCCCCCATTGGCACGGTGATTGCTGACCGGGGACATAAATCCCGGGTAACCGATAACACCAGGGTTATTCCACCGCATTATCTTTCAGGGTTATTAATTTGATTGGCCCTCGCGCGAGTTGTTGCGAACCGGCGACTAGCCAGAGAAGTGGGCCCGCTATCTCAATTTAATTATAGCATTTTCGTTTCCTTAAAAAAAATATATATTTATAAAAAACTGACGATTTGTGATATTAAATAATTTAAAATTTAGAGCGCGAAAAATTTCTTTCATTCCTTTTGCGAAATTTTTTTAACAAACTTTCGTAGCTCTAGCCTCGTGTTGTTTGTTCGGGTTGTATTGCTTTAAACCGAAGTGTTACTAAAAGTAAGAAAGAAATTATTTTTTTAAAAATATATAGGCAGAAGAAGTACTTTTCAGGTTCGTCTTTTAAAGCGCTTTTAATAATCTGCGCGCTATTTATATTGATTGGTGAACCTTATACTAAATAATAGGTTGCCTACCTACCAATATCTTCTATAGTTTAAAAAAAAATGTTTTTTTATCTGTGTGACTTTTACGATGCATAAGTAAACATTCCCTAATATGTTTCTTAGCTGAAACTCTAATAGAGCTTAAGAACTGTATCAGAAGTGAAACGAAATGAATAGAGATCAGCTTAAGGCATTTGAACGGAGCCCTGAACTCAACCAACAGAGTGGTGTTCACGACTATTAGGCTACAACACTACCAGTGGAAAAAACAACAGTCGATTATTTAAGGAGGGATCTTAATCACTGGCTCACTGATCTCTTTGAAACCCTGGAAGTGATCCCTGGGAGTGACCCATTCATTCTTATGGATGACCCCATCCTGGAAAGATGAGGAGGGCAAACATTATATAAGTATTCTGCTGGTATTTCATATTTTTCGTGTCAATTATTCTAGTAATTGCCCCTGTAGGTCAGTGCTGTTGATGCACTCGTCCATGACAACTTATTGAATATCTCCTGCAATGATAAAAAAGCAGGGTCATGCAGACAATTATAGGACCCCAAGGAAATCTCAATTTTAGCTCGTACAATTCTATACAATATCAATGTATCAAACGTATCAATTTCCGCACTTAAAGTCCCACCCCCCCCCCCCCCCCACCTTTTTTTTTTTTTGAATCAGGCAAGGCCCCGAGTGATTTACTCGGTTGTCTCGGCCACCGTGCACCTCTGATGAAAAGGCAAGCTGCGGTAACTCGTGCAACAATGAGCATAATAATAACATATGATAATTTGACACTCAGTCTATACCAGTGGTTCTCAACCTTTCAAGTGCCGCGACACTTTAATGTAGTTCCTCATGTTGCGGCGCCCTCCCCCCCCCCCCCCGGCCACTAAATTATTTTCGTTGCTACTTCATAACTGTAGAGTATATGTGTTTTGCGATGGTCTTAGGCGACCCCTGGGAAAGGGTCGTTCGACCCCAAAAAGGGGTCGCGACCCACGGGCTGAGAACCACTGGTCCATTTGATTCCTTTTGCTTAAGTGCCATTTAAAAAAAAAGTACCTCCAGGAATTACTATAAATAAACACTCATTGTATCCTTGACTACGCAAAGTTATCTAATAATGTACAATTAAAAATATGGAATCAGACCACATGATTGCAAAACAATCTCTTGGCAGTTGTCGTCCACTATTTAAAACGAGCCCAACTCAAGAGACTTTGTTTCTTATATCGTGAATACGCAAATGTATCGCCTCTACTCTGGGACGGCGTCAACACTAGACTCCAAGGAATACTATTTAATGGTCGTGAAAGGTGAGTGACGGGGGGAGCTGGGAGATGGGAGTGCAATAAGATGATAATTTGATGGTGATCACGTGTCGTAAAAGGTGGGGAGGGGGGGTGATCGGGTCGGGTCGGGTGGCGTGGTGTTAAGTCCAACGCTAAATATACATCCGGGATTTTTAACCTGGCCCTCCCCCCGTTGGCATGATATCTTGCGGCCCTCAAGAGGTCAGAAAGCGCCAAGGGAAATTTGCACTAGACACATTCTGTTGGGCCGGGAGCTGATAGCGTTTGGTGAAAGGAACCAGATTGCGAGTCAGTTTTGCAATACTCGCCAAGGGCGTAGTCGCAATCTGGGGCGTGACAATATGGGGGGGGGGGCGGGTGTTGTTGATTGAAATAGGTGTCCGTACATGATTAAATGGATATTTATATCAGTGATGTAATCATTTATGGCGTGAGTACAATGTGGTGTATGTGTAAATTTAAAAAGGGGGGGGGGGTGGATTAATTCTAGGGCCGCGTACACCTATGGGGGTGACTTAATTTTTAGACTGCGTATACACTTATGGAATGATTTAAATCTGGGGCGCCCCCCCCCCCAAAAAAAAAATGAGGCAAGTGAAATCAATAACACGAAACAGATATAAGATCGTTTCGATACCATTATCGAAAATCTTTATTGTTATACGTGTCTACACTACGCTATCTGATTCTTACTTCCAACACGACGTGCGATATCGACATTCGATTCACTGGTGGTATCGATACCATCATCTTGAAATCGGCCATCAATTACAACCCTACCCCAGCAATCCTCCCTGTCCAATAGAAAACCGTTGTCCCAGAGTCGTTTTGACTGACCCACTCGGCCGTCCCATTGACATTTGACCCCCCTCGCCAAATTGACACATGAACACTAGCCATCCCCCGTCGGTCCCCCTGGGTAATGATGGTCCTCGCTGTCACATTATTTCAATCACGTGACTGTCCATTCATGAAGCCCGGCCCCCGCTGCTAATGACAATTTATCATGGCCTTTTATCTCATTCTTCCACACACTCTTTTCTTTATTTTTTATTTTTATTTCATTTTCTCTTCTTATATCCCCTATATTTTTTATTCGAACGTATTATAATAATTTGTAGTCCCTTGACCCAAAGTTGTCCCGGTCCACGACGGGATCTGTACTTCAAGAGAAGATCAACACAAAATAAACCAGCGTCATCAAACAATTTGTCATTTACTTTAACTTTTATCGTCTCCCCCCGCCCCCCGAGCGGAACTATAAATAATGATATGCGGAGTTTTAAAACATAAGTGATTCAGCTGTCAGCCCTTGTCCCCCCCACCCCAACCCCACACCCGATAGCCATAAAGTGATGTTTAAAGCACAAGACGCTTATCAAAGAGATGCAAATATGGAAACAGTGGGTGCGGTTTTGGGGGGGGGGGGGACAACAACCGCGTTTGGTATTTTAAAACAAAATAAATTGCCACGAAAGAAAATCTGCACTTGGCTCAAACCAAAACTTTTAATAATTTTAGAACCCTCGACTATCGCCAAAAGCTTAAGTGGCGTGCCGCTCCAAGTTAGATTTTCATAACAAAGGGCGGAATAGGATGAGCGCAGGTCCTCGTTTATTGACGTTCGCCGGAGCCGTCGCTGTAATCGAAATCCCCAGGTTTGGCGCGGGGGGGGGGGGGGTGAGGGCCCTTCATCGCAGGGATTATACACGCCCTTGTTTTAAAGGCGACACTTCTCTCTTTTTTATTTTTATTGTGTGTCAATATCCATTCCCACGAATACCTGGCCTCGTCCAACAGCAACCAGATAATGGCAGTAATCGATTGTCAATGCCTCCTTAAAATCGATCTCGTCCGTGCAGGGCAGCGATTCCCATCACCGGCTGTAGGTGCAATGGCTGGGGGTCTTGATTTGTCGATAGCAGCAAATGATGGTAATGTGAGTTTAGCAATGCTTATGATTTATTGTGTGTGTGTGTTCGTCTTAAGCCCCTAGACTTGACGAGGTGACATTTAGACATCCGAGATTTGCTTTTTTTAACGAGCTAGCAATAAAAAAAAAATTAAATAAATTGTAAACTTTAAAAGTTTTTTTTTCTATATTTAAAAAAAAAATAACCGGGAAATCATAGACATTTTTCGTGATTTTTTTGTTTGTTTTCAAATTCTAAATCCGTGAATTTATGAATTTATTATTGGGGACTCAATCCATAAGCCGAACGCCCTATTTACAAAAAATATATTACTATAACTGTGGCTGAATCTTAATTGAAATTAATACAAAACACAATGAAGTCAAGAATCATTATGCAAAGTAGACAATGAAGATATAATGTCACGATCTGACGTCACGATCTGACGTCACATCTTACGTCAAAATGTTGCGTCACCATCTGTAATTCAAAATGAAATTTAAAAAAAAAGAAAAAAAAAAGTTTGTTTAAATTCTTTGTCTCGTCCAATTCATTTACGCTGTTCGACTCCGAAAATAAACCGCAACCCCCTCCCCCCCTCCCCGCCCCCTTCAGAAAGTTTATATTTTAAATGGACGCGTGGCACTCGACTAAACGTTTTAGAATATAAAACAAACGACCCCGAACAGCAATACACAAACCCCCCGAACTGAAATACACAGACCCCCGAACAGCAATACACAGACCCCCCGAACAGCAATTTACAGTCCCCCCCCGAACAGCAATACACAGACCCCCGAAATACAATACACAGCCGTATCGACGAAATTTTATTGTCCTACTCCCCCCCCCCAACCACTCCCCACCACTTGGTATTGAACTATATCGAACTACCTTATACTGTACAAATAACATATACTCTTTGCTATCTCACAACAATACCGTGTCAACTTACAATATACTATCGCCTCATTCAACATACGAGCATATAGTTGCTTTTTTTAAGGATAATGTCGCAGGACAATACTTTTTGCTAATCTCACATATATAAGATTGTTTTTGTTTTTTAAATCTAATCATTAATCTTATACTTAGTTACGCAAGAGGGGATATCTAATGACTTATGGTCAATTGTGCCTCACATTCACTGGAACGCGTTTGAGACCCACTGTTGGAATAAAACCGCTTCACATTCTGCTGAACTAATAAAATTGGAGACATCTTGCGGGCCGCACGAGAGCTCTGTTTATTGAATAACGGCCCCCTTCATTTATTGCAGCCAATCTACCCCAACCAGGGAGTCTCATTTCTTCAGTGATCAACCCGTTCATCCCATCTGCCGCCGGGTATTCACTTCAGCTTTTGTTGATAGTCGAGGGGTTCTCAGTCTGATAAGGGACATAAAACTTATTTACAAGAATTAAATTATTAATTTGCAGTGTTAGTTAGTAGCGGGACCCAACACATGTAATGTAATGTATTTTGCATTCAGCTGCATGAACGACTTAAGACTGCTTTGATTAATGAACTTTTTTTTTTTTAAACGAACTTAATATCTTGCCAAACCACAAGTTATAGCATTATTGTGTCTTTTCGACTGGCATTCACACAGAACTTCCCCTTTAATCATCACCCTCACGTAGCAAAAATTGTTTTGATATTTTAACGATCTTTTATTTAGAATGTTAAAACTGACTGCCTTCTTGCCTTTAGCACCGAGTCCCTCTCGACGCAAACTTGCATATTTTAAGGCGTTACCTCGCGGCACCGTCTTACATATTGCACCGTCTTACATATTGCACCGTCTTACATACAGCTCAGTTTTACATATAGCACCGTCTTACATACACCTCCGTCTTAACAAGAGCACCGTCTTACATTTTGCACCGTCTTACCTATTGCACCTTCGTACATACAGCTCATGTTTACAGATAGCACCGTCTTACCTATTGCACCTTCGTACATACAGCTCAGGCTTACATATAGCACCGTCTTACCCATTGCACCTTCTTTCATACAGCTCCGTCTTAACGAGAGCACCGTCTTACATATTATATAGAACCGTCTTACGAACAGCGACGTCCTGCCTATAGCACCGTCTTACTACGACACTTTCCTATACACATGGCACCGTCTTACCTATAGCGCCGTCTTTCCCAATAGGGCTTGTCATTTAATGGCGGAAATCTATAAATAGAACTGCTGTAATCATCCGGGTAATTATGCGGACAAAATGCCAACACTGTCCAGTACTGCCATGTTAGCGAAGTGACTCTTAACCTAAATCAAAACATTGTTTTCAACTATATTTAATGAAATATTTACACAACTTTAAAAAAATCCACAATCTCAATAATAAAATGACATAATACTTTTTGAGAGAGATCGAGAGAAACACACTAATTAGTGGTGTTAGGGGATTGGGATCATCCGAACGCAGGTCCAAAATTCATAACACTAGTAGTAGTAGGCATAATTCATAACACTAGTAGTGGTAGGCCTAAATTGAATGTAAGTTTAATAATGTTTTACCATTAGTAAATGGTCAGATGTGATAAAAGTCACTTAACAACTGGCGGAAAAATGTTCAAGTTGTGTGTGTGTCTCTCTCTTTCTTACTCTTCTCTCTCTCTCTCTCTCTCTCTCTCTCTCTCTGTGTGTGTGTTGGGGTGTGTGTGGGTTGGTGGGTTTGTTGTATTGTGGTAATTTTTCGTTATGTCCCATAGTGGCATGCGGTCATGAACTAGGGATATTAGCTTGTCTATTTCTACCATTTTATTTTATTCAGTTCTATAATTTGTATTTATCTTAAATTACTTTTATTGGATCCGAATGAATCCTACACACGGATGATGCAAAGAAGACCTGCAATGACGTCATTTACTTGTTTTTTTTTTTAATTTAGCTTCGGATCATTCCGTCGAACATCGCTCTAATTATATGGTTGCTATGTCTCATAGTGGAGAGCGATCATCCACTTGAGATTTTAGTTTATCAATTTCTACCATTTTGATTGATAAAATGCTACAATTTGTATATATTTAAATTACTTATGATGGATCCAAAGGAATAATACACAAATGAATGGCTATTCTAGATTTTAAGGTGACATTTTTGTACAAACAATCTGTAAAAAATTACATGCCGCCATTTTAATTGTTTTTAAAATTAGCTTCGGACAGCTCTGGCGAAAAAAACAAATAAGACCGGCGCGCGTTACCGACTTTCACCGATGACGCCTGAGCAAATGTAGCTGTGTTCACTTTGTTATTGCATTTGTTTTTTTATACCGATCCAGTCTTGTCGTCAGTCTTGGAATCCGGTGAAATCCGGACCTAGTGTATGATCACCCTTACCTATAGTACTAACACAGGACCGTGCAGATGATTTTCGGGCCCCTGGCCACTCCAAAATGTTTCCACTCGTCTTTTGTTTTGTTTTGCAAACTCAAAGATAATTGAACAATGAACTTGGTAAACATATAGTGTACCCAGCATGAACACCTCAAAGCATCCGTTCGGCTTCAAGCTCCCTTGAATCCACATACATCCAAGAGTGACATTCATATGGTGAAAAAGGCAGACAATAAATTGTTTGTTTTTTTGCTGGGAAGAACTGCTTGAGCCTCTTTACAATTTCCAGCCATGTCATATCCATGACCTCGGCAATTCGAATACAAAATCCAGTGAGTCTTAATCAATTAGCGAATGTACAAAATATCTCCTCTATGTAAAACTGTTTAGTTTCACGCTCTGCAAACACAGTATATTGTTTGACAAATGTGTTTTATTCAGTATGGCCCTGGGGGCCAATCCAAAAATTTTTCCACTCATCTCGTCTTCTGTTTTGCAAACTCATCAATGATATTTGAAAAAAATCAAGCTTACCCAGTAAAAGGGACATTACTTAATAAGATTAGAACAAGAGTGATGATTTTGAGCATGACAAATGACATCAGACAGTCACTGGAATTAAACAAAACATACGCATTGCATATAATCTCATGATCAAAGATTTTCGCACAGCTTAACTTCTGAAATTTTGTTCAACAAATTTTTATTGGCCAATGAGGCTTGTCTCCAAAGGTAGGCAGGAAGAGTTTGTTTCAAATAAAAGTGTTATTCCACCAGATCAGTATCCTAAACATCAGAGGAATATCCGCATCCCCCCTCCCCAGGGGAAAGACATCGCAAAATTCCGCGTTCAGCTTCAGACACGATGGAGTAATTGCACACTTGGCTGGACGTAGCAGCAATCTCTTGAACTGCTCTGTAGCGAGCTGAGAGTCCCACTCTAAAGGAATCAAAAACGTGGGTAGTCCTCAGCTTGGTCACCATTTAAAATAATATTTTTGTTTTTACCTCTTTCGTGGAATTTTTCAGGACTGACGCCTGCTGATTCAGCTGAGCATTTGACCATTTCAGAAATTTTGGCTATTCATTCCAGAAAGGTACCAGTTCAGATATCAGTTCAGAGGGCTCATATATCAGTTCAGATATCAGTTCAGATATCAGTTCAGATATCCGTTCAGATAATCACTTCAGATAATCACTTCAGATAGTTCAGATATCAGTTCAGATAGTTCAGATATCAGTTAGGAAATCAGTTCAAATATCAGTTCAGATATCAGTTCAGATATCAGTTCAGATATCAGTTCAGATATCAGTTCAGAAATCAGTTCATATATCAGTTCAGATATCAGTTCAGATATCACTTCAGATATCGGTTCAGATATCACTTCAGATATCACTTCAGATATCACTTCAGATAGCAATGAGTTCTGATGGTTCACTACAATGTCAAAAATAGCTTTCCGGCCTTGAAGAATCTCGTCACAGACGTCATCTAACCGGGCTGCTCTTGTTGAGCACAACGCTGGGGTAGCTGTGTGCTAAAGGCAATCTCCATTAAAAAAAATATATAAGCATTAAATAGAAACTTTTACAAACTCCCCTTAGTCTGTTGACATATGTTGAGCGGGCCTACATTGCAGGGCCTACATTGCAGGGCCTTGCGGGCCTACATTGCAGGGCCTTGCGGGCCTACATTGCAGGGTCTTGCGGGCCTACATTGCAGGGCCTTGCGGGCCTACATTGCAGTGCCTTGCGGGCCTACATTGCAGGGTCTTGCGGACCTACATTGCAGGGCCTTGCGGGCCTACATTGCAGGGCCTTGCGGGCCTACATTGCAAGGCCTTGCAGACCACCATTTGAGCAACGCCCCAAAACAATTTAGTTTTACAGTTTGGCATTTGCTTTATTGGACCGGTTCTCAACATGTGCGTCACGAACCCTTTGCGGGTCGCACGACCCTTTCACAGGGATCGCCCAACACCATCTGAAAACATGTATGCTCTATAGTTATGAAGTAGCAACAGAAATAATTTTGTGGCTGGGGGTCGCCACAACATGAGGAACTGTATCAAAGGGTCGCGGCATTAGGAAGGTTGAGAACCTCTGGCTTATAGGTTTCGCTATAATAGCGTCACCAACTTGTCACCTTGTCAGACTTTAAATAGTGAGAAGTGGATGGAACAAAACAACAACAGTATTGTGTATAAATGGACCAGTTAGAAAATTCCACCCTTGAAAGCTCACATTTGGGCAGAGCCAGAGCTCCTAGTGATTTAATCCTTTGCTTCGGGCTCGGCACGCCATTGTACCACCTTACCAACAGCATCGTCTTACATAAAGAACCTTACTTATTGCACCATCTTCATTCATTTACCACCTTTTCGCTCAATCAAAATCCTTTTCTTTACTGTTGTAACGACACATTCAAAATCCCATCATTTCCCACCCCACGAAGAGCCAAATACCAGCATCCTTTCACACTATTTGAGAGTCCCCGCCCCAATATTTCTACCACACCTAACCCCCCCCCCCCACGCCCCGACTTTCAGCTTATCACACCTAAATGGCGCTGAGAAACAATTGCATTAATGAAGACAGTATCGACAGAAGGGCGCAGTGTTTTGAAGGGTAACAAACGGGAGGTGGGGAATCGAGCAGGGTTGGTGGGTGTGGTTGGGGTGTGTTTGATTGGTCGGATAGAGCCCCACATCCGGGTCTCGCATGCTAGCAAATTCTTAATGGAGTTGTGGCTTGGCGTCAGGTGGAGGTGCGCGGAGTAATCTCGTCACCGTTGTATGTGAATGGTAATGTCTGCTCTGTTACAAAACATACGGTACTATGAAGATGTGGCCCGTACTTACGACATACCAAGTTGTTTTTGGTGTGATTGTGACTGACTAAGAGAGGGTCGTTCCACTCTTTGATGTTTGTCACAGAACACGTGGTGCTGTGAGGGTATGGCCAGTACTTATGGTTACATACCAAGTGGTATTGGTGTAATTGTGACTAACAGGGAACCGTTCCACTCTGCGATGGTTCACTAGTCCAGGCGTTGAGAAGTGAAACAATGTAGGCATAGAACAATAATGAATGATCAAGCAACTCCTCAGCTACAGTTATAAATAAAAGATGTCTTGGTGAATACAATATAACGAATTAAGTACTGGCTCTTTCCTAACTCTTGGCTAACTATCTAATCCCTATGTCTGTCCTTGACTTAGACTACTACCACTACGTCTATCATTTCAGAATGACCGTCCACGAATCTCCAACACTACCGTGTCTCGAAAAAAAAAAAAAAAACAACTTCTCCCATTATATTTTAGAGTCGTTGACTACAACCCTTACAGGATACGTCTCAAACTGTCGTTGAATGGCTACGTCATTTAAGAGACAAATATTCTCCCGACCCAATTCTTTACCCCCCCCCCCCAGTCACCTAATTCCATATGTCTCTACCTGCTTATTTTAGTAGCATCTGCGGTGTTGAGTTTGTTTGTTTCTTTCACGGATAATTAATCTAACACTACATACCCTATGTTTTTCGTTAACATTCCCATTTTGGCAGCTAATTACAAAACTCATTACTCATAATGATTCGTGATATCAGTTTCCCCCACTGTCCACCCCGTTGCTCTAGCTGTCATGTCTTCCTTGCGCTACCATCAACTCTGCCGATGTCAGGTTACCTACTTCCTCATCTATTGTACATTTGTCGTCTGGTACCTACGCCCATCGTTTCCCTTCACTGCCCTGGTCATTTTGGGGACATATTCGTTCTCTCAGACAATACTCCCCGATGTAGTAAGAATATACAGCGTTTAAAAAATATGGCTACATCTTGTGGCAAGTTGCCGGGTTGGCTAGGGCAGCATTTCACAAACTCATAAATCAAACAGACCATTGGACAAGTTTTGAACTTGCACCAGGCACCCATGCCAGATTTATGAATTATATTTTCGTTTTCTTTATTCATAAATATTCATGTTTTGGCTGACTTGGGAACGTAGGGCCTGCGGACCAGGGTGCCGGTCCTCGGACAACCATTTGGGAAACGCTGGTCTAAGGCACTCTATGTTATGATTGTTAAATCCTTAGGACAAGCGAGCTTCAAACATTTCTAACTTGATCTCACGCATCGGACATTTGTAACTTGATCTCACGCATAGGACATTTGTAACTTTGATCTCACGCATCGGACATTTGTAACTTGATCTCATGCAACGGACATTTGTAACTTGATCTCACGCATCGGACATTTGTAATTTGATCTCATGCAACGGACATTTGTAACTTGATCTCACGCATCGGACATTTGTAACTTGATCTCACGCATCGGACATTTGTAACTTGATCTCACGCATCGGACATTTGTAACTTGATCTCACGCTTCAGATATCAATACAAAACGGAATAATTTTTTTTACAAAGTCTTCAAAATTTTAATACTCTTAATCAGAAAAAAAGGGAAAGGGGAAAACCCGAAAAAAACCAATCCAATACAAAGAAAGTTCAGGCAGAGTCAGTGAATTAAAAAAAATTTTGAAAAAAAAACACAATAAAATAAAATAAATCCGAAAGAACCGATCACATGCTGAGCTTTTCGCCAACGCAATTTTATTTTGTTTTTGTGTTGTCTTTTCCTCCCTCAGGTTTTCCCACACCACGTGTAGCTTATTTCCTCTTGCTAAATATGAACGTTGGCTCCTTCATCTCTTTAAACTCTTAAAACTTCGTGGCAGATATCCCTTTTTGTTGAAGATTATGTCACGAGTCTGCATGGTTTTAAATGACGACAACACACCCTCTAATAAAGTGGTTCTCAACCTTCCTAATGCCGCGACCCCTTAACACAGTTCATCATGTTGTGGCGAACCCCAATCACAAAATTAATTTGGTTGCTCTTCATAACTGTAGAGTACATGTGTTTTCCGATGGTCTCAGGCGACCCCTGGGAATGGGTCGTTCGACCCCCCAAGGGGTCGCGACCAACAGGTTGAGAACCGCAGCTCTAATAATCACTAAGCCAAAGTGTGAGAATAGCCAGATTTGTGTAATACTCGGGAGAAAATACTGAGCATATGCCTGAAACGACATTGGTTTTTCATCGGCTCTCTCAAACAATTTAAGGGAAAGCGTGTGTCCAGCAAGCATTGTTCATTTTAGACTTTGAATGGGTGTGCTCGTATGTAGTTTTTGTAAAGTTGCGTCTTTGTATTTAAATGTGATAAAATACATATTGTTTCATTTCTCTTTTAATATGGTTGATTTTGTACCGCGCTTAGTGCTTTTAGGGATGAAGCGTGATTCTTCAAGTACACTTTATTATTATTATTATTATTGTGGTCTCTTATAAAAAAAAAGGAGCTATAGTAGTAGTTTTTGTTTGATTACTGCTGGAAATATAACGGTGTCCGTGAAAACAAGTAATCATAGATTCAAGTTGACATTTTGATCAACGCGTGTATAGCGCAGCTCGCCATCATGGAGAATAATACACAACCATCTCCTGAAAAGTTCTTTCTAGACTGCTGACGAATCAACACGTACGTTTAAAAAAAAAAAAACAGACTAGACAATACGTCATAATAACCACACACAAAAAATACGTCACCTAGTAAAACCGCCGGAAGACCGTTCACTAACTATACTCACCACGCACAGCGCGTTAATCAAACACAATATCCAATTATAAGTGTACTGCCATACTCGACGGTGTCATTATTAAAAGAAATCTTGCTTATATAAACTTCAATTTTTTTAATAGATGTAAAAATTCTTGATATTATCTTGTATTTTAAATTTCAAGAAAGAGAAATGCCATGTAATGAACAGGCAAGCTTCCTTAATCACGGAGAATTAACTGCGTGGTGCTTCTTGGGCAGAATCGAATAACCAACCCATGAAATTAAGATGTCCCATTCTGCACAAAAGGCTATGCTTAAAACCCGAATACACTTATTCAACCCCACCCCCTCCCTTACCCCCTAGAAATCGATACCAGCCATTAGACCCTGTCTTAAAAGCGAAACAAGCCAGGGATCACACACAAAAAAAAAAAAAGCCACGTGGCGAGGCCAAACCAATGCCAGATTAAATTAGCTGGAAAAACATTTGGCTCCCGAAGGCCGTTCTCCAAAGTGTCGTTTAGACTCTTATTATTTAAAAAAAAAAAAAATTAAATAAATGTATATTTATTTATAGCTGATTGGTCTGTTTCATTTTTCTGGCTTGATTTTCCAAACACTTGTATTGCATTGTGAGCATGTCGAATAGCGAAGGCTTCGTGGGTTCACAGAAACGCAGAATCAAAGAAAAAAAGACCACACGCATAGCAAAAAAAAAAAAAAAAAGTAATGTCTGTTTGCTGTGAGTTGTAATTAACTGAATCTTTAGGACTTCCATCTTTAAATGCTTTTTGGGCTTGCTCCAAAAATTCCTTTAAAAAAAGCTCCATCTCCCACCCCAACCTCTACAGACCCCATCCTCAGTGCTAATGCTTTGGCAGTTTTCTTCAAATAGGCTGTAAGATTGGATCTGACAATGAGGTGCAGGGGAAAGTTATTTACGACTCCTAATCCGGGTCGTAGGCTCCCCCGAAATCAGACACATGACATGACCCAAGGGAAGTGATCCATTGTGACTTTATTTAAATTGGGAAGTCCAAATCCGTGTTTTCTCTCCCCCCCCCCCCCCCCCCAGCAAGTAAATTCATTTCTCTTTCTTTCAAAGTCTAGAAACCCCAGTCTCCAAGCATAGATCAATCCATCCATCCATCCATCAATGAACCCAACCATCCATATGTATATATGTTGGGTAATAATGGGGGAGACTGCACTCAGGTTAGCACAATAGGAAATTAGTAAAACACAGTAAGGTTAAACCTGATAAAAGGAACGCAACAAAACAACGAACGTGTCGGCAGGAAGCCTTCATCAACGAACAAACAGAAAAACGAATACAATAAAAAAAAATGTATTAAAAAATGTAGCACTTAGCTTAGAAGTAGTGTCCAAGAGGGCTGCAAAAGATTAGTGTATATATGTGGTTCTTTCGTCATTCGCAAGCGAAGTTGACCAAGTCAATTTTGTGAACTGAGAAGTCCCTTGATTTGAACTGCATTCTGTTTAGAATGATGGAGAGTTGCTCAATTTGTCGTCCTTCCTTTTTCGATTTGGATTTAAGGTTATGGAGATGCAGTATATGGCCAGCAGAGTGACTTATGTGTTTCACTGAGCTGTTTTATGCAGGAACATTTGAAATTTTCATTGCGCCTACGGGACTCGAACAACCGGGTTTGGTTTGATTTCAGAGTTTGCCTTCTCTTAGATGATTTTTCTGGGAATTGCACTGCAGTTAACGAGCTGGGATTGACTCAGTTTAGTCCGCGCCACCACAGAGCACCCACACAGCACCCACACCACAACCACACAACACCCACACTGCACCCACAAGGCACCCACACGGCACCCACACAGCACACACACATCACCTACACAGCACCCACGCATCACCCACGCGGCACCCACACACCAACCACGCAGCACCCACACATCACCCACACAGCACCCACACATCACCCACACAGCAACCACACAGCACCCACGCAGCACCACACAGCAACCACATATATATATATTATTCAATTGAATATGCATGTTAAGGGTCTTGCAATTGCGTACCAGACAACCACCCCCCCCCCCCCCAAAAATAAAAAAACATGAAAGACCCACCAGCTGTAGTAGTTGCTATCCTTAGATGATAGGAAATGTTCTACTTTAGTTTGATAAATATTTTATTTTGAGGTCAGTCGCATCAATCTCTACTTGATGTCTAAGAATGAGCCCACTGAACTGCAAAAAAAAAAAAACAACAACAAAACAACATGGCCCTACAACCTATAGGCCCTACAACCTATAGGCCATACAACATATACGCCCTACAACCTATAGGCCCTACAACCTGTAGGCCCTACAACCTATAGGCCCTACAACCTATAGGCCCTACAACATATAGGCCCTACAACCTATAGGCCCTACAACCTATAGGCCCTACAACCTATAGGCCCTACAACCTATAGGCCCTACAACCTATAGGCCCTACAACCTATAGGCCCTACAACCTATAGGCCCTACAACCTATAGGCCCTACAACCTATAGGCCCTACAACCTATAGGCCCTACAACCTATAGGCCCTACAACCTATAGGCCCTACAACCTATAGGCCCTACAACCTATAGGCCCTACAACCTATAGGCCATATACATGAAGTGGCTGAATTTAATCTGTCATTTCATTTTTTTAAAATTAAATAATGTTTTTTTTCTTCAAAAAGAGTCTTGCCATTTGGGAGCAACTGAAAACTAAAACATTACAAATGATGTTTTCACTTCAACTCCAATAATATGACATACCATTATTTCATGATTTTACTCTCCCCCCCCCCCACGCCCACCATGTCCGTTCAATGAGACCCCCCCCCACCCGCAGTGGAAAACTGAGTAGATCGTCTAGATCACGTACACAGTTGCGTTGCGGGGACCTGTTTGTGTTATCTATAGTAGTAAAACACGACTGCGTTGCATTAAAGAGAAATGAGGCACAAACAATTCGTGTATGCAAAACAAGACGGGTTCAGCTTAAATAATTATTACGCAGAATAGACATGGTAACCGTTTCGGCAAAATGCCTTCATGGGTAAACAAAAAAAACAACAAAAACAACAAAAACTTTTTTTACAAAAATATTTAAAAAAAAAAAATCGTTTCATATAAGTATAAATTAAATTTACATAATATGTATATACCTAGGATGAGAGTACAGGATAAGAGTGGGCGCAAATCCCTGACCAAAACAAAGTTCAGGAGAACGGAAAGAAAATGGGTGAAAAAAAGTTTTTAAAAAAAAAGGACTACGTAAAATTGTCAATTTGTTTTATACTGTATAGAGTCAACATACCAAATTTTGTTGTTAATTTGTTTACATATAAAACCTATCCGTTGTATTACTTGCATACAATATACCAGTAACTGCAATGTCTAAAATTCAATGACGAAATGTTGAAATGTTTAGAGACTGGACTAAGGGCTTGTTTATCGATGTTATACAATTGTTCTCTAAAACGGTCTCCGTGGCGACGACCTGCCTCTCCTAGATATGATTAACCACAGTTTTTTGTTTTACAGAGGATTGTGTAAATAGCGTTGTGACTTGTACATTTAAAACCATCTTTGATTCTGAATATTTCCAGAGGGAAGGTGATCTTCTCAACTTAAATCACGTAGGGACATGTGTCACATCTGCCACCGTTTCATCGTTTGGTGCCTATACTTGCTTTAATACCAGGGAAGGTGGCTTCTAACTAGAATTTTCCCAAAGGCTCTTGTCCCTCCGGAAAGCGAAAAAGCTTTAATGCATTTATTTATTTTGAAAATCTCGTTGTTGACAGGGTCGGCCCTACAACCGGTTTTGCGAGAACGAGAGAACGAGCCGTAAGGTTATGGAGATGAAACGTTTAAATGAATTTAGACCTATCACCACTGTCAGCATGAGTCGCTTTAACACAATCCTATATAGTCGTGCCTTTAATTCGAGTGACTGCTGCTATTTGAATTTGGCTCAAATTATAATCTGAAAATAAGTCATACAAAAATCCAACATTGGCAGATTATGAGAATTATTTTTAACTTTAAAGGTGTATGACGTGAGGATATTTTACGAAATAGTTTTAGCTTGTAGTTGCGGAGGGCTATCTGTATGGGTGGATGGTCGGGCGGGTGGATGGATGGGCGGGTGGGTTTATGGGTGGTTATGGAATGGTTGGGCGAATACACATTTGTTCTGTTTTATTTAGTTAATGTATGTTAATTTTTAAGTTCATGATTATGTTTGTTAAATTGTATGTACAGCGTGGTGAGCCCAGCCCTAGGTTGGAGTACTACGCCATAAAAAAACTTCTTATAATAATAATAATAAACTATTTTTAAACAAATATGTTTAGCACATCCATTTGTGGCCATATCTTTTGCGGTACAAATTAATGTTTTCCGTATACGGCTCTTGCAATCTAAAATTAATTAGCACCCGGGCGTTTGATCAGTGTTAGTCAATATAGTGATCCGCGATTTAGCAATAGTGTAAGATGTTGGAAACGTAAAAGAAAATTCAATGGATTAACGTCGGGTCTCTGCCGCAGTACGGGGTAACCCCGCTCAAACGTCTCACTGCCAGTTTGAGAATCCCTGGAATGGAAGATTTTACTATGAAAAAGGTGCACACTTTTCTTTGCAATGAGTTTCTTTTCCATACTGTTTGTCTCCATGGAGACGATAAACACCATCGCTACGTTTTCGTTCTCTCTGTTTATTGCTGTCCACAGCATCCACAACATCGATATCCACAGCTGGTATTCATGTCCCGAGGATATTATTGTGTAACTCGGTCTCATTGTATTCGATTACGGCATTCGAAGCCACTTTACTCGGGGATGTAAAGAGAAGTTTTATAAATAATTTTGTTGTTGTAGAAATGGGCGCCACAGTTAATGACGGAGTAATCGATTTCATTTTCGAATGATCGGCAACGTAAGAGATATTATTGTTCTTATGCCAGGCTAGTTTAAAAAGAAAAGAAATAAAGAATCGAATATCTTCTATTATGAAACCGCTGTTGTTATAACTCCTGGCTATCAAGTACACGTTACAAGTTTGAAACTTCCGTCTCTTAACCATCCAACAAAACCAATCCACCCACCCATAAACGAGCCCCCACCCACCAATCTACCCATCTACACCTTCACCCACCCATCCTCAAACCATCCATCCAAATCAGCCCGCCAAGGACCCACCCAATGACCCACACAATGACCCATCCGCCCACCCATAAATCCATCCACCCACCCAACAACACACTTACCCATCCACACACCCATCTACACATCCATCCACACATCCATCCACCCACCCACCCATCCCCACCCACCCATCCATCCACCCACATACCCATCCACACACTCATCCACCCACCCATACACCCACCTATCCATCCACCCATCCACCCACCCATCCACACATCTACCCACCCATCCATCCACCCATCCATCCACACATCAATCCACATATCCATCCAACCACCCACTAACCCATCCACCCACCATCCATCCACCCATCCATCCACACATCCATCCGCCCACCCATCCACACCCATCCATCCACACATCAATCCACACATCCATCCAACCACCCACTAACCCATCCACCCACCCTTCCATCCACACATCCATCCACACATCCATCCACCCACCAACTAACTCATCCACCCACCCATACACCCACCCACCCACACATCCATCCACACATCCACCCACCCATCCATCCATCCACACATCCATCCACACATCCATCCACCCACCCACTAACCCATCCACACATCCATCCACACATCCACCCACCCATCCACACATCCATCCACCCACCTACCCATCCACCCACCCATCCAGACATCCATCCACACATCCACCCACCCATACACCCACTCACCCATCCACCACTCACCCATCCACCCACCTACCCACCCATCCACCCACCCACCCATCCACAACTCACCCATCCCCCCACCTACCCACCCACCCACAGATCCACCCATCCACCCCCACCCACCAATCTACCCACCAACACCTTTACCCACCCATCCTCCAACCATCCATCCAAATCAGCCCCCCAAGGACCCACCCAATGACCCACACAATGACCCATCCGCCCACCCATACATCCATCCACCCAACCACACACTTACCCATCCACCCACCCATCTACACATCCATCCACACATCCATCCACCCACCCACCCATACACCCACTCACCCATCCACCACTCACCCATCCACCACTCACCCATCCACCACTCACCCATCCACCACTCACCCATCCACCACTGAGCCATCCACCCACCCACGCACAGATCCACCCACCCATCCATCCATCCAACACACACAAAAGAATGCAAAAAGCAACAATCTACCCCAATACTACTAGCAACGCAATGTGAAAACAACATATCCCCCCCCCCCAACCAAACCAATTTTAGTCATGAGAAAGGACTGCAATGTTCTCTAAACTGTTTTTGTGCTGAATTTCAAGACAGAAAAGCAGCAGATGAGATCACTTCATTCCCTTGATGGGTTTTTCCTTTTCTCTTTTTTAACTTGGGTTTAAGAGTGATTGGGAATCACAGACCTAGAACGCGATTGAAATTCGTATCAACAAATTCTAGCCGATTCAAAATCGTCTGGGAATTACTGTTCGGGATTAGAGAAAATGGTTTTTATTATAAAAGTGTAATACGTGTGGTGGTGGTGGGGGGTAAGGGGGGGTGGGTGGGTTCCGTCTCATTCTGAGACAGATTTCAATGAATTATACATGTATGGTTGACAATCGTGACTTATGTGTGTGTGTGTTATTGTTTTCTTTAGGCAGGGCTTCGGCTCTCCGTGGAATGAATGTTTTGATGATGTCAACCTTTTTTGTTTGATAATTTAAGTGTTGTTAGAGCGTTTGAGTATGTGTCAATGTGTGTGGTTGTAGTGTGCGTGTGTGTGTGTCGTTGCACGTGGGTAGAAAATAACTTAGAACTGTCAATCAAAACATCCCTCTCTGCCTCCATTACCTATGCGCAGTACTCAGTACTCTAGAATCATGAAAATGTGTTGCTACTAGTTTAGTAGTTCGGTTATTCTGAAGGTGGTCTCGTTTTATCTTTTTTGAGACTACTTATTTCGTACAAAAATAGCTAACTCTGTTGGTGCAGAGGTGGCGCAGGACTGTGGGTGCAGGGTTGCGATCCACTCTTTTTTTGTTATATCGAGAGGCCGCGTTTCGACTGACCACAGTGCGATTTTGTGGAAGTGAGACGGCCAAAAAAGCTAGGCACGCCCTAGCTACGTCCCTGGTGGCACTAGACCTAGCTACGCCTATGATGGCACTAGCCCTAGCTACGCCTATGATGGCACTAGCTCCAGCTACTACCCTGGTGGCACTAGCCCTAGCTACGCCTATGATGGCACTAGCCCCAGCTACTACCCTAGTGGCACTAGCCCTAGCTAAGCCACTGATGGCACTAGCCCTAGCTACGCCTATGATGGCACTAGCCCCAGCTACTAACCTGTTGGCACTAGCCCTAGCTACGCCACTGATGGCACTAGCCCTAGCTACGCCTATGATGGCACTAGTCCCAGCTACTACCCTGATGGCACTAGCTCTAGCTACGCCCCTGATGGCACTAGCCCTAGCTTCGCCACTGATGCCACTAGCCCTAGCTACGCCACTGATAGCACTAGACATAGCTACGTTCCTGGTGGCCCTAGCCCTAGCTACGCCACTGATGACAAGTTGATATAAAATTATCATAAAAACATGCTTACAATTTCAGGTATTATTTCGATTACATATCTCCCATTCTTGATGCTCTTATCGACAACCAATAGAGGATATAAATACATTGTCTAACGTTATGAAAACTGCCGCTGAGTGGTAAAGAGCCATATCTGATTTGGAGGAGATGTTGCAAGACCGTCAGCGCCCAAAGAAAGAGCCAAAACTGAAGATATCGGAACAACAAAGGATGAATAATGACGGATAAAAATCGAACCAACCAGGAATTGTATAGACCAGTGGTCGGCAAACTCATTAGTCAAAAGAGCCAAAAAATCAGCAGCAGGACGATTAAAATATTTTTGAGATTCAAATTTCTCTTCAAGATTCTATCAAGAAACATGTGTTTCGGAGTCAAAACCGATCTGTGGCTGACTGGCCGAGCCGCACGCAGGTCGCTTAAGAGCCACCTGCGGTTGGCGAGCCGCCATTTGCCGAGCCCTGGTATAGACTATATCGAGATCCCAAGTTAGTAGCAGAAATGAAAAAAAGGTAAGGCTACATTGGTGGGACAAATGTCAAATGGCTGAGGAGTAAATACGGGACTCCAGCAAAACCTGAGAGGAAAACGGCAAAAATGCAGACCTAGGCTCAGATGGATGGATGTTGTGAAAGAAGACCTACAGCAGCTGGGAATCCAATCATTGAAAATAAAAGGATCACTTATGTCTGAGTGGAAGGAAGTGGTGAGGCAGGCCAAAGTCCTACATGGGCTGTAGCGCAACAGGGATGGATGGATGGATGGTCTGAGTGGAAGGAAGTGGAGAGCCAGGCCAAAGTCCTACATGGGCTGTAGCGCAACAGGGATGGATGGATGGATGGTCTGAGTGGAAGGAAGTGGTGAGGCAGGCCAAAGTTCTACATGAGCTGTAGCACAACAGGGATGGATGGATGGATGGTCTGAGTGGAAGGAAGTGGAGAGGCAGGCCAAAGTCCTACATGGGCTGTAGCGCAACAGGGATGGATGGATGGATGGTCTGAGTGGAAGGAAGTGGAGAGGCAGGCCAAAGTCCTACATGGGCTGTAGCGCAACAGGGATGGATGGATGGATGGTCTGAGTGGAAGGAAGTGGAGAGCCAGGCCAAAGTCCTACATGGGCTGTAGCGCAACAGGGATGGATGGATGGATGGTCTGAGTGGAAGGAAGTGGAGAGGCAGGCCAAAGTCCTACATGGGCTGTAGCGCAACAGGGATGGATGGATGGATGGTCTGAGTGGAAGGAAGTGGAGAGGCAGGCCAAAGTCCTACATGGGCTGTAGCGCAACAGGGATGGATGGATGGATGGTCTGAGTGGAAGGAAGTGGAGAGGCAGGCCAAAGTCCTACATGGGCTGTAGCGCAACAGGGATGGATGGATGGATGGTCTGAGTGGAAGGAAGTGGAGAGGCAGGCCAAAGTCCTACATGGGCTGTAGCGCAATAGGGATGGATGGATGGATGGTCTGAGTGGAAGGAAGTGGAGAGGCAGGCCAAAGTCCTACATGGGCTGTAGCGCAACAGGGATGGATGGATGGATGGTCTGAGTGGAAGGAAGTGGAGAGGCAGGCCAAAGTCCTACATGGGCTGTAGCGCAATAGGGATGGATGGATGGATGGTCTGAGTGGAAGGAAGTGGAGAGGCAGGCCAAAGTCCTACATGGGCTGTAGCGCAACAGGGATGGATTGATGGATGGTCTGAGTGGAAGGAAGTGGAGAGCCAGGCCAAAGCCCTACATGGGCTGTAGCGCAACAGCGATGTATGAAAGTTGCTTCACATACTGTGCATCATGACCAGTCGTCAACTGAAAACTAAATGACTATTATTATACATTTTTTTCCACATCTTTTCAAAAGATGTATAAATATAATATTAAGCAGCGGAAAAGGACCACTGTAGACGGTGCGTATAATAACCTTCAGCCCTAACACAGTTTCATGATGATAACCATAATAAATATAAGTTCATAAGATATGGGCCGTCTTAGCCTTTGCCATTCAATTGTTGGGATGCATCTTTTCAAAAATAAAAAAACGATACGGCTTAACTTTGTTTTCTTGCGGAGGCTTTACCCAACTTGCGCTGTCAGATTGTAAAGATTCGGTAGATGGGTTTGCAAGCGGCTTAAAAAATTGGGTGATTTTTGCTGATGTTCTACAAAATATAAATATATAAAGAACACACAAAGAACCAAAAAAAATGTGTGCATGCCCGGCCCTGGGTTAAGTCTTAAAAACCTTTTGAATAATTCACGTGCTGCCATCGTCCGCCTGACAAATCGCTACATTACAGTGATTTCGCATCTCCGGCAACATCTTTCAGGGTTGCATTTCCGCACAGCTTTTCTCAGGACCTTCCTATGTTTTCTTCCAAGTTACTTGTCTTAAGTGTGAAGTGTTACTGGGGCCTAAAATGGCGCGTGACCCTGTCCGATTTATTTTGATATTTTTTTTTTTGTTTCACGTTTCACAATTTTGGCGAAAAGAATATTTGCTGTGACAGCAGCGCAAAGACACTTTACTTTTTTTTTAAAAAATGTATCTGGGTACATGTGACGAAACACAAGACACGTGCCGGGAGATTTCGATTTAGAGACTTAACGTCACTTTTCCACTGTGGCGTTATGAAAAGAATCCCACTGACACTCTTTGATACTATCGGTTAAAACGTTTGACGCTTCTACGGGTCTTCAGTTGTGTTTGGCCAGTATCGCACGGGACACAACAGCATTATTTGTATGTCTACCCGCTAAAGGACACCAAAAAAAAAAAAAAAAAAAAAAAAACGTTAAGTGATAAACTATTTTCTAAGACGGGGGTTTTCAAACTCTTGATGACATGTCAGGGGATATGAGAAATATAGTTTGCACAAAAATATTCATAAATGTTCATAAATGTTCATAAATATTCATAAATGTTCATAAATATTCCTAAATGTTCATAAATGTTCTAAACGTCTTGTTTGAAAGGTTACTTTATGCGATGTTCCAAGTATTTTTACCCCTCCCCTCCCGCTCGCCCAAGTTCCCAATAATCTGTGACATTCAAGAATATGACAAAACCGGGTCAATATTTTCTTCTTCCAAACACAAAAAACAAAAAAATTTAAAAAACAACTAAAAAATACGATTTTAATTTTAAGGTGGTTGTAACAAACTTTTTGTAAGGAGTGCAGAACATTGGAAATCCTACGAAACTCCGAAATTGAGCCCTGCCATACTCACTAATAACCGATCAGTTCCTATCATGAAGTAATGCGTCATTAAGCCATTACGTCTGAAAATATAAGTTCCATTGATCAATCCAAGAAGATATTCTTTTGCTGCATTTCGTTGGTGTTCTATTCCTTTGTTTGCTTCTCACTGAAACAGTAGACGTAGATCAAACCTAATGGATATAGATGAGAAGGATTTTCTCGTACAAATATAAGGTAGGACACACAATGAGGTGTGTAAAAAAACAACTAGAAGTAGAAATGAGTTTAAATAAAAACCTGAGTGTAGAAGAAAGACGTAGCATGACACTGTTCTGTCTTCTTGGGAAATAGATTTTTTTGTGTGTTCCTTTTAAAATTTCATAAATTGGTGTCCTGCCGTTTGACTCTACTTGATAAATTTCATCTACCCCCCCCCCTTTTCCTTTTGCCCCCAAAACTCCTAAATATACTCAATCCCTCACTACCCCTCCCTTTATATTTATTCTGTCCCTCCCATTTTCACGCAGGAGATAGTGGAACAAAGTATGTTGAAGCCTGAAATGAAAAGACAAGTAAATATTGTAGAGAACCGTATGCGTCTCTATGTTATAACTATATTTGCAACCTTGTTCACTCTGTCTCTCGTGTGCACCAATATGACAACTCAACGAGGGATATAGTCTTTGAACATTTATTTGTCTTATCCTTTGACCTCACTTATTTCTCTCGCTCTCTCTGTCGTACTCCACTCCGACTGTCACGGTCCCTCTCTAACTCCCGTCTGTCCACCTGCCTGCCCGGCTGAGTTCTCCCCGGCTGAGTTCTCCCCGGCTGAGTTCTCAGGTCCCGTCCACTGTCCCTTTTATAAGTCCCAAGTTCCCAGGGCCCCAATCCCCTTCTTATGTAACACACCACGAAATAGGTCATCCATCCCGTCGCGGGCAATCTAACAAGCTTGACCCTTGTTCGATCAGTTGGTCTTAGGTCATAAAACCAACGCCGTCATTCCGTCTCGGCCAATCTGACACGGTTGATCCTTGTTTAGTCTGTACCGATCTGGGACCCCCCACCACCCTTTACGGGTCGACTATTGTCTGGACACTCCACAGGTCGACTATTGTCTGGACACTCCACAATATAAAGGAGAACGTTTAGGCCAAGAGCCTTCTTCAGCAGACGAGACCAGAAACACAAAATATAAGAAACAACTAGAAGTAGGAATGAGTTTAAATAGAACCTAAGTGTCGGGAGTTCGCCTTTTTTCCCCATCTATGTTCGTCCCATATCTTGAAAGCAGTCCTTCATTTGTTCAAATACACCTTCACTCAACGTATACTTCTGCCTCTTTTTGTACGACACATTCTATATCTACCTCCATCACACCACCCTCGTAGTATTCTCTGCCTCATATCCTTCCTCACAGTATCATCTGCCTGCACCTAAAAATACGAAAAACCAAACACTGTCACCTTAAATGTATCTTGTCTGGCTGACAGAAGACTTCTTTATTTCCGAGTACAAACCATTCAGTCCACTTCCCCCCCCCCCTGGCCCCGTTGCCATGGCGTCCATTTGGGTGAGAAAACCTCAGCATTCCGACTATTGAATTCTTATACTGCATGTAGAAAAAGCTCATAAACTATTGAGTAAATAGCTAATAAATGTAGTTTTTTTTTAGCTGTAACACGGAATAAATACCAATCAAATTATAAAATAAATATACAGGCATCAAACTATGGAGATATAAGTATTAAAAAATGGAATAAACCATAGCAATCAGACTGCGGAATTCATAACTATAAAAAAAAAATGGAATAAACCATAGCTATCAAACAGTGGAACTTACAGCTATCGAAAAAATGGAATAAACAATAGCTATCAAACAGTGGAACTTACAGCTATCGAAAAATAGAATAAACAATAGCTATCAAACAGTGGAACTTACAGCTATCGAAAAAATGGAATAAACCATAGCTATCAAACAGTGGAACTTACAGCTATCGAAAAAATGGAAAATATTGGGAATTTAACAATGTAGAAGTAAAAGGGCGTGTTTTCATATTTGTTTCAAAATGTTTTATAGCCAGGGATGGTTATCAGGATGTGTATATGGGTACGCCTTCAAGACTTAAAAGCATATTCAAATCATTTCCATCGTCGCAACAACCTAACAATCGGAAAAAAAAACAACAAACACAAGCAAAACTATTTTTACGGCTTTCATCAGTTTAAAAAAAAAACACATAAACGAAACATTTCTTTTAGAAAATTGTTGTCACTTCAAATATAGGAGTGTGGTCGTATATTTCTAAATTTTTTACAACTATTTAGTCGAATTGATTTTTTTTTGTTGCTGTGAAAAGTTACCAAAGATGCATGATTCAGTAATATTGTAAAAAAGTCAATCAACACATATGGACAAAGTCAATCAACACATATGGACAAAGTCAATCAACACATATGGACAAAGTCAATCAACACATATGGACAAAGTCAATCAACACATATGGACAAAGTCAATCAACACATATGGACAAAGTCAATCAACACATATGGACAAAGTCAATCAACACATATGGACAAAGTCAATCAACACATATGGACAAAGTCAATCAACACATATGGACAAAGTCAATCAACACATATGGACAAAGTCAATCAACACATATGGACAAAGTCAATCAACACATATGGACAAAGTCAATCAACACATATGGACAAAGTCAATCAACACATATGGACAAAGTCGGCAACCAAAAATACACCGTAACTGTGGAAGATAGCGAGAGGAAGGGCACCCCAACTAACGTGGATCTTTAAGAAGCCTAGCTGTAACTAAGGGGACACCAAACTAATGTGGATCTTTAAGAAGCCTAGCTGTAACTAAGGGGACACCAAACTAACGTGGGTCTTTAAGAAGCCTAGCTTTAACTAGGGGGACACCCCACTAACGTGGGTCTTTAAGAAGCATATCTGTAACTAAGGGGACACCAAACTAACGTGGATCTTTAAGAAGCCTAGCTGTAACTAAGGGGACACCAAACTAACGTGGGTCTTTAAGAAGCCTAGCTTTAACTAGGGGGACACCCCACTAACGTGGGTCTTTAAGAAGACTAGCTTTAACTAGGGGGACACCCCACTAACGTGGATCTTTAAGAAGCCTAGCTTTAACTAAGGGGACACCCCACTAACGTGGATCTTTAAGAAGCCTAGCTTTAACTAGGAAGTAACTGGCTTGCAAGATTTACATGCGTGCAGCTTATCAAAATAGAAAGTCGAGGGGAACAGGAAAATATTTTTTTAAAAATCTGCTGCCAGGTGATAGAGTCGCAAATCTGAAGGGTCACACATACACAAACACGCACACGCAAACACAAATACTTTACAGATTGCGTTCCACTACAAGCAGAACAAGTTTCGTGAGAGATGGAAAAGAATAGAAAGGGGAAAAGGGTTTGGGGTGGGCGGGAGGTGTGGGGGAAATCCATTAAAAAAATCATTATGTCCAAAGGGCGTAAAAAACGAAGTGTAGGGTCCGAGCGTCTCCAGACAGACCTCCGAGTAGGGTCCCCACCGTCTTTAGACACTTTGACAGAGCCTTTCAATGCAGTGAGAGATTAGCTCGGGAGATGTCTCTTACTGTGTGATAGACCATGGTCAGAGGGAACGCCATTGGGGGGGGGGGGGCGCGGCGCCGGGGAGACTTATTTCGGGGGTTCTCAGTGTCAAGTGAGTACACAAAAGTGGCGCGTGCAGGTTAAGGAAACTATCAGACGATGCAAAATCACCGGAAGTGGAGAACGGATGTTCTGAAAAAAAGTTTTGTTAAAAAAAAAAAAAGAAAAGATTAACTATGACATTCATAATGATGTTACCAGTAGTTGAGATAGGTACATAGTTGTTGAAACCAGATTGCATATTGACAAACGGCATGAATGTTTGAGGACCCCGAAGTCATTTTCAGAAGGATTTATAGAAGTGTATGGGTTTTTCCGTTTTTTTAAAAGTCTCCAATAATTTATTTTGAGTTGCACAAAGGGAGTTGGCAGAGCACGCTTGTTAACCAACCCGGCTTGAAGAGAATTCAGTCAGCTTGTTGAGAGGATGTTGAGACATACGAAGTGAGATGAAAAGTGATATATATGTCACAGAGAGATTAAAGAAATACTGGAATTTCGTTTTTTTAAAGTTTTAATACACCTGTAAGTAGCTCATTTTTTAAAGTAAAAAAACGTATTAAAATATAAAATATGCACCTTTTTTTATAACAGTAGTAATAGTAGTAGCCGTAATAGTAGTAGTAGTATTAGTAGTAGAAGAAGTAGTAATAGTACATTACTTTACCAACTCTTTTTAAATAAAAATAGGCAACTTGACTTTCCCTCCCAGATATTTAACAACTGAAACATTCCCTGATAACTTCGGATTGTTAGAGGGTGACAACCGACTTTGCTTTACTTTAAAGCAGGTCTTCACAACATGTGGCCCGCCAGCACCCACTTTGTGGCCCGCCAAGCACCCACTTTGTGGCTCGCGAAGTAACGAAATATTCTTTTTTTATTATTATTTTCTAAATAGTCCCCCCACCTCCCTCGCCTTGTTAACTTTCGGTTCTCTCAAGTTTTTTTTTATAAAGTATTGAGGCCCGCCTTACATTTTGAGTTCTGCATGCCTCCATTAAAGAAATCATGCGAGACAACAACAACAACAAAAAACAACAACAACCAAAAAAGTATTTATTTCCTTCTCTCCGTCAACATTGCACAACTCCACAAGACAATTCCTGGCTGGCCGAGACAGAAGCAGGGGCGACTAAAAGACAAGAGATCCGCACGAGTGGTGTCATTCAAGCTATAGTTATCAATCCTGATTGGCCCATTTTCTTGGGGACATTTATAAACCCGAGATTCGGCCTGATTTCAACAGGATGACTTAACAAAACTGAAGAAAATATTTAAAAAAAAACAAAAAACAAAGGGAAAGCAACAACAAAAAAACCTAACAAAATTGCGTAGAACTACCTTCTTAGACCCTATTTAGTCCACATCTGCCGAGATTGACTACTGCTTAAAGAAAACCAAACAAACTTTTAAAAAAAAATAGGTTTGGTGGTGATCCGTTAGAAAGGCTCCTTTTTTTTGGTACAAAAGCCTTGTGGGGGTCCTTTGTTTAGCCGAGTCTAGACTTAGATTGCTGGCCAATACTTTGGGGAAAAAAAAGGGGGGGGGGGGTGGTTTCGGTATTTCGCCTTGTGGTTCGATTCACAAAAAAGTATTGAAGAGAGAAACTAACGGACATAGAAAGGCCAAAAAACAAAAGACCAAAAAAAAAATGTGAGGAAAAAAAAAAGTTAAGAGAACAGAGGAAGACGTTAATTAAACGATACGTGTTGTGGATGAGCCAGACAGATAAGTCAGTGCAGGATTCGGACCACGGTTTTCAGAAGAGTCAATGCAGGATTCGGACCACGATTTTTCAGAGAAGTCATTGCAGGATTCGGACCACGGTTTTTCAGAGAAGTCAGTGCAGGATTCGGACCACGGTTTTCAGAGAAGTGGTTTTTCGGAGAAGTTGGTGCAGCATTTGGACCACGGTTTTCAGAGAAGTGGTTTTTCGGAGAAGTTGGTGCAGCATTTGGACCAGTATTTTACATTACGTTACAGCGACGGGGTGGGTGGCAATATTTTTTGCCCCCACTTTTGGCACTCCTCCGCGAAAACATACCAGCAGTTGGTCGCAGATGCCACATCTCAATGTTAAGAAGATGCGTGTCTTTAGCTGCGGACTGTTACAGTGTAATCCGTTGTTGTCTACTTTCGATAGTCTAGCGTCTTCTGCAAGGTTGACGAACATTCTCTGTCACACCAGATTCATAAAATACCAAAAAAAACAGCATCCAATGAAGATACAATACTAGTACTTTTATTATATGATCTATTCTCTGCCAATGTCAATTCATCGATGGAGATAATACAAACTGTTTAACTCTCTTCTCTCTAACTACCCTTGACTCTACACTAACTCTAACTAACGATCTACTCTGGACTCCTCTCTCGACTAACTCCTGGCTCTACTTCTGGCACTACTCTTGGCTCTACTCTCTCCACTACCTCCTGGCTCTACTTACCCAACTACCCAGCTCACAGCTTTTATCTCCCTCAACCCCTCGCCCGCCCAGACATTCATTAACGAACCAATTTCACCTCTGAACTCACAATTAACCCAAGCAAACACTCTCTCTGTCGCCATGGCGCCAGCCCAAACAATCCAGGTCGTAACACGGACCATCCTGTACATCCACCTTGCAAAGCTCTTGTTTGGGATCGGTTTTTTTCCCCAAGAGAAATCCGTTTAGGATTTGAGAGAAGTCATTGTAGCATGTGTACTACGTTTTTGGCAAGCCATTTGGCTAAGGAACAATAGTGAACGTAAGTCATACGTAAAACAAGGTAAGTGGTGGCTTGAATAAAGAAATAGGACAATAAGACAAGAACGTCCTCTTAGTGTCCTTTTTTTAAATTTAAAATCCAAGCTTCCACATACCTTGTTACGCTGCATCGTTCACACCGCTTGAACGCAGTCCTTCATTTATTCTGTCATAAGTAATCTCAAGATACATAGCAGAATGTAAACATAGTGTTTTCATCGGAATGTTACATTGAAGGCTTTAAACAGTCATCAACACATAGGAGATAAACAGTAATGAACACTCAAGATAAACAGTCATCAACACATAGAAGATAAAAATTTATCAGCACACAGGATAAACAGTCATCAACACACAAGATAAACAGTGATCAACACATAGAAGATGAACATTTATCAACACACAAGATAAACAGCTATCAACACACAAGATAAACAGCCATCAACACATAGAAGATGAACATTTATCAGCACACAGGATAAACAGTCATCAACACACACGACAAACAGTTATCAACACATAGAAGATGCGTTCTGCTGCTTATGAAAAGAAAACAAAACGACCCATACAATTTACGAGCTAAATATATATATATATATCAGTTCACCCGTTAGATCAGTTAAATCATTCTTTCTAATTATTAGTTTATATCTAATTCTTTCCGAACTGTTTATGAATTCAATCCCGTGAATCATTCTTACCTGTCCGCCGCAATATCCTGAATAACTGCCCATGTTCCCTGTTATCAACCCCACGTCCCCTGTCGCTTGGTGACCGCATGTTGACGCCACAGTTCTATTAGACGTATGTGCATACATTTTCCTTATTGACCCTAGCTTTAATATACCAAAACCTTTCTTATCTACACTATCAGATGAATCCATCTAAATCTTTCTTATCTAAACTTATGTAACCCATTTAAACCAAGCTTATCTACACTACCATATGAATCCATCTAAATCTTTCTTATCTAAACTTATATAACCCATTTAAACCAAGCTTATCTACAATACCATATGAATCCATCTAAATCTTTCTTATCTAAACTTATATAACCCATTTAAACCAAGCTTATCTACACTACCATATGAATCCATCTAAATCTTTCTTATCTAAACTTATATAACCCATTTAAACCAAGCTTATCTACACTACCATATGAATCCATCTAAATCTTTCTTATCTAAACTTATATAACCCATTTAAACCAAGCTTATCTACACTATCATATGAATCCATCTAAATCTTTCTTAAATAAACTTATTTAATCCAATTAAACACAACTTATCTACAATATCATATGAATCCATCTAAATCTTTCTTATCTAAACTTATTTAATCCATATAAACCAAGCTTATCTAAAATATCATAATAATGAATCCATCTAAATCTTTCTTATCTAGACTTATTTAAGCAACCTAAATCATGCTTATCTATCAAAACATATGAATCCATCTAAAAATCCTTACCCACCTAAAATGTTATCCACCCAAATCTTCCGTATCCACCTATCATTTCATCCAACTGAATAAATCGATTTCTCTCCTCGTCCGCCCCCCCCCCAAAACCAACCCATCTGCTCTTCTTCATCTTCCTATTTTAATATGTCAATCACAATCTGCCCGGCTCAATCTACGGCGCCACCCCCGTGCCTTCACAGGCCCTTACACCCCATTTATCCACTGCTATTTCTGCATTAGCAACCCTTCCCCACCCTCTAATGCCTCGGCAATATCGTTAAATTTCAATTTCCAGTTCTCTTGGCGGCAATCCGAGCCGAAGAGAGGACAACCAGAAATGAAAACCGAAGGTGGAGGTGGGGGACGTGGGGCGGGGGGGGGGAGAGAGTAGGCGATGGGGGTTGGCTGTCTGGTTAGATGTGACCTGAGATGGGATGGGGGGTCGGGGGAGGGGTGGCATGAGTACGGGTAGGTTTTACGGAGCAAAAGAAAAGTTTGGGAGGGGGGATATTTTTCTGGACATTACATAACATGTTGCTTATGTTTGAGTATGTCTCTGCTTTTATATACTAATCGCTTGACTGATCACTCTTTATATGCGTGCGAGCAGTCTGCCTGAAGGACAGTGGTCAGTTTGGGTTACGTCCTCTCATACATATTGACCATTCGATCATCATAGTAATGAAGGCCATTTTTTAAAAAAATGAAATAAATTATACTGCACACGAGTGTCCAATTGTCAAGAGTAACGGAAAATTAGAATGAGGTTAGCCAGTACAGTCATAAATTGTTATCAGGCAATGGTTACGTTTGGTCTATGTGACAGATGGTTACTTATACGACATGTCAGGCATTAAGTGTCTTTTTTTTTTTTTATCACGGGGATGCGCCAAACTCCTATGAATGAGTTTTTGGTCCCCATACTAACACGCACAGGCCGGGTGCTCGATGTGCGCCAGACGTTTTCGTTTTATCAGTTTAATCATATACTGTTCTGTTAAAAAGACACACCCAAAAAAATGCGTTTTGTCGTTATTTACCCAGGTTATATATTAATATGTATAGGGACAGAAGCGCTTCCGGTCTTCATTCAGCCATTGGCTTTACATTTCAAATCACGTGATTAGTAAACAAGAAGTCTCGTATTCTCATACTTCTTTTTAAGCATTTTATAAAAATTATTTTGAAACTCACATTGTACCACGGGCCATAAATACTTTTGGCCCTCTTGGTCCGGCCTCTTGCAATCGTCTCCCTTTCCAATCTATTTTACATACTTGTCGACCTCGACACGCAATGTGTTTGGTTTTTTGTTGTTGTTTTTTTGGAGCCATGCACTTCTTCTTGATGCTTGGAGTGTTCCATAACAGCGCATGCCTGGTGTAATAGCATAATACCGGTTTCAAATGATAAATAAAAATTATTCTGTAGGTAGAAGCACTGCTATATACGTTATATAAGTCTTAATGAGGATATGATATTATCGATTACCGTGGAAGAAAATGAAAGCCTCGATAAACAATATAGGGCGTTTGTGGGGGTGGGGGGCAGGGGGAGGAGGAGGGGGTTGATGGGCTGTGAACAGGATGTAGATACAGGACGTTGTGGGGGGGGAGGAGGAGGAGGATGGGGTGGATGGGCTGTGAACAGGATGTAGATACAGGACGTTGTGGGGGGGGGGGGCGGAGGAGGATGGGATGGATGGGCTGTGAACAGGATGTAGATACAGGACGTTGTGGGGGGGAGGAGGAGGATGGGGTGGATGGGCTGTGAAGCCTGAAAGCTGGGGGTATGTGTGGGCTCTTACGCTGTGTTTGACAGTCGCGCAAAATAAAATTCCCAGAAGTTACAGCACTAACTGGGATTCTTATAAAGTGCGTTACTTGAATGCATGCTGTGTGAAAGAACTTAAGTCAGTTGTTCTCAACCTGTGGGTCGCGACCCCTTTTTGGGTCGAATGACTCTTTCCCAGGGGTCACCTAAGATCCTCGGAAAGCACATACCATTGAGAACCACTGACTTAAGTAGATGAGAAGTTCACACATCGCCGTCGCAATTTGTTTGGTGGGTTATGTCTAATATAAATATAAAACCAGATGTGTTAAGAGAACGTTATTCTCTCTCACATTTTATGATTTTACTTTATCTTTCCTGAATCAGAACCAAAAATAACTCAAAAAAATGGGGCCTACTTCTTGATGGCCCCTCTCTCAAACAACAGACGTAGACGCCAACCCACGGAAAATGACCCTGCGTTGAAACCTACTGGGGAAGCCTTTTCTTTTCTTTTTTTTTTTTCATTCTTACGAAAGGGCCCTAAATATTGGACAGTTCCCACTAGTCACCCGACCTATCTGTCTTATTGTTTCTTTATGTCTACTGTTGGCCTATTTTTTATTTTTTTTTTCCTTTTAAGGAACCTACTTACCCCACTTTCACCGAGTTAACTCCCTGCTGTAGGGCAAACTATTCGGACGCTATTGAAACTTCTCCAGGGTCCCCCGAGGGGGGGGGGGCACCGGCCACCAAATAAATCTGGCAGCGCCGACACCCCAACTAGTTTCACGGAGGGCTCCCGCCATTCGTCAGCGTCGCGTTTCGAAAGTGAACTTCGGGCGCATATTTCTGTTTCCGGGATACCATTTTAAGGGGGGTAATGTAGTTCCAAGCCGCAAGTGGGTTATTCTTACTAATTGACTTAAAGATGTAAGAGATCCACTGTGGTAATTCAAGAAGTTGGTATACAAATTGTGATTTCTCGTTGTCGTGAGTTAAAAAAAAAATGTAGGTATACGTCGAGAGATGCCACCGTTAGAATGCCCTCTTTTTTGTTTTTTATCATCCTCATCAGCTGTCCGTCCTGTTCTTTGCCCAGCCCAACACGGGGGTGACAAAAGTAATAGAGATAGAGAGAAGATAAGTCAGAGAGCGGGAGATAGTGGGGGGGGGGGGTGTTACAAAAGAGAAGCGTTCAAAAGACAGAGAAAGGGAGGGGAGAAAATGCAGAGAGTGGGAGAGATAGAGACGGGGGCAAAAGAAAAAGAGAGGGGTACAAAGACAGAGAGAGAGAGAAATAGAGAGAGAGAAAGAGAAAGATGGAGAAAATATAAAAAAACAGGGGATATACATACTGACAGACAGACAGACTGAGAGAGAGAGAGAGAGAGAGAGACAAAAGAAAGGAGTCCAAAAAAGAAAAAAATTGGGGGGGGGGGGGACAAAGCGAATAAGAAAAATAAAAATGAATTAGAGAGAGTAGGAGAAATATGGAGATGTTTATTTTCCATTTGTTCTTAGTGGCATTAAATTATTTACTGAAAGAGGCGTTCCTTTTACATTTCTTTGCACACTTCCCCCAATAATCTCACCCTGAAATGTGTGCAAGTCTCATGGGCAAGCTCCTGGACATAACGGACTAGTATTTCCTGCCTGCCGGTGAGGAGGCTTGGACATGAGCTGCCCGACTGCAAGATGAAGTGATAGTACGCAAGTTTGATAGAGGACCTCGCCTTTTGCCCTCGATCGAAGATTCCAAACATTGGGGATAATGGTCTTGTGAAGCAGGGATTCTCAAATTACGGATGGAGTCATCTTTAAAACAAAATTAAAATAAAGGTCAAAATGCTTAAATGCTCAGAAAAAGGGGTAAAAAAATAAATGTTACAACTCTTGACAACTAACCGACGTAGTTGGACCCATAACGCGGCACGCGTTTCAAGTAGATCACATAGGTCTTAGAACAATGTGTGTAGCCATTGAGAGGTACGTTTTGAGAATACAAAATGGCTTAACGGCTGAATTTTTTTAAAAAAAAAGGAAAAGAATGTGCTAAGCCAAGAGGTTTTGGGGGAGGGGTCGGGGGTGTTGGAGATCTTGGACTCAAATCTGACTTTCCCGGGTGAGAAGTTTTGGGGGAAGGGTCGGAGGAGAGGTTTGAGGAAAGGGTCGGAGGAGAGGTTTGGGATATGGGTCGGTGGTGTTGGAGATCTTGGACTCAGATCTGACTTTCCCGGCGAGAAGTTTGAGGAAAGGGTCGGAGGAGAGGTTTGAGGAAAGCGTCGGAGGAAAGGTTTGGGGTATGGGCCGGGGGAGAGGTTTGTGAATTGGCCGGAGCAATGTTTTATCGGCTCCATAGAAAAAAAAAATTTGGTAATAAAATCTAATCTGACTATAAAAAATTTTTTTTTGGTGTAAAGTGCAATAGAAATTAATCAGTTTGGTATCATATCATTCTGTTCAGCTTTGTTGTCTTACGGGATTTGCCCCACCTCTCTGTGTTGAATTTCATATAATTCTGAGGAAGAAAAAAAAAAGGTTTTCAGAAATTAGCAGGACCATGGTTAATAAGGACTTTTTGTTTTTCCTACCACCGTAAATCATTATTGTAAAAAATTGTCCTGTTCCATAAAATGTCATGTTTACCGAATTTCAGTTACGGCCACACCGATAGCCGTCATTGTGTTGAAAAAGTATTATTGATGTATGAATATGCATATATGATGTGCTATCTATAGATTGTACCGATACATATTTTTTTACGTGGACGTTAATATGGCCGAAGATAACCTCTTAAACGTGAAAGTGCTGGGTGGCCGAGCCTAAACTAATCCAATCACAAGTTCATGGTCTGGAGTTCAACCCCCGACAAAGCCAAAAACAGCACCCCGGGTGGATGGGACTCGTTAACGTTGGATGGCAACTCATCCAAGAGAAGGAAACTCTGGATTCAAACCTGGAGATGGCGTCACCCATAGTCGTCGAACATCGAAACAATAAATCATCCCGACAACTCCTGCGACGCCCATGATGCCTTCACCGAAAGCGCGGTGAGCATGCTAGAACAGCATGGCTACGAGCGCTGTCTAAGTAATCAATCAATCAATCAGAAACTATTACTGAAAGTAAAATGCACCTGACTTAGTCAAAGAACTACAACTTATAACTGTGTTACAGATTTCAGTGTGACATTCTATAGGTATCACAGTGTATGTATTATACTTGTACATATTTGACAGTGTATGTGTGTGATGTATTAGGTAAGACAGTTAATATCTATTGGGGTTTATACACGGAGTTGTTCTATTTTATGTTATAATCAATATGTGTGTAACAGTTAGCAAAAAAAAAAAAAAAAATCTGCTGGTCATCTACTGTTTTTATTTCCAGTCGCCTTGATTAAGTCAAATAGACGATGACGAGAGAGAGAGTGAGACCGACGAACTGGGCAATCCTCCCTAACTTTAAACATAAAAAATAAAGCTTACGCCAAGGCTTCTATTTCAGATATTAGGTTGGTCTTCTTCGCAGGCGATGGGATAAAACAAATATAATGAACGTTTATATGTATGACTGTTTATATTTATTGTAGTCAATGTCCGACAAGTTATTATATGTGGCAGTCCATATGTATGGTCTCAAAAACTTCTTTGCCGAATCTAAGCGAAGCAAACAAGCATTGTTTAAAAGCTTGATGAATAAATTATAGAGACAGGAAGAGGTCTATTCCCGTTTTATCTCGGTCAGACAGTAGTGTTCGAGACGGCGTAACATGATGACGTAATTGAATTTCTTACTTTTTGTGCTGTAATCACAGACTCAGATTAAAATTAGAAGAGCATTGTTTAAAAAGTTATAGATTTTTCTCTCTATTCTTGTGAATTTTCCCCCTGACATAAACTAAGAGTTAATTCCAACAACAGAATTTCATTTAAAATGGTGTTATTTGTGACTTTGAAAAGGTCTTCTCAAATTCTAATAGAGAGCCCATTATTTTGTATAAAACCAACTGGCCCTGTAACGCATTTTTACGTATGTGAAGGCGACTTTCCATTTCACGTCAAGTCCTCATGTTTGAGAACCACCGCTATTGGGTTTTTTTTTATACCAGATTAGTGCTGATGCCCCCAACAGTCCACACACCCGCGTTTGAGTTAAAAACACTGATGTCCAATATGTGGATAAAGATGTCAAGCTTGGTGGAAGCAGCCCTTTCAATATTTAATGAGGATTAAATATCTTCCCCGGGACTGGCGTCTAGGATATAATCCTAGAAGAGAAACCCTGGCATCGTGTTAATCAGTGGTCCCCTTATCGCGTGGTGGGTCTCGTTGTTCCCCGTTCTTTTTTTTTTTTTGAGACCATCGATTTGGACACACTACGTTAAAAGGACTGACCCACCTTTCTCACGTGTTACTCGAAGAAGATTTTGTAATTGAGGCTGGGGGAAAAAAAGGGGGTTGGGGGGCATTTTAGAATGATTATAGCAGATAGCATAACAGTTTTGACAGCGAATATCGTGTTAACGATCGTCAGTAGCTCACCACTGGAACTTAAAACACTACATCTCAATTATTTACAGCCAGAACAACAGTTATACTTACTTTGGTACCGTATTATCTACCACTTGCACTAAGGTATCTTCAATACTTATTCAAATACCTATCCGTCAGTACCATATTTCTGTCGCATAAGTACTCTAACGCCACTACTAATGTACTTTCTTTCAGTGCTTAGTTACCCATCACCCGGTAATAAGTTACCTCCAATAATACTTATTTACCTACCACGGGTACCTTCTGTCGGTACCAATGGACAGAACAAAACTGCCCCCATTGCCTGGGGCACTGGGAGCTGGGAAAACACCGGACCGCAAAATTAGTTCTTCAAGAGCTAGCTATCGGTATCGCTTCTGAAGTACTTCAAGAGCTAACTCTCAGTATCGCTTATGAAGTTCTTCAAGAGCTAACTATCGGTATCGCTTCTGAAGCTATTCAAGAGCTAACTATCGGTATCGCTTATGAAGTTTTTCAAGAGCTAACTATCGGTATCGCTTTTGCAGTTCTTCAAGAGCTAACTATCGGTATCGCTTCTGCAGTTCTTCAAGAGCTAACTATCGGTATCGCTTCTGAAGTTCTTCAAGAGCTAACTATCGGTATCGCTTCTGCTGTTCTTCAAGAGCTAACTGTCGGTATCGCTTCTGAATTTCTTCAAGAGCTAACTATCGGTATCGCTTATGAAGTACTTCAAGAGCTAACTCTCGGTATCGCTTCTGAAGTTATTTAAGAGCTAACTCTCAGTATCGTTTCTGCAGTTCTTCAAGAGCTAACTCTCAGTATCGATATAATTAGACATAATCTTACGTGTAGACAATTTTTTTAAAAAAGACTCCATAGATGCTTCGAATGATTGAGGTATTCATCCGTTTATCCATTACACCATTTGAACCAAATCTTTTTTCAGTCAGTATGTTCTGCAGTTCCCGACTATTGCTCCACAAAGGTGATTTACATCGTTGTCCGTAGATCTGACAATTCGTATCTTCTTTTTTTTTTAATGTCCTCCATCCCCAAAGACTCCATTTTTCAATTCGTCACTTCTAATTCTCGATATATAAATAGCTCTGTATTTATTCATATAAAATTCAATAGGCTATTTTCGGACGGTAGTCCATTCACATAGCAACCCACGCGATCACATATCAATTTTTGTATTACCTCCATTGAAGGTAATTAGTTGTTGAATTCGGCCCGGGGCTCTAGTCGGCATGTCCGTCCCAAAAAAGGCATGTCGATAAAGAGGCATTTGCCACGAGCCCCCTGAAACGTTACCCGGGGTACATGATCACCGTGTAGGGGACCTGCGCAGAAAGGCAAAGGTAACGCACGGAAACTGCGTTAGAAAGAGCACGGCTGCATGGTTTCCTACCAAATGCAGTTGAAAATAACGTAGAAACAGGTCGGGACATGATTACAGTTGCCGCATAGATATGAGGCGAAGGAGTGTGGCGACCCTAGCCGATGATTCCAAATATGCAGTCTTGAGGGTACTGCTCCTAGGCAACATTTCTCTCTCCCAGCTGTGGCGTGAGCTTAGTCACGCCACAGAAAACCACGTAAACCCTATTAGAGGGCGTCTGTAAACACCTATGAGTCCCCCGGGGTGGGAAGGGGGGGGGGGCTTTAGAGACGTAAATTGTATCCACCCCAGCTTAAGGAAGTCCGGCCCGGTTGCTGTGTGAGCATCACCCAGGCTGGCCAGGCGTCCCTTCTCTGATGCGGCCTCACTCGCATAGTCAATCGAGTGGAAGGGTGGGTGAGGCTGTCTCAGGGGCGGGGAGCCCCCGGCATGCCGCTTCGCGGCCTGACTGGAATAGAGACCACTGGGGGAGTGGTTGAATGCCCGTTGGGGGCGGCGGAGGTGTGCTGGGGAAAACTTTGTGAGCCTCGGCTCGATAGTTTGCTGATTTTCTTAAGTAAGTTAGTTAGTTGTTGAATTATACAGAGGTTGGAAACTCTTAGCTAGGCTCTCACAAATAGTCCTCTTGATGTCTTTATTGAATACATAATTTATAGGCGTAATGAGGATGTCTATTTACTGGTTTATCTTGTCAGCTGTGACGTCGGAGTTAGTTGTTGAATTATACAGAGGTTGGAAACTCTTAGCTAGGCTCTCACAAATAGTCCTCTTGATGTCTTTATTGAATACATAATTTATAGGCTTAATGAGGATGTCTATTTACTGGTTTATCTTGTCAGCTGTGACGTCGGAGACAGATGAATTCATTATATGTTGGTTTTTTTACGTTTTTATTTTTGCCCCAACCTCCGACTCCTTTTAAGATGAGAAAATCTTTTTTTAAGCTGGATTGTTCAGGGTAATCATGAAAAAAAATGTATTTAAATTTTAATTTATGTATACATCGGATGAGGTATAACTTATTTAACACCAGTAGCCATAATCCTGTCAAGATATATTGTTTCTTACCTTATCGGATGAGGTAAAACTTATTTAACACCAGTAGCCATAATCCTGTCGCAATGTTTTGTTTCTAACCTTATCGGAACACCAGTAACCATAATCCTGTCTCGATGTACTGTTTCTCACCTTTCAACACATCTGAATCAATACCAACACGTTTGTAGAATGATATTCTCCCGTTTACTTCTCTGAAACATCAATCTCCTCTCAATGCCCACCATCTCCCCAATTTTACTTTGACCGTTTCTATGACCCCCCCCCCTTTCCACCGAAACCGCCTCAATCCCTCTTTACCCCATTCAAGCTCCGCCTAAACACCCCACTCCCTCTTTATCCTATTAAAATCCCCCCCCCCCCCAAACGCCGACCTCTTCCACAGTCAAAGGCAAGGGCAGACAAAGAAAATATGTTGGACTATAAAATCTGTTATCAGAGATGTTCACTCCGGTCTTTGGACATGGGACATGTTTATCTGCAGCGATAGCTTCCTGTTGGGTCATTTTTGTAAAACTCTCTCTCTTTCTCCCTCCCTTTCTTTCTTTCTCTCTCTCTCTTTCTTTCCCCACATAACCTCCTATACTTGCCCCTCCACCCCCAGAACATCTTTTTTTTTTCCTTCGATTTATTCTCGCCCTTGAATATTTAGGAATGAGTGTCAAGGGCGCCGTGTCTCAGGCCTGACACAGGAACCCTAGATTGGCCTGGATTGTGGTCCGGGAGACTACGTTGAGATGTCTCAAAAGGAGGACATGACTATGGTTTATTGACGATAAATAAATAGATAGACCATCTCCACATACCCAAATGTCACAATAAACAGGGCGCGAAAGTTTTTCTACTACAGACGCCGATTGACGCCCTGTGCTACAACTGCTATCCGCTTTTGGGGAAAATTAAACAATAATAAAATCAACATCAATTAATGCAGGCATCGCTATAATCATTTCAAGATTCTTTGGGTAATTATATAATATATATATATCAAGCGATTGCATGCATTTCAAGTTACCGTATATAAAATCGTCACACTTTAAAAACAAAAAAAAAACAAAAACGTTTTGTTAAAAATCAGGATGCGCCACAAATCCTCGTATACCAATGTCGCTAATTCTTATTAATTGTAGATTATATTCATTTATACGGAATGTCGGAGAATCGTTTAAAAAACTATATATTTAATATTTATTAATGATCACGTGGTTCATGACGTAGTTTATGACGCAGATTTTGACGATTGCTCTTCAGTTTCAAATTGATACGTAAACACATTTTGTTGCGGCAGATTAAATCGAAAAAAAAATTAATTGTACTTACGTCCCAACACTAATGGTGCAAACCAATCTGGGGGGGGGGGGGGGGTTTTGAGGTCAACCACGAATACCAGCTTTGACGACCGCAAAAACCAAGGATGCGACCCATCCACTGGAGCGACCTATCCACTAGTGGGACCTGTAAGCGAGATATGTACGGTAATCTGTCTGGCACAAATGTCCCCGTAATCGTCACAGTGTCTCTGCAGCTGCGTACAGCTTTGTAAAAGAACCGCCTCCCGGCTGGAGACGGGCGTTGAGTACATTGCGCTGCTGTCCAGACAAAGTAAAGTTGCACTGCCTGAAACGGGTTTAGGTGGGACTTGATCTTCTCCACGGTCATGAACGATAGAACGACTCCAGACGGCCAATGAAGTCACGTGTCATAATGATCACTCATAAGAAAGCAGATAACCTCTTGCTCTGCAAAGTTTCATTTTTGACGATGATGTCTCGCAGGCCTTTTAACAAGGACAGTGAGTGAAACAAAGTATGGGAAAATCTGAAGAAATGAACGCAACAAAACAAAGAACTTATCGACAGTAAGCCTTCAACAGCGAACAGAAAACCGTAAATAAATAATTAATAAAAATAGCCCTTAGCTGAAAATCTAGTATCCGAGAGAGGCAACAAAAGAATTGTGACAGTGAAAAAAAAGTAGGTGATAGATTATATACGGGCAAAAGGAGAAGAAAAGAGGAGAAGGTAAATTCACCTGCGATATGACCTGACGCGGAGGGGCGGAGCAAAGGATTAACAGTTGAATTAAAAAACATGACGTTCATGCCATATGGTGTCAAGGTTCCATACGTCTGGATCAGCTTGTTTCCCAACTTCACCCGACTGGGTGTGTTTGTGCTGGTTAATTAAAAAAAACAACAACACTTTTTCTTTAAAAAGAAAAAATATAAACACATCCTCAAATCCGTAAATACTAATGTGTAGCCTTAGCTACTGGAATTTGGGTAATGGACCGTGTGTTTATGATTAACCCCGTCCAGCTCATTAACAGATCTCTTCAGTAACAGAGCTATTATTAGTATTCATTTGAACACATATTTTTATTCCTTGAGAAAGTGTTCGTTTGTTTTTCACGCTTTTTGTTTGGTATCTAATCAGGATTTAAAAATATATATATATATATAAACACATGCCAACTTATGACATAAATTTGTATAAACTACTCAGTGGCGTAGTGAGGGGGGGCAAGTGGGCATCATGCCCCGGGTGCTACTCACAAAGGGGCGCCAAATGGTATATTTTACTATAATATTGTATGGTTTTCGAATAGGGGGGGGAGCTAAAAAGGTATTGGGGGCGCTAAAAAGGTATTGTGCCCCGGGCGCGAGTTAAGCTCGCTACGCCACTGTAAACTACTGATTTATAAAGATTCTATAATTTTTCTATATTATTAACCTTCTTGAATTGAGTAATCGACGTCACGGCTCTACTATACAATACTGGCGGGCGGCGTGTGGCATAAATGTCGACATTATTCTTCGCCACCGTATAGCTAATTCTTTATTGGAAAAATCCACAAACACCGTCTGTAGATCTAAAAATAGCTTGACTCGTTTCACCAAAAAAAAAACAAAAAAAACCCAGCAACAAAACACGTCAATCTTGTGAGGTTTTCACCCTCACCCCATTTCCCTTCCTTCCTTGAAAAATTGCGGGTGAGAGCGTGCTCTATCTGGAGTGCGACTTCTCGGCCTTAAGTGAGTTAAGAGATGGGCCGACTGTTTGACCAAGAGATTTGTTGGTAGACACTTAGAGGTAACTTAGTGGACGTCTTCGCGCCCTTACTGTAGGGGCGTGTGAAGGCTGGGGCGATCAATGCGGTTGGGGGGTGGGGGGAAGGGTGTAGACGTTCTGGAACACTGTGGTGGGATTTTGCTTAGAATACGACAATACATGGTGTTGAAGTGTGTGAGACATAGGGCAAGGAATGGCGTCGAACTGTGTGAGGAATATGGAAAGACATATTGTGAAAGTGTGTGTGTGGAATATGGCAGTAAACATCTTATGGGGTTATGAGGAATATAGCAATGAAGGGTGTGGAAGTGGATGTGGAATACGTTTTGCGATTCCACAGCAGTCACAAACCTTCACTGTCCAGATTATGTCCAGCGGTGTTTAATTCGTAACAAAGGGTTCGCAGTTAGTATGTCCCCTTATGCCATATCGGTCACCGCCACAGTCAGTCAAATTTATTCTTTTGAACTAATGGTTCGCATGAACCTGACCGAACCGGCTCCAAACCACTGCTGGGTGTGTGTCTACACACGATGTACTGACTTGAACTTCCGCCACTTGCGTTACGCCCCCCACCCCACCACGGGCGCCGTACCTGTTGATCTCATCTAATACGGAATGTCCCAAGAATTAAAAAAAAAACTTCCTATTGTTCTTCTTTTATAATCCTTGTAGATTTTTTTTTATACAAATAGAAGTTACAGTGTCAGAAAAAGCTTTAGAGCCTCAGAAAAACGCAAGATTTAAAATTGACCAGAAACAAGCAGTTTGTTATATCTAACCAGGATGTCCGAAAATGGCAACGGCGGTGAAATTTAAGAAACCAGCACTGGTCAATGAATGGACATGCCATGTCTAAATCCGACATTGCTCGTGACACGCAGGAACAAGATACCACCGTCCAAAATACCGCACAATCGGGATCAGACATTGACTAAATCCGACGCTGCTCTCTTACGCCCCTGTCATTCACAGGGCACTATCTAAATACCGCTCTGTCTATATACGATATTGTCTCAAGTTTTGTTTTTTGTTTTTTTTGAGACTGCTGTGTTTATGACGCTGTCTAAACATCACAATTTCTGCATTTGTTGATGTTAAGATTCGCCACTGTCATAAACATTGACATTGTCTAAAACTTAGAAATTTGTCTTCACCCGAGTAAATGGCTCGCCACTACACCCAATGAGATGGCTCTTGCTTTACCATACACATGTGAAAAGCTCATAGGGAACAAGGGCCAACCAGCTAGGGGAAGAGTGTAAAAAGAGGGGGAAGGGGGGGTGGGGGGGTAAATTCTGAATTTGGAAGGGGGTTTACCCTTCGGCTCGTCACATCGAGAATGGATCTACTTCTTAAACGTTAAAGTTAACCATGTGAAATGGTCAAAATGGAATATAAAAGAAGTTTGACAAAAGATTGAAATATCTTAAATATAACAAGTTCAAATAAACAGACTGGTCTTCTTTTCTTTTTGCTATTGTAAAAAGAAAAAAAACAACAAAACATACACATATAAAAATTTAAAAAAAAAAAAAATGAACAAAAATAATATTTGTAATAGAGCCGTTTCATTGCACCACACCTTCCCAAATACCCTTAACCCCAGGCTGACACATTCCCCCCCCCCCACACACACACAGACTCGAACCATTCCCCGCTATCTCGACTCTCTCACTGAAGCCATCTTTGTGTAATCGTCGTATAATCTCCGAGGCAAAAAGCCACCACGCATACAGAGCCACCACGCATACAGAGCCACCGCGCATACAGAGCCAGCGCACATACCACCGAGGCAGAATAACGAAGAAATGAAAATAATTGAACACTGAAATCAATACTGCTTAAGATGAACATATAATAATATAGACATTTCAACAAAAAAAAAAAAAAAAAAAAAAAAGCTAGTATGGATATCTGATGAATGGAGATGTTTTTTTAGAGGATTAGGATGAGAAGGGGGGGGAGGGTGGTGCATTGGTGGTGACTTGTAATTTGAAAATGTTTTTCTTTTTTCATGTTGTTTTTCCACCATCCAATTTTAGTAGAATACGTTTTCTTAGTGAGCTAGCACCAGCGGTTCCGAAACTATTGAGTCTGAAAGAATTTGTCCGCATTGCAGTAGAGACGAATACCATCTTTTTTTTTAAAAAAAAAAAACACAATTTTTCTTTAATTTTCATCAATGTTCTGGTCTTATGCATTATTACTGAGGTTTCGTGGACCGGTGTTGGTCCGTGGACCTCCACTTTGAGAAGCACTGACTCAGCCAAATATGGCGGTAGGCGCATCATCATCATTTTATTCCAGGTGACGGTAGTCGGTGCTGTTTGACTTTCAAAATTTGAAAGCGTGTTATTTAGCCAAACATTTGCCAAATTGTTTTGAACAAAGTTATAATAGACTCCGTGCGCTTTTTCATCTTCTTGGGGTGGGGGGGGGTGTATTTCGTCGCGGCGCACGTATCATACAGCCTCACAGCACACCGGTTGAGAAGCACTGCTATATACATTATATAAGTCTTAATGAGGATATGATATCATCGATTTCCTTGGAAGAAAATGAAACCCTCGATAAACAATATAGGGCGTTTGTGGGGGTGGGGGACAGGAAGAGGAGGAGGGGGTGGGTGGGCTGTGAACAGGATGTAGATACAGGACGTTGTGGGGGGAGGAGGGGGAGGAGGAGGAGGATGGGGTAGATGGGCTGTGAACATGATGTAGATACAGGACGTTGTGGGGGGGGGAGGAGGAGGATGGGGTGGATGGGCTGTGAAGATTGGGGGTTGGGGCAACAACAATTGAAAGCATCGACAGTGTCGGAAAGTGGTTGAATCAGTTGTGACTCGGGGGGGCTGAGCATGTGAGTTACTCACCAAGTCGTGTTCTTTGGCGTATCCCGTACCCCCCGTTGTTTAGAACTTTTTGATTTGTGGGTAACCCCCCCCCCTTTCCCCATTTTTTCCCCTCTTACCCCAATCATTCCTAAGAAAAAGTTTTTAAAAAAAGAATTACGTAAATGATTAAATGGAGGATTATAAAGTTGATGACGTTTGCGTGATTTTTATTTTCCATTCTACAAGTTATTTCAGTTTTTTAACAGAACACGTTACTAAAGCGAACCTCTAAAAATCAAAAGATAATAATTGAAGCTGAGTGAATGAAATAGTAAAACAAGGTCTGTTGAGGCTCGATTCAATCGACGGGGGAAAATGAGATGTGACCGTTTGGGCTTAGAGCTTTCCTCAGCACACAAGAAAAATAGAAGTACGACAAGAAACGGAGCACATTTAAAAAAAAAAAAAAAAAAAAAAAGAAACTTTAGAAATTTCCTTTGTTGTTGCAGGAAGTCGGATGGCGGGAAGTGAAAGAATATAAATCTTGGTACTTGTTCCTCAGAAATAGGCATCGCAATATGATATTTAGCCATAACCACAACTAAACAACCCCTAAAATCGATTACATTTTTTCCCCGTAACATGCAAATACGAGGAATGTCTGTCCGTGACACGTATAAAAATAACACTGTCGAAATTTGACAAAACATGCATACAATAAATGCACTTGATAAGTGCCCCCCGCACCCCCCCCCCCCCCGCCCCGGAAGGCTCTCAACCGCACATTTTTTTTCCACGCCCCTGAACTATAATAATATTGAAATGACACATTTGCTTTTGCGCCGCGGAGTGATTTCACCATTGCAGGGAAGAAATAAAAGAAGAAAATGTTACACACTAGACGCGATTTTGACTTAACAAAATTGGTTTTTTAAAGCATCTCATTTTTTTATCGGTGACGTCATATTTCCTCCATCTTCCCCTTGAAAAACAGGTAAAACTGATTTTTTTGTCGATCGGGTTTAGCGAGGGAGGGGGGGGGGGGGACAAGAAGTCTATGTAACTAGTTTCAGCTGGATATTTTGACATCCTAAAATTTTCGCCAGCCGCGAACAGAAGCTAAGTCAATATAAAGGATTTTTAAAAAGGTGGGGAAAAAATAATCGATAAACATATCAATTTTTGGCGCGCAAAACAATGCGATAAAACAATAATTCTCAATAGAGAAAAATTTTCTTTGGCTAAAAACTTCTCAACCTTCCTAATGGCACGACCCTTTAATACAGTTCCTCATGTTGTGGCGAGCCCCAACCACAAAATTATTTTCGTTACCACTTATAACTGTGTTTTTCGATGGTCTATGGCAACCCCTGTGAAAGGGTCGTGCGACTACCAAAGGGGTCGTGACCCACAGGTTGAGAACCGCTGTTCTAGAGTATAGAGACCTTGGAATGATTTTGGTTGGGGGGGGGGTGTAAAGGTTAGTCCAGTATTCCTCACCCAAAATGGCTGTGACACATTGTTTGAAATCGCTAGTTTCCCTCACACGGTGGTTTGAATTAGTTCGATTGCATGCACCTTGTGGTCAGCATAAGTCGTTTTTTTTTTTAAAATGTATTACATGTCATCACAACCGCAACACACACAACACACAACCTCTTTCCTCACCACCGTTTCATCAGTATGAGAACATTTCCCCATCTCATTGAAAAAAGGTAGTCATTTGTAATGCCTCATACCTTCATGCGCTCGAACCTAAGCATTTTTTTATACTTTTGTCCACAAGTTTTTTTGTTTTTTTGTTATTAGTTTGTTCATAAGTCAGTGAGTTTGAATGAATGGACAGATTGGACTTGAAAAAATAGTCCAGTACCGGAGAGGTTTGAGAAGAGGCTTTGAATTGGACTCGTTACCCCACGATGTTGACCTACCCAAATGGTTGACGTCCAAAGCGACGGGACGGCGAGCGTTCCGGAAACTCAAAGAGTTAAGATCGATAAAAAAAAGAAAAAAAATTACGGATTCATGTTTGGGTGTGCGATCAAATCGTCATCTCCAGTTTTTACAAAGTCTCACCACCCAGTGTTGTGGAAGCGGTCTGGGGAAATAGAACTCTCTGTCTAAATCTTGATTGGCCGAGTTTCATTGAACCCGTTAAAAATCACCCCACAATTATTGAAACTAATATTATAGTCATGGTCAAATTATGTTTTAATGTTGTTTTTTTTTAAACATAGCTTTGACGGCAGAGCTCACTCAGAGAAATGAGAATGTCTTGGTTACTATATATCAACATTAACCCGACAAAGAGGAATGAAAGAAAACTTGATCTTTTTTTTTTTTCATACTAGCCGAAACAATTTTTTTTTTTTTTTTGCATCGTGTGTTTTAAAAAAAAAAAAAACTTTATCCGGTGAGTCACTGGCGTCTAACATTATCGCCCCCTTTGAAAATGAAATACTAAAAATTAACTAAAACATAAAAAAAAGAATGATTCATTATGAAATTAAGGTTTCATCTACTAAGAGCTGAAATTTAAAAACAAAAACATCTCAAAAAAAAAAATTTTTAAAAACAGGTCTTAAAGAAGTGACAAGCGCGTGCCCCTGCTATCGACTATTTCCTTGACAGACATGTAGAGACAGACATGTAGAGACAGACATGTAGAGACAGACATGTAGAGACAGACATGTAGAGACAGACATGTAGAGACAGACATGTAGAGACAGACATGTAGAGACAGACATGTAGAGACAGACATGTAGAGACAGACATGTAGAGACAGACATGTAAAGACACATAAAAATGCTAGTTTTAGAAGTATTCGGCGCGAGCACCTGTCGTCTGTAAAAACATTGGTGATCAAATGGGGATTCTCGACACAAACACACATCACAGACACACATCACAACGACACATCATAGAAACACCTCACAAACACACATCAAAAACACACATCAAAAACACACATCAAAAACACGCATCACAAACACATCGCAAACAAATCACAAAGTGACAATAAAGCGATAATGTTACTCATATCACACAGTTATACGCATGTGGTAATGGACACACACATCACACAGTTATAAGCATGTGGTAATGGACACACACATCACACAGTTATAAGCATGTGGTAATGGACACACACATCACACAGAAGCATGTGGTCATTTGACACACATTTCCCAGCATGGGATAATTTGAAAAGCTTTATACCGTTACAATCATTCGATAATGGGGGGGGGGGGGGGGACACATATGACACAGTTGACAAGCTCGCTGTCATTCGACACACATCTCACATTTCCAAGCAAGTGATCATTTGAAACAACGTCATACAGTTACAATCGCGCCATAACTTGACACAGATCACTCATTTAAAATCAATGACATAATTTGAAACACATCCCACAGAAGCATGCGAACATTTCTTAACGAAATTCTCGAAGAGTAATCTATACGCCTCGTAGCCCTTTCCAAAAATCAAAAAACGATTACCCAAATCATAAAGAAGGTGTTGCTCTGTCGATACAGTCTATTTTACTGAGTCTGTGTTTTTCCCAGGTTCATTGTACTCACCACTTGAAAACCTCCATAACCTCATTGTACTCACCAATCCCATAGATGTCTTATATTGTCGGGAAAATATCACTCGACCACTTGGAGAGTGATCCCTTTATAATCGTTTTGTGTACAAAAAAATTGGGGTCACTCTGAGGCGTCGGTCGAGAAACTTGTAAGATCAGACAGACTCATGGGAAAACATGTGGGCTTTGGCAAGCGTGACCGGAATCGAAAGAATCCGATGGTCAGTGGATCCGTGTCTGATTGTTATCCTTGGGATGTGATTTACTTCCTTCAAAGACTCACTGGACTTCTAAATGTGTATTGAAAGATCTATTTGTATTGAACGTTCTATCTGCACTGGTAGCTCTATATATATTGGTAGCTCTCTATATATATATATTGGTAGCTCTATATTTATTGGTAGCTCTATATATAATGGTAGCTCTATATATATATTGGTAGCTCTATATATATTGGTAGCTCTATATATAATGGTCGCTATATATATATATATATATTGGTAGCTGTATATATATTGGTAGCTCTATATATAATGGTAGCTCTATATATATTGGTAGCTCTATATATATTGGTAGCTCTTTATATATTGATACTATATATTTATATATATATATATATATATTGGTAGATCTATAAGTATTAAACGCTATGAAAGTATTGAACGCTCTGAAAGTATTGAGCGCTTTGAACGTATTGAACGCCTTGAAAGATAGGAAGCTCCACAAGTATTGAACGCTTTGTCGTATTGGGCACTTTGGTGACTAGGTATTAGAGAAAGAGAGAGCGAGAGAGCAAGAGTGCAAGAGAGAGATAGAGAAAGAGTGAGAGAGAGAGAGAGAGAGAGAGAGGGTGAGAGAGAACCATTACTTACTGGTCTAATGAAATTAGACGCGACAGGTAGTTGTTTGTGTACACGATCAGCCAACCAGGCCGAGCTAATTATCTACAAGACGTCACCCTCGTTGTCTGTGGTTATCACCGGCTGTCAATGCCAGGGCCGATAATCCATAATTTAACCGCCCGTGGAAACCGTCAGTTGTGGACCAAGGGAGATAACACATGCCCTGCCTGAAAGTGCCGCTTCCGCTGAAAACAAATTGAACCGAAATTCCATTACAGCAGCGGGTCTCGCGCTTTTAGCAGGCAGGGTTTTTCACATCCAAAAGAAATGCAGATGGGGGCCGTGTGTCGACAGGTTGATGATGGGTTGGTGGCTGTACAGGATTTTGATTTAGTTTACAGATCAAGGGAAATCATGCAGTTAGAGCTACAGCTTTGTATGTGTTCTGAGAGCATGGTAACCAGAAGTTGATATAGATTACGCCGAAGAAAAAATGACACTCTGAAGCGGCCAGACAGACGGGTGAAACAACTTAGAAGTAACGTCGCTTGGAACAATTCGTCTACGAATTAACAAATTCGCATTGGACCTGCCCGATATGTGACAAACAAGGACGGCAGCGTCACTTGCTGGTCACTCGACCTTGACGAATGACTGAAACAAGAGGCGTGGGCCCAGCGCAGACCCTTGCGTGATCTTCATGTCGGCGGGATAGCAAAGCCAGTGGTTTTACCTCACAGCGATCAAAGTGACGATTGTAGGAAAAAAAGTCACAGGAAAAAAAGTCACAGGAAAAAAAGTCACAAGAAAAAAAGTCACAGGAAAAAAAGTCACAGAAAAAGTCACAACATATGTATCATATAAACTCTTAATTTTCAGTGTTTATCATATAAAACATATATTATATCATATATAAAAGTGAATGTTTGTGGATTTGTGGAATTGTGGGTGGCTCTGTTCCACAAAGGCTTTGACATGGGGGTCGGGATCCCAATGGCGTCGAGATCCCAATGGGCTTGTGATCCCAATGTGATCCTTTTTTGGAAAGGGATACCAATCTCGATTGGGACCCAATTGGGGTTGAGATCTCAATGGGTTCACGATCCCACTGGGATCCTTTTAGGGAAAGGGATCCCAAACAGGACTGGTATCCCAATGTGGTCGGGATTCCAATGGGATCAGAATCCCAATGGGGTCGGGAACTCAATGGGGTCAGATTTCCCATTTGCATCCCTTTTGGAAACGGGGTCCCAATGGGGATCAGGATCCAAATGGGGTCGGGATCCTAATGGGATACCAATCGGGATCGTTATCCCAATGTGGTTGGGATTTCAATTGGATCCCAAATGCCAATGGAGTCGGGATCCGATTTGGAAACGGGATCCCGATTGGGTTCTCTGTAACCCAATGGAGTCGGTATCCCATTGGGGTCTGGATTACAATGAGATATGGGATACCAGTGGGGTCGGGATCCCGATGGAATATGGGATTTTTTTTTTTTAAAAAGTGGAGGGGGGGGGGTGGTGGGGGCTGTCTAGCTCAGGCCTCAAAGGCTTAGGAAACACCAGTTTGGGTATGATCATCGAACAGTGGAGACGAGTCTGCTGCGTGTTATTATTATTTTTTTATTTTTTTATTTTTTTTTTACAGCAGCTGTGATGTAGCAACGCTTATTTTTTTTATTTTTTTTAAAAGTCGCCAAAAGCTGTTTTCATAAAATGAATTAATATTTTATGATTTTCTGTGTATCAAATAACTATTTTTTAAAAAAAAAGTCCCGTTAATTGGTAAATAAATATATATTTTAAAAATTAAATAAGCCATCCTCCCCCCTTTCCCCTCATTTTTAATGTATATTTTAATCTAAACACATTCAGGATTTAAAAAAAAGAATTATATCTATTTCAGTAACATGATGAACGAAACAAGACGTGGTTAGACGTGATCATGACTTATGGCATTGTCTCATGGGTGCTGCAAAAATAGTCGTCTGATTACTGGCTAGCAAGCTGTGTCAAGCTTCACGAGATTATAAGACTTGTAAGTAAAAAATTTTTTTTTTAATTCTTCGTTTTTCATGACGTATCTTCTTTCTTGGCTGCTTATAATGGGAGCAGCATTTAATCAGAATATAATTATAAACACTAGAATAGATAACCCGCTGTTACTGGGTTGATACGGGAGCGCATCATATTGCGCTACTTTCCGCCTGCTGGTGAGACTTTTCAAACTTCTTTTCAAGAAATCCTTTTAGTTTTTGAATAATCATGTAACTGAATAGGGTTTTTATATTTAAAAAAAAATTAAAACAACTTTTCCAACCCTCTTAGCCGTGGGGTTACGTAAGTTATTGTGCCCACAATGTGTCGACGCTTAGAACTCAACTGTTCATTTCCGACAGTGATATGCAAAATTTAAGGGTTGAAAAAGAAAAAAAAAACTAAAACCTTCTTGCCACAATTGTTTGTATCATCGGATTTAAATGTATTGAGATCCACAGACAAATTTACACAACCCAAGTTTCCTTCCTCTCCCCCCCTCCCCCCCCCCATGATATGTGTTGACTGAAGAGGGTTAAATTATAGATCAAGTTTATAGATCAAGTTTATAGATCAAGTTTATAGATCAAGTTGATAGATCAAGTTTATAGATCAAGTTTAGAGATCAAGTTTAGAGATCAAGTTTATACATAACGTTGATAGATCAAGTTTATAGATCAAGTTTATAGATAAAGTTTATAGATCAAGTTTATAATTCAAGTTTATAGATCAAGTTTATAGATCAAATTTATAGATCAATAGTATAGATCAAATGTATAGATCAAATGTATAGATCAAGTTTATAGATCAAGTTCACTCCTCCATTCCGATTATTATAATGTGCAGCCAAGGGGGGGGGAATAAAAATCGCACACCCCTCCCCCACAGATTAATTAATAAAAAATCATCAAGCGGCGGGGGGGGGGGGGTAACCCACGACACATGCAACCGGGGGGGGGGTAACCCACGACACATGCAACCCGGGGGGGATAACCCACGACACATGCAACGTGGGGGGGGGGGTGTAACCCACGACATTTGCAACCGCCACACTTTTTTTTTTCGCACGAGCCTGAAATATATTCAAATTGTAATGTCCAACCCCCCACCCTTTTTCTTTACCACACGCCTTATTTGCGTTTTCTAAACTGGACAAATATAGTTCTAGGCATAATTCCTTAAATACAAAGTTTATGTTTCTTTAAGCCGACGTTAAAAAATATATATCACTTTCAGCACTTGAAATATATTTTCAAGAAATATTTACAAGTCATTGCTGAATTAAAAAAAACAAAAAAAATAAAATTGTTTATCTTCATAAATGTTTCCACCCTCCATCCTTGACCCTGAACTGCATGTTCTTGAAAATTAGGAAAATCCCAACGTCCGCAATGGACTACGATTAGTCACTTCCTTGTTTTGTCACGTGATACGTACCAGCCATTAGTAGGCTTTCTGCTACACATAACAACACATAACAACAGATAAACAGCTGATCAGCAATTGCCATTATCATTAATTCTAAAGCAAAATGTTTGTCTCCATCAGCGCTTCCCCGGTGTTTATTAAAATTTTACTTTTCAAAATATTCTTGAATACACGCGTTTCTTTAAATGACATTCAATAAATGTGACAATAATTATGATTCAGTTGTGATTAAAGGAAGAAAGTTGTTTGAAGAAAAATTTGTGAGCGACTAGTGTGTTGCAGACAGCCTACCGGAAGTCTTACTTGTTTTTACACGTATCACGTGACAAAACAATCGACTCATCGTAGTCCATTTGGAAGAAACATCGCATATTCTGTTCTATTCTTTTCCAAAGTTTTTGATATATTGGTATAGTATGCAAACCTACCAAATCTTCAAATGGTTTATAATAATAATACATGCATACAAATTTACACATGCTTAAATATAAGAAGATATATTTCATCTTTTGTTTATGTTTAGATTTATTCGATTTCTGTAAACAAACTGAAAATCCCTTTCATTACATAATTTATGAAACCGTGTGTATATTTAAATTGATTAATTTTTTGGGGGACAACTTAGCTAATTTTTATATACTTGAAAATGACATTAAATGTATTATAAGTTTAAGAAAATGGAAGAAAAAATATGTTTACCTGCCCGGGAGGCTAGGCGGAGAACAAAAATTGAGGTCGCTGAAGGCTCCGGAGCGAAAGGAGGGAAGTGGTCTGGGCAGTGGATAGGGCTCTTTGGTTCTGTTCCGTCGTGGTTTTCTATGGGTTATTTCTTGAATAGAATAAGTGCACTAGTACCTCGAATTACCCCCAAAAAATTATATAGTTTAAAAAATGGTAAGATTATCTTACTTTCAGCTCAAATTTTAAACCTGATATCAATAACAAGCAGGGGGATGCATCTCAGCACCTTTCACGTCACTTCGGTGTGTCGCCAAACGACCGTTTGAAAACCGCTGTTCTAGAATATAAAAGATAAATCAGCTGGCTGAATGATAATCTTGTACTGTCCCTGGTCAGCAGGTACAAGAACTATTTAATGAAGTTTGAGATGGGTCTGGTATTGGGATAGGGGAGAGCACGACACAGGCAAGCGATGCTTAGAGTTTGATGTATTTCCCAAGGGTGAGGGGAGGTTATTCGATTTTTTTTTTCTTGGAAATCTCGGACGCTTGGTGTTAAGTTTATTCAGTGCTAAAATCAGGTGACGTTGCCAATATAAAAAAAACATCAAAATTGTTGGCTGTCTCCGCTGGCAGCTATACCAAAGAGATAAAACAAAATCTGCCAGTTCATACTCATCGTTTCCATACGCTACCCACACTTTTTCTAGCAACACCTAATCCAGTTCAACCCAACCATCTCTAAGTCCTATATTCCCCCACCCCACTCAAACCCTCGTCCACAAATTAATTTCTCCCAGTCTTTCCTTTCCGAAATTCTCATTTAAAAATCTTTTTTTCCCGTGTATTGTGTCACCGGGTGAATATTATAACCTGACACACTCACAGAATGAATCAAGGGCCATCTCGAATGAGGTAGATTGAAAAATATGTAAACCAAAGCAAAGACAGTATCTGACTTCGAGTAGATTTTTGAGTCTGCTGTGTTCAATCGGCATAGCTCACTGTCTGCTGCGTTCAATCGTCACACCTCACAGTCGGCTGTGTTCAATCGTCATATCTCACTGTCTGCTGCGTTCAATCGTTACATCTTACTGTCTGCTATGTTCAATCGTCATATCTCACTCACAACCTTCAGGCGATTCGGGAGCTGCGACTCATTCTCAATCCTCTTAATATCATCTCTTCAGATTATTTGATCTGTCGTCCAACTACCCCCTTTCTAAGCTCGCGCCACCAACACCCACCCGCTAACCCACCCGCTTAAATAATCCCACGGACCACCAGTCATTCTATTCAAATTTGAAATTTCCGTCCTTCTTCAAGGGCGCGGGGGCGCCTTACATGTGTATCATAATATATGGGAAGCTATGTGGAGGACACAAAGAACCATAGAAATGAAATAACGCCCTCGGGTTTATGCAGATTTTCTCTTTGAGTCTTAAATATTCCGCCTAGCGTTCGTTCGACCCACCCACCCCTTCGTCTCACACAACCATATCTTGTCATTTCGGAGACATGTCTTCTGGTTCATGTTGGTGCGTTCGGCTCTTTGTTTTGTTTATTTTGTTTGGGTTTTTTTTTTAAGCCTACCCGGAGTCGTTTGTATCTTAATCTTTTTGTCTGAACAGCGTCGTTTTTTTTTTGTTTTTTTAGTTTGTTTTCACGAGGAGTCGTTTGTATATTTGAAATTATTCATTAAACTGCTTTTCGATCTCATAAATAACTGGAGCTCTTAAAAGTTCCTCTCTCCCTCTCTCTAGATCTCCCAATCTATAGCTCTACCACCTCTCTCTCCAGGTATACCTCTCACTCTATCCCCTTCTCTCAATCCCTCTCCTACCATTCATGCCCCCGTTCATCCGTCCATCTTTTCTATCAATCAATCCATCTAACTCTTCTGAAATGAATTTATCCAGCCATGATTCCAATTTATCCATTTATTCTTATAAGACTCAATCCATCTATTTATCCACGTATTCCTCCATTCACTAATCTATTATTTATTCCATATACATCCGACTATCAATTCCAACTGTCCCCAGCTCTAAGAGTTTTTAATTTTACTTATAATTTCTTTGAAAACCCCCCCCCCCCCCAAACCGAAGAAAGCCATTCATATCGTTCTGTTATCGTATTCTCTCACCTCAACACATCCTTATTCCCATGACACTCTTAAACCTCTCTCTCCCTCTCTAACTTTTGTATCCCTCTCCTAATCCATTTCTTTCTCTCGGTCGAGTTCCACCAATAAATTATTTGCAGACACAGATTTGGAAACCTTTTTTTTGCACAGCAATAAGCACTGGGACAGTGGTGAGAGAGCAAGAGAGAGAAAGAGAGAGAGAGAGAGAGAGAACAAGAGTAAGAAAGAGTAAGAAAGAGTGAGAGAGAAAGTGAGCGAGAGAGAGAGAGAGAGAGAGAGAGAGAGAGAGAAAGAAAATACCGACGACGCAAAGACTTTTCTATGCATTTTTACCCCTAGCAACCCAATTATATGGCTTAATTGTAATCTAAACCTATCAAAACCTTTAGCCTCCCTTCCCATAAGAATTCCAACCCCCCACGCCAAAAAAAAAAATGATTAGTAGCCATTTGCGAGAGATATTTAAAATGGCTTTCATAAATATGTTCAATTTTGGGTATCCACTATGATTGTAATAAGTCGATATCAGTCAAACGTTGGAAGGGAAACATTATCTTAACCGCCAAGACCACGGCCTCACAGCACCGGCGCTGCGATCAGGCCAGTCAGTCATGTATGATCGTCGACTGCACACCGTCCACATATTTCTCTCAAACAATTTGAACATTTTAACGATAAAGTTGAATTGTTTAGGTTAACGATCAAGTTGAATTGTTTAGGTTAACGATAAAGTTGAATTGTTTAGGTTAACGATAAAGTTGAATTGTTTAGGTTAACGATAAAGTTGAATTGTTTAGGTTAACGATAAAGTTGAATTGTTTAGGTTAACAATAAAGTTGAATTTTCATATGTTTCGGTCCTAAATTTAAGAGAAAAGTATCCTCCCTGATCGATTTGATATTTGGTATCTGTGATGAAGTGAGTGGGATGTGATCTTAGGTATCTGTGATGAAGTTATTGGGATGTGATCTTAACTATCTGTGATCAAGTGGGTGAGCTGTAATCTTAGGTATATGTCATGAAGTGGGCAGTGTGTGATCTTAGCTATTTGTGATAAAGTATGTGGAATGTGATCATAGCTATTTGTGATAAGGTATGTGGAATGTGATCTTAGCTATTTGTGATAAAGTATGTGGAAGGTGATCTTAGCTATTTGTGATAAAGTATGTGGAATGTGATCTTAGCTATCTGTGATGAAGTGGGTGGGATGTGATCTTAGCTATATGGGATGAAGTGGGTGGGATGCATCATCCAACAGTTGTTTTGCTTCAAATAGTTTCTCAAGTCGAGGATATTTAGTGTGTGTGGTGATGCCTGCCTTTCCTGATTAGTGTCTCCAATCGGTGTTTGATGCCAGACGATGATTTCACACACCAGAAGGTAATACTGACGTTCAGTAGGTTTCCATTTTTTGCACTTTAGATTAATTTATGGCTTGCTTGTTTACGCAGAAATTTCTTTCTTTAAAATTAAAGACTTTGATTAATTTTTTTTTAGACATAGCCTGGCCATGTTCTTGTATGTCTCTACTTGCTCTATACATGTACTTTGATTATTTATGGTTCGATCTGCAATAATAATGATATATATATATTTTTTTATATTAAAAATTTAAGAAACCATCGGAGCTTCATAAAGAAACGCAAATCTGATTGATATCTACAGGAAGTTTGATTTTTTTATTAGTATAATTTTTTAAATTATTATTGATTTTAAAAAAAAATAATAATGAACATACAGAGACAGACAATACTGAGCATGTTTTAAGCTAATTCGAAGATATGGCAAAAGATTTTTTTTTTATTTAAATGAAAGAATATCGAAACGGTAGCGAACCGCGGCCGTATCCGGAAATTTGATCGAAAGAAATTTGGTCGACTGAAAATTGATCGACGGAAATTTGATCGAACGGAAATTTGGTCGAATCGTTTTTTTTTATTTATACGTTAAAATTTTGCGTCAAATTTCTTTTTGAACGCATTATTTTGTTTTACTATATAGTATAGTGAGTTCAAAAAGAAATTTGACGAAAATTTTAACGTCTCGACTGAAAAAAAGATTCGACAAAATTTCCGTTCGATCAAATTACCGTCGATCAATTTTCCGTCGACGAAATTTCTTTCGATCAAATTTCCGGTAACCAACCGCGGCACCAAGGAATATTTTAAGAAGAGATGATGAGATTGAATGAAACATATAAAAAAAATTAAATTAAAAAAAAAAAAAAAAGAAAGAAAGAGATGTAAAGAAAACGATAAGGAAAAATTTGGAGGGGGGAGAAAGAGTGAAGGGGAGAAAGAGTGAAGGGGAGAAAGAGTGAAGGGGAGAAAGAGTGAAGGGGAGAAAGAGTGAAGGGGAGAAAGAGTGAAGGGGAGAAAGTGAAGGGGAGAAAGGGTGAAGGGGAGAAAGAGTGAAGGGGAGAAAGAGTGAAGGGGAGAAAGACTGAAGGGGAGAAAGAGTGAAGGGGAGAAAGAGTGAAGGGGAGAAAGAGTGAAGGGGAGAAAGTGAAGGGGAGAAAGGGTGAAGGGGAGAAAGAGTGAAGGGGAGAAAGAGTGAAGGGGAGAAAGAGTGAAGGGGAGAAAGTGAAGGGGAGAAAGGGTGAAGGGGAGAAAGAGTGAAGGGGAGAAAGAATGAAAGGGAGAAAGAGCGAAGGGGAGAAAGAGTGAAAGGGAGAAAGAGTACTGGGGAGAAAGAGTGAAGGGAGAAAGAGGGATAGTGGAGAAAGAGGGACAGGGGTAGAGAAAGATGGCTGAGCAGAAGCGAGAACAAAAGGGGGGTTGAGAGAGAGAGAGCGAAATAATAAGGGGGATTGAGAGGGAGAGAGAAAGCGAGAGAGGGAGAAAAGATAAATAGAAATGGTGGCGAGAAAGAGTTAAAGAATAAGAGAGAGAGTGAGAGAGAGAGATAAATGAGCGAAAAGGTTGGAGAGAAAGAGTAAGATAGCGAGAGAAAGTGAGAGAGAGGTTTGAAAGAAAGTATTTTAACAAAATATTGTTCCACGCTTATAAACAATATCTATCTCGTTTAAAAGAAAACCGTAATCACAAAGAAACCAAAGAAAGATTTTCAATAATACATCTGCCTTTACATCACCCATTTGTTTGTGAGATCTTTTCTCCATCTACACCGACCAAGACACGGACTAGACTCCTTTAGCCAGGTCATAGGAAGACACAATAAACCAGACTACAAACAAAAAAAATTAAAAACCACACACAAATAACTACGTCTAGATCAACGACACAAACTCCCCGGGGCGCCATAAAAACCAGACAATAAATTCTTGGTGGTGACACTTGGTGGTCGACCCGAAGTGACAAGTCTTTTAGAACTGTCACTCAAATATTCATGCCAACTTTCTTCGCCCATCAGCGCCCCCCCCCCCCCCCCCGCGTGACTATAACTTACGCTGGAGAAAGATAATGACGATGTAAGTTGGGCGTTATTTTTCTCACGGACAGCGCCTTCGGAGATGTAAGTGCCGCGCTGGACGTAGTTTAAATGGGCTTAGTTTGAAGTAGGGATTTGTTAAAGAACGTTTGGGGAGGTGTTTGTACAAACATCTCAACATTTATTTGTTTGGTGTTTTTTAGCACCTAATCGAGAGCCTGCTAGGCTGAGCGATGGCTCTAATCTTAGAAAGAAGCTTTGGGTGCATTTTTGTTTTGGAGTCAAAGCGAAAATCCCTAAATCTTTGATGAAGTATTGTCAACGCAGATGGAAATATTGTTTAGCGCTGAAGAAATACGGGCAGCCATTGGATGAAATATCGTCAACACTGGACGAAATATGGATGAACTATGTACAAACCTAGATCAAATATTTTTTTAACCCTGGATCAAAATTTGTTCAACAATGGATGAAACATGATCAACTCTGCGGGTGTAGTTTGTGTGGTGGGGAAATAGATGGTTAGGCGATGTTGTGTGGCGGAAGTTGATGTTGTCAACCATGGCAGAAATTATTTCAAACTGAATGAAAGTCTACGTTGGACTGCTATCCTAGAAGTTTAACATTACTACTAGACATGCAGACAGCGGTGTATTGCCAAATTCGTAACGAAGGGTTCGCAGTTAGTATGTCCCCTTATGCCATATCGGTCACCGCCAGTCAGTCAAATTACGATTAGGGGATTAATATTTTGAACTAACGGTTCGCACGAACCTGACCAAACCGGCTCCAAACCAACGCTGGATGCAGATAAGCAGACAGTCAGTTGTGACGTAATCTGACAAGGATTTCTCGTCCACGCCTTACGTGTCTCCTGACAACAAATATCTAGATTGACATTCTAAATCACACGTTCTAAATCACACCAGAAGCTTTCGGACAATTGCAGACGTATAATTCAATATAATATCTGAATTATTTTTTTTTGGATGTCTCTTTGAATTTATTTCTCTATTAACTTTGTTTATTGTGATTTTACTTTTTTACAATCTGCAAAATAACTTGCCGCCATCTTGTGTCACCTTGTCTAAGTTGCAGACGTATTTCTGGAGATGACGTCAAATGTAATCTTATCATGAAAAAAAAGGATCAGTGTCAGCGACTACATTACAATTGTATAGACCCAGAATAATGCATCATACGACTTTTAGGAGAAGATAAAACCGACGTGGCGTCCCCTTGTGTGATAAATTATTTTGTGAAATTGAAAGCAAAGATCGATAGATGTCTTCTAAGACAGTTTTATTGTCTGCCGGGCGATGCGACATCAGATCTTTTACATATAACTAATCCATACCGACATCTACAAGCATCTACTAACATCTACCGACATCTACCAACAACTACCGACATCTACCGACATAAAGACGGGAAATGTACCAACTTGTAACAGTGTATAGTGAAAGGTTGTTTCCTTGGGGTATAGAATGCGAGATGTGGAGTTGATGTTGGTGGTAAAGTGTAAGGTGGGAAGTATGTGATGCTGTGTGGATTATTTGGTGGTGTGTGTGGAGCACTTTGTGTTGTGTGTGGTAATTGGTGTTGTGCGGAGCAGTTTGTGCTGTGTAAAGGTTGTTGGGAACGTGTTCGCTGCCTGTGGCTTAGGTGGTCTTTTTTTTGGGGGGGGGGGGGGGGGTTAGATGGTGTTGAGCTGTGTAGATGGTGATGTGTGGTGTAGATTTTGTTGTGTGGGTTAGATGATGTAAGAGGTGGCTAGTTTCTCTGAGATAAATGGTGTGGAGTAGCTGGAGTTATTTGGGGTATATGGTGTTCTGTTCAGTGATATTGTGTGGGTTAGGGGGTCGCTTAGTGTAGTAGCTGGTGTGGCCTGGATCATGTGCTATTCGGGCTCTGATACATTTTTATTTTCATGCACAAAGCTTTCCAGAGAGCCACATCACTAAGTGTTGGCGATTCCGCATGTGTCTTATGTGCGAAACGCCGGTATGTATAGAAGGTGACGTCTTGTATGTGAAATTAAATATATGCTGGAGACACGATGTCATGTGAGACTTTGAATTTTATTGGAGACATCATGTGAGATGTTGACAATTTAACGGCTTTATTCGTTGACACCGCAGAAATCCCCTTGAAGTCCCAAAGAAATCCCATGCCCGTAGAAATCCCTTTGGCTTTTGAACCAGTGTGATGACCAGAAAATTGTCATTTTAATGGAAGTGATTACAAAATATTTTTTTCTTCTTTCCTGTCTCAAAAAAAAAAAAAAAAAAAAGGAAAAAAGTTATTTGGATTTGAGGATAAAATATTATCCTATAAATCTAAAAGCTAAAAAAAAAGAAAGCCATTTGGTTTATAGGATACTATTTTAAAGGGCTATATCAACGATACCAGGAAGTTTATATTGGGTTACCTTTAAGTGCGCACTTCTTGTCCTATTCCTGGTGACGGTTGTATTAGCGGTTTCTTTTTTTACATCAGCGCTCCCCCAAAGTCTTGGTCTGACGTTGCCGATGCGCACAACATGAGCATTTATGGTATAATAAGAAAATATAATTTTAAAAAATCTGGATCAGGTTCCTTGAGCAATTTCGAAACGTGTCCCCCCCCCCCCCCCCCCCCTTTTTCCTTTTTTTCCGATATATAAAAACTTAAAAATATAGAACACTTATTTAGATATTTTGAGACAATATAATTACCTTAGCAACACAAACTTGCCCAAAGGTTGTTTTTTCACCCCCCCCCCCCCGGGCTTTCTTTCTATTTCGTGTTTTTAGCTTCTTATCCGTATTTTGGTAGTCGCCGCGCGATCGAGCAGTTGTTTTATCCCAACAGTAAGCTTTTTTTTTACGATGGTTCTCAAACTATGGAGCTCCAACGGCTGCGATATAATTTCTGGGAATTTTTTTTTTCTCGCCATGAAACTTAATTTTTAAATTAAATGTATAGTAAATAATTTCTTTTAGAGATCATGATAAAAGCAATCATAATATTTGAAAATATTTTCTAACAACAGCAAAATAGATTGTATCCACAGGAAGTAAATAAATCACCAAATACTGAGCTTGCCCCTGGAATATGACCTCTTATCACAGATCTTTCTACAGATTACACGTACTTCATATAGTTTCGAATCAAATTGCTAAAGTTTCCATGATTTGAAAAACAAAATATATATTTATATTAAACGTATTTAATGAGAGTTTATTCATTTATTCACACGTTTGACACACGTTGTCCCCATTCTGAGCGTTCTTTACACAGGAAAAGACCTAAAGATACAACACGATGATATGGGCTTCCACTGAACTAGTTTGACATGGGGGTGGGGTGGGGGGTGGCATGGTCTCCCCTGATTGCGTACAGCTCTTTGTGAAAGATTGTGTAGTTTTTTTTTTAAACGAGTGATGTAAACAAAAAAATAAAAAAAATAAGTACAAATAATATTTCTGACAATGTAGATTTAGTTTACGCCTAAAACACTCGCACGTGTGCCGGGATCTTATATCAGATGAATGAATCTGGGTAAATACATAGTCTTTGCTATTATAGGCTCACTATTACCAAAGAAGAATTGTTGAGAAAAAAAAGTGAATAAGTATTTTAAATCGTTTAATTTTTATGTGCATTGACTCAAGTTAACTTGAAGAGACAATCAGGTGACGTCCCCAGGGGGACACCGGCATTCATGAGCCTAGAACCGCTCCGCCATTGGCCATTATTTCATTTTCGTGTTCCGGTAAGCACCTGTAATTGCTCGAGATTCGAACTGAGGGCCACTGATCCATCCTTGAGGATACAATTACATGGATTGCCCCGTGTATAGCCCCACCACCCCCCCCCCCTTTTTTCGGACACCGAAAATGTACCCATCTCGTGTTTTGTTTTTAAGAAATACTTTTTAAATGGTTGGATTGGGAGGGGGGGGGGCAGCAGGCTTTGAATGTGAGACAACTGTCTGAAAATTATATTTTAGTTTGGGGGGGGGGGGCGTGTAGGATTTCGGCGAATTGTTTTTTTGTCTTAATTTTAAAGACATTCTTCAGTTTCACGGAAAGGGGTAAAATAAGGGGGGGGGGGGGGTAATTCAATACCTTAAAGTATGAGAAAAATACATTAATATTAAAAAAAAGAAAACAATGTCAACAAGATTAAATGTCGTCTTTGCCTATTTTCAAATACTCTACTAACTTCGCTTTTGTTCGTGGCTGGCTGACTGGACGGCTAATTGACCCACTTCACGTCGACAAATCGAGCTGAGACTTGTTGCCGATTACAAAAACATTCATTGAAATTCTCAGCCTCCCCCCCCGGCCGGATAAACACTTAGCTCTTCTTGATGTTTCACGGAGGACGTGAAGGGAAATTCCAGAGATCTGCGTCCAATGAGATTCTTTTTCCTTTTTTAATTTCTAAGTGCGTTTGGTGCGTACATTTTTTTTGTCTGGAATAGTTGTTGAAATAGTTGTTGAAATAGTTGTTGAAATAGTTGTTGAAATAGTTGTTGAAATAGTTGTTGAAATAGTTGTTGAAATAAATTTACGGTGTAAAAGCCGGTGGGTCATTAGATTATTCACCAAGTTAAAGGGTGTGAAAAAAAATTGACGGATGCGAGCCTTTGTTGTTTTTTTTTGGGGGGGGGGGGGGAGGGAGTTAAATGGGAATTTGTATACAGTGTGTCACTCGTGGGCAAGATTTATCGTATTTTCAGCTCCATCCCCCCATTTGCGCGATATTACATTTTATACTATAGCGAAAAAGCTATGTTTTTAAGGGTTGTTTAATTATTTTTAAACGTATATCTGCCTAGACAATAATCACACATCTTTAAACCCACTCTTTATCTTTATGACAGGACTTACGTAAAAACAAAATATATATATATATATATTTTTTTTTTTAAATTCCTTAAAGTTTTACGTAATTTTTTTTTTACAGTTTAGTTTCCTTCCAACTTTTCCAATTAATTACTTTAGAGTTTTATTTTCTTCAAATCCATGTTTTTTTTTATTAATAATAATATGTTTTATTAACTATTATCTCAAAATTTTTTTTAAGGGGATGGGGGAAATTTGCTTCTTTGAGGCAGTGTTATAAGGGAAAAGTGAGGGAAGGGGGAAGGCCGTGCGTGACAACGATTCATTCAAGCCTTGCTTTTCGGAGCTTTCCTTTGAAACCAACCAGCGGTAGTTAATACCAATGTTATCAGAGCGTCAGTTTCCACGAATCTTTGTAATACCCTTGACGCACTCTCGTTACAGAGTGTATTCCACTATTCCACCACCCTCCCCGGCCCCCACCCCAAGCCGACTCCCTCGTGTGTGTAGTGGGTCATATCGCTTTTTCGTACACATTTCAGACCCGAGCTCTTGAAAAATATTGACACGTGACTAAGATTCCATGCGCGCGCAACAGGAAACTATCTTTATTATTTTTCTTAAAATTATTTTTTTTTAAAATCACAAATAAATTACCCGTGATAGTGAGTGCAAATATTGAAAATGGTGGTTAAATTTCTGTCCACGCCGGAGACCACCGTCTCGTAATGTTGACATCGGAAAACCTCCGTTTGCATTCGGAGAGTTTAAGTGGCAGAGGTGTTAACAAAATGAACCAATATTTAGATGAACTGATTACGAGGATATTTAAGGAATTGTTTTTTTTTTGGGGTATTTTTGTTGTTTTATCCATAATGAGTAGAAAGTCTTTTATCCGAAATAATCGAGACAGGTGTGTGTTTCGGATAACCAATTTTATGGTTAACCAAAAAAAAAAAAGTAGAGCATCTGACCTGTTGTGCACTTAGACAATACCAAAAAACATGTGTACTGTGGTACACTTAGACCGAACCAGACAAAATTAGACCTGTTGTGCACTTAGACAATACCAAAAAACATGTGTACTGTGGTACACTTAGACCGAACCAGATAAAATTAGACCTGTAGTGCACTTAGACAATACCAAAAAACATGTGTACTGTGGTACACTTAGACCGAACCAGACAAAATTAGACCTGTTGTGCACTTAGACCCTACCAACAACATTGGACCTATAGTGCACTTAGACTGCACCAAACATGATATCCAAGTACACTTCAGTCATTGGGACTCTGATCTTTAACATAATGTCAGATATTACCTTGTTAATTTTATAAATGGGTTAAAAAAAAAATTATTTAAAATGTTTTAATTTTTACCGACTCGCTGCATGTACTTAGAATCGCTCGACCACATCTTATTTGATATATCTGGAAAGCTTATTTCTCAGAATGTTTCGGGGCTAATTATAGGGTCACCTTATTTCTGACGCGTCAACCTTGAACTTTCAATAAATCAAACATGTTGATTGGTTAAATGTGTCGCCAAGTTACATGCGAGAGTTTATCCTTTGATGATATTCGGTTAGACCGAGCAGTGTGGGCCCCGTAAATATTTTTAAATTTTCAATTTGGTGTCAGCCCCTGGAGATGGTGTCACCCGGTGCGGTGCGCAACCCAGCACCCTCCTAGATACGCCACTGGCTGTATGTCTCACTTTTTGGGTAAGGTAGATCTTTGAGAAAGATCTATTTGTCAACAACCAAAACTAACATGTTCCCAACGCGAGCACTGGTAATATTATGTCACGTAACTAAATTCTGTTACGCCTGTGGGGTTCTTTTTTAGTTTATTTCTGGGGTATAGAGGAGCGAAACATTGGGAACTGTGAGATGTTAACTTTTAGAATCCTTGATGTGTTTTTTCATTGTATGTCCAAATCGAGGGGGATTTGCCCCAGCCAATAAAAAAAATAAAGAGTCCCCCAAACTTACGAGGGGGTGGGGCTTTGAACCAGACTGTCCTGTGACCTCGAAACTGTATTCTGGTTGGCCTCCAGGCCGGGTCTCACACTAAAAGTATATGAAGGTGGAGCTCTGGCCCGGTGGACGCGAGTCTTCGGAAGTGGCCGTCCAAAGGCTAATCGCTCTTTAACGTTTCAGAAATTCTTAGCCTAAGCCGTTGCCCATTAGATGTCTGCCTATGAAAAATTATTCACCTTCTGGTGTATGCAGTACGTCCAAATCTATAGTCCAACTAATGTTCTTTTTGCAAGGTGTTTTCTTCTGAAGTCCACCCAATGTCTTCCTTATTGCAAGGTGTTTTCTTCTGAAGTCCACCTGATGTCTTCCTTTTTGCAAGGTGTTTTCTTCTGAAGTCCACCTGATGTCTTCTTTTTTGAAAGGTGTTTTCTTCTGAAGTCCACATTATGTTTTCCTTTTGCAAGGTGTTTTCTTCCTAAGTCCACCTGATGTCCACACCTTGGCTCCGTCTGATGTCCTCGTATTTCCGAGTCTTTATGTCCGTCAACGTCTGACGTACAAAACGGGATTTTAAGTCTAAGTCTGGTCCACCAGATGTCTGTCTGGTCTATGAGATGTATGTCTGGTCTATTCGATGTATGTCTGGTCTATCAGATGTTTGTCTATTTTCGCAGCTGGTCTTGTTTCTGAATTTCTGTATGCTGCCCTAATTAGAGGTTGTATACAGTTATTCAATCTAATTTTTTTTGTTTTTTTTATCTTATAAAAGCTGTGACGCACAAATAGTTTTTTTTTTTTTTAAAAGAGAAATAAAAATCAGCCTCAGGGCAGCCCTTGTTCAATGAAAGCTCTCTACGCGTGACGCATTCCTGTTGGTACAACAAGGTACTTGTGACCAACAGACGCGTGTGAGAGGACGTCGCATTCTGCCCAGGTCCGGATCACTTGACCAGGGGGCAAATTATTTAATTCAATTCAGTGAATCGAACGTGTGTTTGACGCATGGTCTAGGTAACTTCTGGTCTGTCATTCCTCGTTTCACCACACCCCTCCTTTCCCCCCACACCACCAAACTCCCTCACACGCTTTCTTGTCCTAAACTTGTTTGGTTAGTGAATGACAACAAGGAGATGTGGTACATAAAGAGTGTCTCAGTACAACTTGAGTTCGTAGGAACTATTAGAATCTCTTAATTGAAATGTCCACCTCCTCGTCCCACCCCACACCAACCACCATAAAAAAAAGAGAGTTAAATTGAAGACCTTAGTGCTAAAAGTACTTAATGCACATTTTTGTCAAAATCAATCTAAACTATGACCTTTTCTTATACGGTTGAGCCAAGTGCACTGCAAAAATTTGAACACATTAAAAAGTACCTTATTTAAACAAGAAACATTATTAAAATGACGAAAAAAATATTTGAACTTGATTATCTCAAAATGTGTATTTTGTGACTTAAGTACTTTTAGCACTAAGATCTTCAATTTGAGAGTATATCGATCGCCGCAGTCTTCACTTGAGTTGAGGATAGCTTGTAGTAGTACCAGTTAAAAAAGTATAGTATGTTGGGTGGAGAGGTCGATTTATCAATTTTGCGATACAACCCACAACTATATATAGCAGTCTGTCTTTGGTCGGACATGGCTTAAGTTAAATAATGTTAATTGTAAATTATGAATGTACTTGACCACAATGATTTCTGAAAGTTTTTTCGCGGAAGTTAAAGGAAAGAAAAGACAAAAGAAAGAAAGAAATTGGTTGGCGTTGGTTATGTGAGACATCGACCACAATTGTAAAGGTGGCGTTTAGAGATATGGGGTACCAATAGTAAAGGTGTCGTTTAGAGGTATGGGGTACCAATAGTAAATGTGGCATTTAGAGGTTTGGGGTAAGGAGAGTAAAGGTGGCATTTAGAGGTATGGGGTAAGAAGAGTAAAGGTGGCATTTAGAGGTATGGGGTGCCAATAGTAAAGGTGGCATTTAGAGGTATGGGGTAAGAAGAGTAAAGGTGGCATTTAGAGGTATGCGGTGCCAATAGTAAAGGTGGCGTTTATAGGTATGGGTTAAGGGGGTAAAGGGGTCAAGGGCAGCGCTGTATCTTAAAAATCGTCAAAGAAAATTATGAAAAAGCGGTTGGGGAGGGGGGATGGATCAGTATGTTGGATAATATTAGATGTCTTTAAGAACTAGAGGGATAACTTAATTGTCTTGTTTGAATATTATGTCACAGGTTTATTAGCCCAAATTAGATGTTCAGTTTTCTTGTAGCTTTATAATCTGAGCCAAACTAAAATGCTTTGTGATCTGAAGTTCAATCCCCAGCTTAAGCCTAGACAAGCACACACTACACAATCACCACGGACGTATGGGACTCGTTAGCCTTGGAGGGCCACCCATCTAAGAGAAGGCAAAATTCTGAGATAAAAACCGATTCTTGGAGTCCCGTGCGCGGATACCATTGACAGAATGAAAATTCTGGCAAATCCTACACGATGCTACTTGTGCCAAGCTGTATTATCTCCTTGGGTTATTCAGATGGGTGGGGTGAGGCGATTTTCTGTCTAAGGAACCAGCTTATCCTCTTAAAGAAAATATACCAGGCCTCGTGGTTTCACCTTGCGAAGTCTTCACAGTCATACCATTGTGACGGACGGATGACAGAATTTAAAAAAAATAGATTTAGTTGTATTTTACCCCTCATATGAGCTATTAATTGAGTATATTCGGGGGATGGCGTGGTAAACTAACCCAACTTTTCTAATAGTCCTGGCATTATATCCTATGTCCATTATTTCGCAGCCTCTGGTAAGTCACTTATTTAAGATCACATCCATTATAATTTGCGATGACCAAACCTGTTAAAACGCTACTCTCTGAAACATTATAACAATTGACTGTTTAAGTTCCGCGACGCATCAATAATGTGTTTGCCGTTTAAACGTTTTGTAATTTTTTTCACAAATAAGCAAGGGTCAAAGAAGATCATTATACTTATTAGAATATACGCATTCGATCATGTCAATGTATTTGTAATATAAAATGTCTCTAAGGCCTTAGTTTATTCGTTTTTTTCACTTATTTTTATCAATTTCTTGCCACACCCTTGTACTCACGTGACACACTAGTTGAGAACCACTGTCCACCGGAACAGAGTATAAAAATGTTAAATTTTTTTTTTTGGTGTGGTGTGGTTGAAGGAGGGGATTGATGTAAAGGACCAAAAAAAAAATAATTAAGGGCTATAAAAAGATATGCCCATATTTTGTTAAGGATAAGGGTCCATACAATTTGAGAACACTCGAGTCGTGCTTGCAAGGAGAATAGAAGAAAAAAAAGTTCCACAACAATCAGGTTTTCCCTCTCTAAGAGTCGAATTGAATCTCTCAAGTTATGGAGACAACTGGTCAAGGGTTATCCGCCATGCGCACTTAGATGATTTCAAAACCAATTGACCACGCAGTACACCAAAAATCCATTACGGACATTCGGGGGGGGCTGTATCCTTCGTGGGGGCGAGTAGTTAGTCCGGTCACGGGGCCGTAAAGTGTGTGTGTGTGTGTGTGTGTGTGTGTGCTGGGGGTGAGGGGGGGTGAGGGGGGTGAGGGGGGGTCGCTCTAAAAGTGAAAATAAAAATAAAAAGACGCGCGACGATATTTCTGGCTGTCCATGAAACTTTTCACTCATTCGAGATAAAAAAACAAACAAAACAAAAACATTAAAAAAAAAAAAACAACAAAAGACAAGAACCTCCTGATAAGATGAAATTGTCACCTTTGACGAATTTCCGCTAATATGGACAAAGTTTACGCTATACGCGCCGGGAACCATCTTGACTCTCAAAGGCATCGACTTTCATGGTTCGGATTCGATCTTGGGGGAACATTGTTATTTTTTTCGTTTCGGATTCGATTTTTTTTTTTTAAAAATAGAAGAATCGATAGCGGTATTGAAGTTAAAGAGGGTCTCGACAATTTTTTACATATTTAAAAAATAATAAAAACAAAATTATTTGTTAAAGACAGAGATTAATTATTTAAAGATATTCAGTTTTTCATTTCTTTGTTTTCTTTTGCTCCCCCCCCCCCCCTTGTTCTTGTCAGAGATTTAAAGGGCTTTTTTAAGAGCTATTATGTGTTAAAAAGATAGATGTCCTTTTTTTTATCATTCGGAATGAATCTTTCAGGATTTTATCGAGCTTCCTTCTAAAGAAAACAGAGATTTTTATTTTTTTTTATAAAAATTCGAAATTTATGAAAATTAAGAGGATCATTGTCTTGACCACTACGTCACATGCCAAGATTTTTTTATTAAGTGACCGAAGGATGGTTTAGTGACGTCACTAGAACGGTGAGGTCAACTGGCCGGGTAACGTGGTTTAAAATATAGGCGTTTGTGTGTGTGGGTGGGCGGGGAGGGTATGGGAGTTGGGCGCTAGTTGTTTTTGTGAGAGGATGTTCATCGCCAGAGTTCTCAAAAAAACATATTCTAAACATTACACTTATTGAAGTGCCTAGATGTGCGTACGTTTGTGTGCATACTGGGGCGGCATTCTCATAGTAGCACAAATCTTCCGCTGCCCTCTTGGACACCACTTCTCAGCTAAGTGCTATATTATTTTTAAAATTTCTTTTTTGATATTTTTGTAATTTTATTCTTTTTTTTTGTTTTTTTCTGTTGGTTCGCTGATGAAGGCTTCCTGCCGACACGTTCGTTGTTTTGTTGCGTTCCTTTTTTTTTCTCTCAGGAGTAACCTTACTGTGTTTTACTAATTTCCCATAGTGGCTTAACTAGGGAGGGTAACGCACCGGCTTAGACTTTTTTTTATGTTATAATTGATTTGTGTGTTTAGTGGGGTTCAATTTTTTTTGGCAGGTTTGGGGGGAGGGGGTGTTCTTTGTTGAACTCACCCCCTTTGGTATTTAGTCAAGATGCATCACTGGCTTTTCACATAAGCTTCTTGGATGTCTTCAGCGCTAGGGCGTTTTTTTAAATTTTCTTCCGAATCCACATCAAGACAAAGAAATGATGCTAATGTGGGTATAGAATGCATTCATTTGATAATATATTTCACTCATTTTTCAATTTAATTCGAATGCTTTTAAAAATAGATTAAGAAATAGAAAAAAAAGATACATAAATATTTATGTTATATAGTGATATTGTTGATTTTCGCATCAAGGTGCTTCAAGTATTTTACAACTTAGGGCCATACTATACTAAATCCTGGCCTTTTGATTGTTAGCATCGAATTAACGATACAAACGAAACATAGATCTATTGTTCGATGACCCTGCTATAGTCGCATGAAGTAACAAAAAAAGGGCAGATTGCGATGGACTGGACACCTTGAGAGGAATGCCGGATTGTAGAAACCTGGGGTCAGACGGTGATCTACATGTAGAAACTTGGGGGCAGACGGTGATCTACATGTAGAAATCTGGAGGCAGATGGTGATCTACATTTAGAGACCAGGGGGCATACGGTGATCTACATTTAGAGATCTGAGGGCAGACGGTGATCTACATGTCGAAACCTGGGGTGAGACGGCTCACAGGTCAACCAAGACGCAGATGGATTGACGATGTAAAGAATGACTTACATCAGCTTCGGGTCCACGCCTAGAGAGGGAAAAACATGCATCTATACGAATGAAATGACGTGGTGGAGCAGGACAAGGCCCTACATGAGCTTTAGTGCAACTGATGATGATGACGATGATCATTTTGAAAAAGATTACTCTGAATGTAAATGCTAATTTAATCGTGGCACATATTTACGTTCCATGTGCCGTGTTTCCCATTCCTTCCCCCCCTTTTTTTGCCTTGTTTTCGTGCGATGTTCCCCAGATGTGTTCCTATGACGAGTTCTTAGTCCCTCGTTTCCCTGTACTATGTTCCTCAGGATTTTTACCCCATGGCATAGACCCCGTGCCGTAAACCCCCTGCTATAGACCCCGTGCCGTAAACCACGTTCCCTAGAACCTGTGCCATAGATCCCGTGCCATAGACCCCGTGCTAAAAACCCCGTGTCATAATCACCATGCCTTAAACCCCGTACCTTGTTAACAGTGCTATGAGCCCTGTGCCGTGTTCTCATGAGGCCTTTCCCCTTGTCTGTCCTTCCAAATGTCTTTTTCCCGGTACATTTTTCTTAGAGTCTAGTTCCCAGTGCCTGGATCCCTATCTCATTTTCCTTGTGTATTTCCACCTATGTTTTTACCCCTTGAGCGTTGATATCCGAGCCATTGTCACTGCGTTTGAATAATTTGTCCGCCATCTAAAGTGCGTTCATGTCCATCAGTTTCTGACAGTTAAGACAGGTCGTCCAACGGCTGTAGATTCTGAGTACGGAAGACATGCTTCAGGCTATATCAGTTTTACAAATTCTTTTAACAAGACGTTACAAATTTCAGCTGAACCACCTCTTGGACGCTTGAGTATACCAACAGGTCTGCTCTCCAAGCTGACCTAATTTTTGCGCTCCCTTTGTTTATAAGTGGGCCCACTCAAACACTAAACCTTCTTTGGCCTAACCTACTTCTTTATCTTTCTTATTTATATAGAATGTCTACTCTCCTAACCAACCTACTTCCTAATTTAGATATGTCTACTCTCCTAACCAACCTACTTCCTAGTTTAGATATGTCTACTCTCCTAACCAACCTACTTCCTAATTTAGATATGTCTACTCTCCTAACCAACCTACTTCCTAATTTAGATATGTCTACTCTCCTAACCAACCTACTTCCTAATTTAGATATGTCTACTCTCCTAACCAACCTACTTCCTAATTTAGATATGTCTACTCTCCTAACCAACCTACTTCCTAATTTAGATATGTCTACTCTCCTAACCAACCTACTTCCTAATTTAGATATGTATACTCTCCTAACCAACCTTCTTCCTAATTTAGATATGTCTACTCTCCTAACCAACCTACTTCCTAATTTAGATATGTCTACTCTCCTAACCAACCTACTTCCTAAATTAGATATGTATACTCTCCTAACCAACCTACGTCCTAATTTAGATATGTATACTCTCCTAACCAACCTACTTCCTAATTTAGATATGTATACTCTCCTAACCGACCTACTTCCTAATTTAGATATGTATACTCTCCTAACCGACCTACTTCCTAATTTAGATATGTATACTCTCCTAACCGACCTACTTCCTAATTTAGATATGTATACTCTCTATATCGACATACTTCTTTAACTTTCTTATTTGGATAAAATGTCTACTCCTCTACACGACCTACTTCTTTATCTTGATTATTTAGATTCAATGTCTAAGCCCCTACCCGACCTTCTACTTTAACTTTATTATTTAGAAATAATGTCTTATCCTCTACACGACCTACTTCTTTCTCTTTACTATTAAGATAAAATATTTACTCCGCTATAATATGAAGTATTAGTTAAGAATCTCGACTCATGGACGGAAATATAAAAAAAGTTGAATGTAGTCCAAATTGAGTACCAAAAAAATGTGTGCTAGGCGCAATGCTATGGATGTGAATCGTATAGACTATAGGGATATAAGGTTGCTATTCCTGTATCGTAATTTATCATCACTTAAAATCATATGGGGGGGGGGGGGGAAACGTAACTGAATGTGGTAAATAAATTGTTTTAAAATATATTTTTACATTTTCTCTTATTGTATTATATTAAACCTGCATCAATAAAACAAAGATTCTATAGCTGTTGGCGTGCACTACAGGATCAATACTTTTTCCAATATCGTTTTCATAAGTGGGTTACTAACTCTGGGGGAAAAATGAATGTATCGGATATCACTATTTAATGGATATAATATGATGGACATAGTGGATATAATGACTGGGTGAGTAGTGGATATAATGACAGTGAGAGTAGTGGATTACATGAAAATGGCAGTAGTGGATATAAATTATAGGAAAAGTGGTAGATATGGAGTGTAATGTATAGGATAAGACGCATAGAGTGGACGCAATGGCGTTGAGGGTAAGCGTGCTAATGACGTAGACGGGGGTGCATATTAATGAAATGGATGGGGTAGGTAAGATAATCACATGGGCGGGTGTGGATATAATGACATGGGCGGGGTGGACGAGATAAAGACATGGATGGGGATGGCTATAATGACATGGACGGGTTGGATGTGAAAATGACATAGATGGGGTGGATGCAATGACATGGACGGTGGTGGATACAATGACATGGATGGGTCGGATATAATGAAATGGTCAGGAGTGGATATAATGACATGGACGGGGGGATGAGAAAATGTCATCGTTGGGGATTGATATAATGACATGAAATAGGTGGATGTAATGAAACTGAAAGCATTGGATATAGTTAAATTGTGTGTACACATGTTTTCCTAAAAATAAACTATAAAATTTCACGTGTATTAATTATCATTACATAAAGCAGTTCAATGTTGTGCTATGTTTGGAGACGGTCATGTCCAATGTTGTGCTATGTCTGCAGACGGTCAGTCCAATGTTGTGCTATGTCTGGAGACGGTCAGTCCAATGTTGTGCTATGTCTGGAGACGGTCAGTTCAATGTTGTGCTATGTTTGGAGACGGTCAGTTCAATGTTGTGCTATGTTTGGAGACGGTCAGTCCAATGTTGTGCTATGTTTGGAGACGGTCAGTCCAATGTTGTGCTATGTTTGGAGACGGTCAGTCCAATGTTGTGCTATGTTTGGAGACGGTCAGTCCAATGTTGTGCTATGTTTGGAGACGGTCAGTCCAATGTTGTGCTATGTTTGGAGACGGTCAGTCCAATGTTGTGCTATGTTTGGAGACGGTCAGTCCAATGTTGTGCTATGTTTGGGGACGGTCAGTCCAATGTTGTGCTATGTTTGGAGACGGTCAGTCCAATGTTGTGCTTTGTTTGGAGACGGTCAGTCCAATGTTGTGCTATGTTTGGAGACGGTCAGTCCAATGTTGTGCTATGTTTGGAGACGGTCAGTCCAATGTTGTGCTATGTTTGGAGACGGTCAGTCCAATGTTGTGCTATGTTTGGAGACGGTCAGTCCAATGTTGTGCTATGTCTGCAGACGGTCAGTCCAATGTTGTGCTATGTTTGGAGACGGTCAGTCCAATGTTGAGCTATGTCTGGAGACGGTCAGTCCAATGTTGTGCTATGTCTGGAGACGGTTAGTCCAATGTTGTGCTATGTCTGGAGACGGTCAGTCCAATGTTGTGCTATGTCTGGAGACGGTCAGTCCAATGTTGTGCTATGTCTGGAGACGGTCAGTCAAATGTTGTGCTATGTTTGGAGACGGTCAGTCCAATGTTGTGCTATGTTTGGAGACGGTCAGTCCAATGTTGTGCTATGTTTGGAGACGGTCAGTCCAATGTTGTGCTATGTTTGGAGACGGTCAGTCCAATGTTGTGCTATGTTTGGAGACGGTCAGGTCCAATGTTGTGCTATGTCTGGAGACGGTCAGGTCCAATGTTGTGCTCTGTTTGGAGACGGTCATGTCCAATGCTGTGCTATGTCTGGAGACGGTCAGTCCAATGTTGTGCTATGTCTGGAGACGGTCAGTTCAATGTTGTGCTATGTCTGGAGACGGTCGGGTCCAATGTTGTGCTATGTTTGGAGACGGTCAGGTCCAATGTTGTGTTATATCTGAAGACGGTCAGGTCCAATGTTGGGTTATATCTGCAGATGTTTGTAAATTTGTAGAACTGAAATCAGCAGTTTTCATTTTCACGTTAATTTATTATTATATTATATTTTTAAGTTCACAGATATCTTGCTCGCTCGCTACAGATTAAATACCTATTAAGGGCTTTAGGAATAGAATTCGTGACTTGATTTTAAATAAGTGTCAATTTTATCAACATCAGGAAAGAATGCTTCAGAAATCTGTGTTGATTATTCGAGAGAAACTGTTGAATGGATATAGCACTACGAGCTCAACAGTGTCATTGACAATGTACGGACAACCTCTTTATGTTTTTTTTGCACTGTGTGGCTGCTTGTGTTCCCTTTGGGTACGCCACATTAAGCCTTATAATCCAGCCAATCACTATATTGATATCTCTTGTGATTGACCGATTTCTCACCTGACCACATCGATGCACTGCGTGTCTCCCCCCCCCCCTTCCCCGGCCCCATCATCTCTCCAGGTCGACACGAGCATGTCAGTCGCTGCAGCCATAGACCGTTAATGACATGGACAATCGAGGTGAATTAAATGGGAGACATTTGATAACGAGTTCTCCACATGTTTGGAAGTGTGAGTGGTTTGGGGAGGAGGAGTTGGTGCGTGAGAGTGTGGGTGGTCCGGGTAGGAGGAGTTGAGACGTGCAGGTGGTTTGAAGAAAGATTTGGGGGCGCGGGGATAAGGGTAGTTTTGGAGGAGAGGTTTGGGCGTGGGTTGGGGGAGGGGGCGCAGCTGGCTCAATAGCAATGATTGTTTGAGGAGGTGAGGAAGTAACAATTTCTGAAGTTTGGATATTGAGATACTTTATGGAATCACTCTAGTTTGATACGTTGGAATCAATCTTCTTTGATACCTTATGGAATCAATCTACTTTGATATTTTATGGAATCAATCTACTTTGATACGTTATGGAATCAATCTTCTTTGGTACATTATAGAATCTATCCACTTTGATACCTTATGGAATCAATCTACTTTGATACGTTATGGAATCAATCTACTTTGATTCGGCTTAAAGAATCGAGTCGGGTCCCCAGAAGTAATTGTGAGAACTTCATTGAAGTCAAATCTCCACGCCCACCTTTGCTCACTGTGGTTTAACACACAACAATTCTTAAGGAATCCATTGCTTTACAAAACTGACGTAGAGATCTGTCAGCATAGATCCCACAAATAGCCCAGCGTATCAAAAGGATATACGATAGAGTAATTTAAGGCTTTTTTAATTTTCTATTAATTTTTTTCCATGCCTCAAGATTAAAATATTATTTTCGAAATTGTAGTTTTTATTTTGAAAGATGGCCTATTCTGATAGAAAGTTCAGATCCATCATATGGCCTTAGGCACTTTAAAATTTGGCTTTAGACACTTCGTTATTCTTATCTTAAAAGAGAAAGAAAATGCCACGGATTATTTTTTTATAAACAAAAGTAATAGTAGATCAAGTGGCCCTCTCCCCCAGTCACACGTCTCTAGTTACGAACTTTAAAAAAAAAAATTGAGTAAGATTTTATACCAATTTCATGAGCTCAGTGGACTTAATTTGAGATCCATATCTGAGTTTGAAAAATATAATTATATTTTGTCGCCCATTGCTACTCTACTTCACAACAACTATTCTTGGGTCATTATCGTACATCTAGGTCCATAAGCTCATGTTTTTTTTAGCTCAGCCTCTGTTCTTTAAAGTAGAAATAATAATAAAATAATAATTCGCTAACAGGTTTTCAGCAATGCATCTAACCCTAAACCTAACCCTAACCCCAAAGTTTAAAAATAAATAAATACATAATATAGTAAAATTTAAAAATAAAATAGAAACAAAAAGATGAAGGATTTCAAAATCGTTGAATACGACGCTTTTGCCTTAAACGAGATTTGTCTACACATCAGTCCCCAATTACCCCAGCCGGTTAAAATGGCATCTCCCACCTCGTCACACAACCAAAAAATCAGGTCACATATTACTGTCAGGGTGGACTACTGCCATCATGACGTTGCAGCCTTTCGCGTCATAATTCCAACACAGGCGCACGGCTCCCCCCCCCTCCCCCACCACTTTTGAGTCGATTGATTAGCTGCCTGTCTGTTTTCTGCGTCTGCCCTTGTCCGTCAATGTTAAGTATCTGGTGCGTCTGCTCAATGTTCGCCGAGGAATAAATAATATTGTTTTTTTTAAAAAAGGGAGGCGTCACGTCTGTCATATTTTCTATATCGTCCCCAGACAAGCGAGGGATTTCCGTGTTCCTGTCACGTCCAGCTCCACTGATACGGTAAGTGCACTAGTACTTAGTTATGATGACCAAAGTTGGCCGTTGCGTGTTACATTCGTGATTCTGTGTTACGTTATCAGTACGTCTGTCTGGACGGCCACACGTCCCCGTTCATTGCTCAAAACCATGTTACATTCGTGATTCTGTGTTACATTATAAGTTACAAGTCCTTCTGGACGGCCATGCGTCCCCAATAATTTTTCTCAGTTATTTTAGCTGTTTTTAAAGGTCACGTATCACGTTCTCATGAATACAGCTGTCATATCTTGATAGTGTAGTAGTTATTTTTATTACCACTAAATGCTGCATCTCTCGTTATAGAAATACATTTCACTGGAAGCATCGCGCCAGACATATCGGCGGCAATATGTGAACTTCTCATCTGCTAAATGTTACTTGACAAAACATGCATTGAAGTAACGCACTTTATAAAGAGTACGATTAAAAATTGATTCGATTTCCGTAAAAAAAAAAAAAAAAAAAAAGGAACTTGTCAGTGTTTTTTTTTTTTTAAGAATCCCCATTTACAGATGGGAATTGTATCTTGCGCAGCTATAGAAATCACATACACAAGCTTGCTTGGTGCACTTTTGTATATAATTGTCGTGCTTTTCAACAGCAACATAGCAACCTTTCATACTTGCAAATAAACAATTATACTTGCAAATAGACAATTACGCCTAGAGTGTGATTATGTTTGACCAGCTGCAGCCCTGACAAACACATGCGACAGTAAAGCGTGAACTTACCATCTATTGAAGTTACTTTACAAACTATGCGTTCAAGTAAAGCACTTTACAAGATTCGCTATTAGCGCTACCCCCTCTCACGTCGGTACGCCAACGCCCCACCTGTCTGCCTGTCTGTCCGTCTGTCTGTCTGTCTGTCCGTCCGTCCGTCTGTCTGTCTGTCTGTCTGTCTGTCTGTCTATCTATCTATCTATCTATCTATCTATCTATCTATCTATCTATCTATCTATCTATCTATCTATCTATCTATCTATCTACCTATCTATCTATCTATCTATCTATCTATCCATCCATCCATCCATCCATCCATCCATCCATCCATCCATCCATTCATCTATCTATCTATCTATCTATCTATCTATCTATCTATCTATCTATCTATCTATCTATCTATCTATCTATCTATCTATCTATCTATCTATCTATCTATCTATCTATCTATCTATCTATCTATCTATCTATCTATCTATCTATCTATCTATCTATCTATCTATCTATCTATCTATCTATCTATCTATCTATCTATCTATCTATCTATCTATCTATCTATCTATCTATCTATCTATCTATCTATCTATCTATCTATCTATCTATCTATCTATCTATCTATCTATCTATCTATCTATCTATCTATCTATCTATCTATCTATCTATCTATCTATCTATCTATCTATCTATCTATCTATCTATCTATCTATATATCTATCTATCTATCTATCTATATATCTATCTATCTATCTATCTATCTATCTATCTATCTATCTATCTATCTATCTATCTATCTATCTATCTATCTATCTATATATCTATCTATCTGTCTATCTATCTGTCTATCTGTCTGTCTGCCTGTCTGTCTGTCTGTCTGTCTGACTCTAAGTCTGTCTGTCTGTCTGTCTCTCGGTCTGTCTGGCTGTCTGACTCTCGGTCTGTCTGTCTGTCTGTCTCTTGGTCTGACTCTCTGTCTCTCGGTCTGTCTGTCAGGCCGGTGTCCAACCTAAGCCCTCGTTTGAGCCCTCATCGGATTTGGGTCGTTTAAAATGGGGTCTCGTCACAAAAAATATATGAACCTAATGCAGCCTCTACAGTCTAAAATTAGCACACAATTTGAGAGTCAAATAAATATTAAAGAAACTAATTGGTTATACATTTCCCTAACTCGGTTTTGTGCCAGTCAGTAACAAAAACCTTTTCTATATGCGTCACTACTATATGTGTAGCCCTTTAACAAGTTATACCACAGTCTGAGACCGTTTGTAAGAAATATAATATGCAAAATTGGAAGATAAAATGATATATAAATTATGTTCCTTTGAAGATATTTGAGTGAAGTTTCGTTCAAATGTAACCGAAAATCCGTATCCTCACACAGAAGTCCAGCCAGTTTTCGCGATTGCGTCATCAAAATTAACGTTCACGCACAACAGGTCCCTGGAGATCATAACCGCGATATTTTCATCACAGATTCATCTTAAAAATTGGGCATATTTTTTACGGATTTGAATCTATTTAATGAGCTCGCTTAAAATCTTGTTCTATTTGGGTTTTTTTTTTTCCGATGTAAGTTTCTAATTATAATTTTTTTTTTTTTAATTGCGTTCTTTTAAGGACAGAAGCTAAGCCACTTGGGAAATGGCCGGGGCAAGGACTTTTAAGGTGATCCGTTATGTGTTATAGAATCGTTAAATAATTGACGGGTAAAATTAAGTGGAGCCATTTTGTTCGACAGTCGTCATTTATTATTACCGCAAACTCGACACTGCTTCCTGTCTTGGAGAGCATTCCTGAGAAAAAAAACGTTGACGATCAAAATGTGTGGGGGGGGGGGGGGGGTAAAAAATGTGTGATAGGTTTGTGGCGGTTAGTCAAATAGTCCGTTGTAGTGTTTATTTCAGAAAATGTGTTCGGGGAAGGGAGTGGGGAGAGGGTGTGGGGGTGAGGGCATTTCATATGTTTAGGCTGGGCAGTGCCAGTGGCGTAGGATGGATCCAATTGTTCGTTTTCGGAATACTCCATTAGATTATATCGTGGAAGGGGGTGGCAAGAATCTTGGCAGGCCCATGGCGACACTAACCCTAGCTACGCCAATGGACAACGCCAAAGTTAGGTAAAATGGCGACCAGGGCCAGCTATAGCTTCACCTCTTCGCGACACATATGCTTTTGTCGGCAACTAAGTGTTAACCCTTGAACCGACAGACATACACACATATATATTTATATAATATATACAAAACCAAAGAGGAAATAACATATTTTTCAGTTCACAAAAGTATCTTAATTAATAACAATCTATCGTGTTTTTTTAAGGTGCCGGCGCTGTCATTTTGATTAGGGTAGGCGGCCAGAAAGTGAGGGTGCCCATGGCTAACGAGTAAAAGTAGGAATGTTTCTTGGGGGTGGTGTTCACCCGCTTCAAATGTTAATTTTTGATAAATTCAAAATCTAGCGTGTTCCGTTGTGCATATATTTGAATTCAGCGTTTAAGGGAGTTGGGGGGGATTTTAGGCGGGGAGGGGCGCACAAAAATCAGGCATATTTGTTTGGCCGCCCCCCCCCCTTAGTTTCGCTCCCTTAGTAATCCAGTGATTGGGGTGGGGAAAGGTGGGGGGTGGATTAAATATTTTGTTTATTTTATAGGTTAATCGTTTTAATCCCACAATGTTATTCTAATGCTCATCTTCTGCTGCTTCCAACTGATGATTGTCGTTACATTTGTGTATGTGGCCGATCTGCGTTTCAAGTTATATATATTTTTTTTCTACATTCCATAAGTATGAATATATAACAAACTGGAAAAGATCTGCTTATCTATAATCCTTATCTATAATTATGTTGAGCGCCCTGGGAGATGTGTGTTGTCAAGAGAAAGCTATGCCGACAGTTTAATTCAATTAAAATTCCTTTCTGCCAACACAAGGAGGGAAACAAAATGACAGGGCGTAAACAGAGAGTTATTCACAGGGGCGTTTCATAGAGATAGCAAACTGCATGGGGAAGAAGTAGGGAAAGAAAGAAAAGGAGCCAAACAATCAGCGTTTCTCATTGTTTCAAGGGAAATATAAAAGTTTCACCAGTTAACCTTGATCAGTCACATGACAATATTATTTGTTCCTCTTGCACGACGGCGTAAAGATTCGACATAATGAACTATGTCACGAGAAAAAAGTAGGAACTCGTTTTTCATAGCGGAGTGAGAACTCATGAATTTTTTTGGGATAAGAATTTGCACGAATTTATCTGAGTGGATCGAAGACATGTTCGACTTTTCCTATTGTATTAATTTCAGATAAAATGATATTTAAAGTGTGTATTATATTCTTTATTATATTCTTAACACTGTAACTTTGTCAGTTACAAGGATGCACCAATGTCAAGGATTTATTTGTATTAATTATCATTTAATAAAGTACTGTGTGAGTTATACAGCTGGACCTATTTTCATTTGTGAAAGTACGTGTCAGTGAGGTCGAGGTTAAGTTAAGGAATGAAGAGTGACAGCTGCAGGTCATCCATCATATTACAGATTTAGTTAACGCTGTAACAATTGCTCACAATACATATGTTACATCCGTAACAAGTAGCAAAATGTTGGTTCTAATATCTTGTTCAAATGTGCATCTTAAGTCAGAATTACCAACAACACTCGTGAACGGGGCCGAGAAAAATCAAGAATTGCTCCCGCGACAAGGGCGCCAAAACAAAAAGCCTTAATTTCCTATACTTTTCGTCATAAAAATACGTTTTGCAAACTGGAATATCTCATTAGGAAATGGCGTCAGCGGGCCGTCGAGCTAGTGCTCCTAATGCCCTCCCTGGCGTCCACCCGCACCTGCCAGCCGCCGGGTGTCCCCGGCGCCGGGCCGTGCGGGAAGACGTCAGAAACCTCCCCGGGCGTCGGACGCCCCCACCAGCAACTGCTCGATCGAGTTTGCTGATGGAGGCCCCCCCCCCGCCCGGAGACATCTGGTCGACCGAAGACGCTGTGTTTCAAGCGTCCGCAGTCCACTCTCCTAGGGGCCGGGACGGTAAATTAACGTCCTAATATCTCCCCCCCATCCGTCCCGGGGAAGCATCGGACGCCCTCTTAGAGGGATTCTACAGTGGGTTTCCACCTCGCAATTAACTCGCGAAGTAGCTGGGACGAAACGGTTGCCTAGGAGCAGCTTTCTCAGGGCTGCATATTTAGAATCATCGACCATAGGCTTCCACCACAGCCTATCGCCTCATATCCCTTAACGGCAACTTGTAATCATGATAGTTTTGCATACTATTTTGCCCCCATTCACTTCCCCCTTCGTACGGCCCTGCTTCTGTAGGTAATTACATTTTACATTAATAATACACAAGTTGTTCGCAAAAAAAAAAAAAAGAATAATACGTTGTAATGCTTAGCATAAGAATTCTAACTGGTTCGAACGGCCCTTGTACAGCGATCGTATCAGACCATCGAAAAAAACATATTTATGAAGTAGCAACGAAAATAGTTTTATAGTTGGTGGGTCACTACAACATGAGGAACTGTATTAAAGTTTCGCAGCATTAGGAAGGTTGACAACCACTGCCGTGACTGCTAGTTATTGCCATTGATTGAAATGAAAGAAACGAAAGAATAGTTGCCGACATTTTCGTACAATGCGTCCCGAGAAGAGCATCTGATAAGCGATAACTGATGTATGAAAGCGTCTAGCTTTGCAAGGCTGACATTTACTTACTGTGGGACACTTGGTACTAAGTTTAACGTGCAGACAGAATTGAGATCGACGCTCGGTACCAAGTTTAACGTGCAGACATAATTGAGATCGACACTCGGTACTCAGTTTAACGTGCAGACAGAATTGAGATCGAGACTCGGTACTAAGTTTGACGTGCAGATAGAATTTAGATCGACACTCGGTACTAAGTTTAACGTGCAGACATAATCTAGATCGAGACAATGGATTTTTTTTAAAAATCGGGTCTTAATTTGTCAATGTCTAGACTGGGTTTAAAATGTTTATGGAAGTAAAGAATGCTCTATACCAGGCCTGCACAAACCCAAAATGCACGGCGGGCCGTTATACTTTACGGAAACCTTGTGCGGCTGAAAGAAAGTTGGACAAGAGTGAAAGCTATAAAGAAAATAAGAATATTTCGTTACTTCACGGGCCACACTGTAGGAGCTGGCGGGCCGTATGTAGTGCAGGCGTGCTCTATACCAACGTAGAACCAGCAGCTTCGATCATTGTTTTTTTCTTGTATAGAATATATCGACTCAAACTATTGATTTCTGCTATACACATGGCCACTGATCGGATTTAGAATACGATTTTACTTTTTTACTCGCGATTAAAACTTGTTATAATGAACAGTGATTCTCACGTGAATGAACTTTGACAATTTTTAATCCAACGATGATGCCATTTCAAATTTTGATACTGCGCACCGATAGCATTTGTGAAATCTATTTATATTCAGTTAAGGTTAAGAGAAAAAAAAAACCAAGCATCACAGTTTCCCCTATAAATAATTTTGTAAGCAAATAATTATTTTTAACAAAAAAAAATATTTTTTTTAAGCAAATAATTATTTTTAACAATTATTTCAAATGAAATGCAAAACTAACTGTCCGTCTCGTAAAGTTGTTTTTTTTTCAACCACTTCAAGTGGCGCCCGTGGTCACGAGTCGTGTCTTTTCACCATCTTGGTACGCCGCTGATAGTAGACTAAGCCTTTGATTGCCAAGAAAATCTGTCTACAATCACACAAGAACTTGTGTCTGCAGTCACACGAGAAAGTCTGTCTACAGTCACGCTCCCGTCACCCTCACTTGCTCCCGTCTTTCAGCCAACGTTAGCGTGCTCACCACCTCAAGTCCCGTAACCCCATCACAAAACACACCGAGCCAATGCGTCAAATGTTGCCTTGCCATCGGCGGATTCATTGGTGGGAGGAACAACATTTATTGTCTTTTTTCAACACATTCAAAGTCTTTTAACATTTAGTAAGCTTTAATTTTTTTTATTTTTAAATATATAAGGTTTCAATCATGGGACCCGCTCCGCGGTGGGTTTTCTGTCCATGACACCCCCCCCCCACCCTCTTTCCTTTAGAACTATTTTTAGAAGCGCCACCGAATCCCACGTGGACGCTCAAATAAATTAATTTCGACGTGTAAGGAATACTCTTCTGGAGCCTCCATGGCGAAGATGACTGGCTTCCTAGAGACAATATATTATTCCCTGACAGCTCCTCGACCGATACGTCCTAGGAATCTGGCGATGAAGGCAGCAGCGGGGTTTCACCTAATTACCGGAAATAGATCTTTTGGCATTTTGGTGTTTTCCCGGGTAATTTTTGTCAAATGTTTGAGTTTAATTAATAATGAAAATTAGTTACATGGCCAGCAGGGTAAATATTTTTTGATTTTATTATTCAACCAGTTGAAAGCCCGTCATACAGTGGCGGCGATGAAGCTGGTACTCCCCCCTCTACTAATGTTACCTGACCAGGCAAAAAAGAAATGAATAATACGTTGCAATGCTTAGCATAAGAATTCTCTGTTAACTCAGCGGCTCTCAAACTGTGGGTCGCGACCCCTTTCAGGGTCGAACGGCCCTTATACAGCTATCGCCTTAGACCATCGAAAAAAACACATATTTATGAAGTAGCAACGAAAATAGTTTTATAGTTGGGGGTCACTACAACACGAGGAACTTTATTAAAGTTTCGCAGCATTAGGAAGGTTGAGAGCCACTGCCGTTAACTGCTGGTTATTGCCATTGATTGAAATGAGAGAGACGAAAGATTTACATTTCGCTACGATAGTTGCCGACATTTTCGTACAATGCGTCCAGAGAACAGCATCTGATAATTGATGTAGAGAAAATGACGAACTTTATAACAATCTCAATTCGTGCTAGCCCAGCGGTTCTCAACCTGTGGGGTCGCGACACCTTTTGGGGTCGAAGGACCCTTTCAAAGGGGTCGCCTAAGACCATCGGAAGACACGTATACTCTACAGTTATGAAGTGGCAACGAATACAATTTTGTGGTTGGGGGGTCGCCACAACATGATGAACTGCATTAAAGGGTCGCGGCATTAGGAAGGTTGAGAACCACTGTGCTAGCCCCTCCCCCTTCCATGCACGCACACTATTTAAACGCCACTGATCTATATAATGTTAAAATGTCCAACCAGCAACCCTTTTTTTTTAAACCGCAGATTCATTATATTAATTTTAAATTGAGACTTAAATTATTTCAGTAAAATAAAGGAACATAGTGCTTTTAAGAATCTCATTTAGCGCAAAGATCGGGAATTTATTTTGCGCCCCATTGTACTCATCATTACGCAATGGTTTCTTTCAGACATAGGGAAATATATTAAATGGCCGGTTTATTCACTTTGACAGATCTAATCTTTTGGGGTCATTTGGCAAACCTCCAAATTTTTTTCAGAAAAATTGAGATTCGGCTGCACAAAAATTATTAAGGAGCATCTTGCTGGAGAAATTCTACATCCCTTTACCCAGTGCCTCGGGAAGAGGGGTGTGTGTGTGGGGGGGTCGGGGGGGTATAGTCCTACTTCATTGGGGCAGAACGGGACTTGACGTGACAGAGGTGCAAATAATCCTCTTTAGTTACATTGACAGTGTTTTACAAGTGTTAGCTATCACATAATATCTAAAATTGTAATATTGAATGTTTTTATTTATATACTATGCATTTATGGCTAACTTAATTGAATAAATGTTTGGTTTTTTTTGTTGTTTTTTTTTTTGTGAAATTGACCTGAAGTCATTAAATTGACAGGGGACCTTCGATCTGAATACCTTAAGTTGACGGAAGTCATTTGATCTGACGTCATTAAATTGACGGGAGACATTTAATCTGAAGTCATTAGATTGACGTGAGACGCTGGCACTTTCAGCATAATTCTCAGGAATAGACATCTGTTGGTAAATTCAGTGTTGACATTCCATCTGCTATTTGACAAAAAAATAATAATACCCGGGTGGATCTTATCTCCCCAACACTCCTTGCGCACCGTGCTGCGCTCTCATTCGCTGCTTGCCGTAATTTCCCTCCCCAGCCCCTTGGACGCGCGCTTTACGCACCAGATGCACACAAAAGAACACACTGAAGGTGATCTTTGAAGCAATGATTGATTGTAGTTTAAATGACCTGGCAGTAGTGTTAGAATCGGAGCTCAAAAACACGGAATTGGCAGTATTTTCCATGCACAACATGTTTGCGCTCCCACAGCAAGTACTGAATAAATGTACAACAGTTTCATGTATTCATTTTCTCGTTAGAAATTGTTTATGTATTCATTTTCTCGTTAGAAATTGTTTTCCCTTCTTTTTCCCGTTTCTCCTTCAATTTTTTTTTTCTTTTTGTTTTTTTGTTCCGAGCCGTCGAAATCACGCCTGTCTATAAGAATGCAGCCCTGATCCCCAAGAAAAGGGGATGAAAATCCTGGATTACTGTAGCCAAGACGCCGAGTTAATTTAGGGTGGCCCCCCTTAGCGTTCTCCCATTAGCCTCTGACGTGGTGTGATTCAGGTCCGATCATTACCATTGTTTTTGGGGACAGCTTGCGGTCCTCGTTAAAGCCCAACAGAACGGCGGCTCGCGTTTGGGCCTCACCGTGTTTGCTGTCAATAGAGGTGGTACTTTTGTTTTCATTCTGATTTTGTTTTCGATCATTTTTTTTTCAATCTTGCCTTTATTTCTCCGCCACTATTTGTAACTATTTTTTTTTTGCCACCAAAAAGTTATTTCTTTTAAATTAAAAAATATATATATATATAATTTATTTTTAAATCTAACATTAGGAGTAACAAATAATTAAAGAAGACATTGGGGTAGAGAGTTTCGGATAAATTTTAAAAAATAATTTAAGAAAAGACTAAGGTAGAGAGTTTTGGATGATCAGGAAAAAAAATTGTATAAAACACTTGGGTAGAGAGTTTCTGGTGATCAGAAACCAGGAATTAACACAGAAATGTTCGTACATACCCATAAAAGATTGAAAAAGAAAAGATTACCGCACTTTTATGTCAGACAATGTTGGGTGTACCTGATATTACATTCAATCTATATGCATCTTTGGTTGTTCTCTTTTGTACTTAAAAATCACATTTTAAGCCATACATTATACATAGGACAGTAATAATAAGGGAGAAAATGGCACAGCTGATTTTTGCGCTACAAATACTTCCGTAGTTTTTAGTGTTAAACACTTGGTCGAGACCAGCTTTTCTAAAACTATTGACGTTGTGGCACTTGTGGCTCTAAACGGAAGTAAAAAAAAAAGTTTTAAAAAAGTAAAAAAAAAAAAAAAAAAAAAAAAAAAAAAAAAAAAAAAAACTTAAGATAACAGACACGCTATGTTTAACAGATTATTGGAAAAGTACAAAAAAAGCTTTATAAGAGCTGAACATTTAAGTGATACAAAATTTAGAATGTTTGAGACCCCCTGGTCTAGACACTATAATTTCCATGTGTGTGTTCTTCTTGTTTTTATTTATTTTGGAAGGCTTACTGAAGACCTTGAAGGTTATTCTAATAAAATTAGCAAAATAAATCTCCAGAGAAATACTAGTCTATACAAAGTCATCTACTGCAACGCTGTATTTGTGGAACACGGGATACGTCGTGTCTATGACCTTAATTATTCTGTCTGGCGTTAACTCTGGAGCACATTGAAAGCAATATATAAATATATTATGCATACAAGGGGCCAAAATATTTGTTAAATCATTAGAGGTCGTTGTCCTCTTCACGGCACCATGCCTCAATTGTACTACTAAACTTACGCCCTGATACTCCTGTCAACACTCATTTTTACCAAACCTCAAAGAACTCTTCTGTCGATCTCACACACCTTATTTCCAAATAACTTGTTTAGGATCATTCTCCTTTCTGCCAATCACTCTTAGCCACAATTAAAAAAACACTAACACTCAATCTTCACGGTGCCAACTACCCACCCCCCCCCCCTTTTTCCAAACATCAACAACAGGGATTCTCATACCTTTGACAAATTTCCAGTATCAACTCGTCTATACCAGAAATTTTTTCTTTGTGAGTAATCTTGACTCTCAGGAATGACCATATACAGATGCCCTATTGTTTTTTGATTTTACGGTGAATTTAATACTCGGTTCCATTTCTTTTATCGAATGGATGCATGTGTTGACTAAAGGACTATTTTTGTTTAAAGTACTTTATGAACGAGTCGCTACAAAAGTATTTTTAAAAAGAACACCCGAAGGAAAGTGCAAACAGGTTCAGCAGCCACAGACAATGAAGAGGTCGCCTTAAGCAAGACAATACCAGAATGTCTTCCAAATGACGCTTCGCAGCCGCGTTCCCACAAACAGCGTCGCAAACTCGTTCTGGCACAGGCCTATCGCGTTACATTTGTTTTAATGACCGAGCCTTAAGCCAGAACATGAGAGGCCGTGAGGCTAGAGCTCCATTTTAATGAAATTACGGGCTGGGTTTCTTAGCACTTTGGTTGGAGGCTTTAAAAAAAAGGAAAAATAATCCTGAACCTTTCATTTTCTTGACGTCATCAAAACCTGATAGGGGCCATGTGTAATCTTTGTTACCGATTTGACAGGCAGTCAGCTCTCCTGAAATAGATTTTTATTATCACGGTTCGACGTCCTGTATCGGTTGTATGTGATTGTGAATATGATAGTTTCAAGCGCCAGTAGCAAACAAAATATGCGAACATTTTCACTGTGGAATTTAAAATACTTAACAGGGAAGTAAGGAGGGGAAAATAATTTTTTTTTATATTTAAAGACACATAATCAGAAATACATTCGGTTTAAAAATACTATTTTGCTGGTGGTTTTTATTTTATTGATGAGGCTAGAGAAATACGATATATAATAAAAAATATCCAATAAACATAATTTTAGAGTGAATGTTTCTTGTCCGTCCCGCACTCATTGCGATTGATTATTCTTGGAGGACCTAGGAGGAACCTTTTAATGGAAGCTTGAACATGGAATAGGCAGTATTTTATATGAGCAATGTGGGTGCGCTGCCCTAACCATTATATATATACATATTTATTTATTTTTTATTTATTTATATGTAAATTGAAATGTACATATCGCTACTCTGGCTTCATCTCTGCGCAACTGTACGGTAAAAAATACGATTTGTTGCCTAATCCGCATCCTTGGACGTGTACGTCAATGTTGGACATGTGGGGAATCTGGTTTTGTCACCGTCGTCACGTTTAATCACGTGTAATCTATGATTAAGGGTTTCTTTTATCACGTCCGGGGCGACCCGCTGAATGATGTTTGACGTCACCGCCGAAAAGCTGTTACAAAGCATATAGATATGTTAGACGTATTGTTTCATGGTATGTCCCCCCCCCCCCCCCCCAACGTGTCATGATATAGTGATCTTCTAGATATAGGCCGCCAAACATCGGCGACAGCAATGCGTGAACTTCCCATCTAGTATAGTTACTTTATAAAACAAGAACTCAAGTAACGCACATTTGAGAATCCCAATTTTTGCTAAACCCCTTCCATCCATGATACGCCAATGCACATTTTTTATTTCACGCCACTTTTAAACCAAAAAATATGTTTTACAACATAATGAAATTGAGACGATTTCATTTTCCGAAATGAAAATATTACGCGCCAAACGCAGTTGTGTTATATAAAAAAAAATAATTTAGCGTAGTTGTCGGGAATTATATTTTGCGCGCTATTGAACTCATTATTAAACCATACTTTCTTTCAAACATAGAGAATAATTTATTGTAATATACTCTCAATACCAAATTCGCTGATTAGGAAGCAGTCCATTAGGAAGCAGTCCACGAGTCACACCTGAAGCATAATATAAGAGATAATAATATAAAAGGAGTAATTTACAAGTGCAGCTTGTTACACTTTGAACGATTCTCGGCTTGTGTGCGCTGGGGCTCGGATATGTCCCCAGGTGAGAGAGTGAAGGGGGGAGGGGGCGAGGTTTTTGCAGTGTCGGCGCGGGGGATATGATCCGTGGCGGTGGAGACGGCAAACGAGCTGTCCGCGGAGCATTGTGTGAGGTGTGGTACGGGTTGTCTCTTTGGTTGAGATTAAAACTGTGAGTTATCATTCTTGTTGAAACCGATCTAAGTATAGCAAAGTTTCCCAATTCGATTATTGCCCGTTCTCTCTGGGCTAGAACTAATACTCAAGACCGAAGAGGGTTGTCTTCTTTTTAAATAAAAGATTTTTAGGATTTTTTTTTTAAAACTTTGAATTAATAAGGATAGAATTAGGCCCACATTAAGGAGATTTATCCCCATCAAGGTAGACACTAAGCAGGTTATATTTGTGAAATCATGTTATAGTTTTAAAAATCATCTACTTAATTATGTCATTATAACTTATGTTTTCCGACTGTGCCGGACCATTTATATTTAAGATTACCTTCCGGAAGTGATTGGAGAAGAAAAAAAGTGGGGTTTGGGGGGGATGCTCTTCTCATACTGGATAACTCAAAAAAAAAAATTTAAAAAAAGGATGTTCGAAATACAGGTTAGTGCGCGGCTGCATGTCATTGTCATCTGTCCACCCCGAGCTCTAAACCCACTGACCTAGAGCATCACACAAATCGACATGTCAGTGAAACACTTGTCATGCAATACCGCTGTGACGAACAGAGACATACGCATCATGACAGGCGTATTCTTTCTGTCCCCAAGACTCACACAAAAACATACGGTGAACGATCTTTTTCTTATTTTGCCGCCAAACAATGCAATTCTCTTCCACTACACACAAGAAATATATCAACCATCACAGCCTTCAAAACTGCATTCAAAACACATCTCTTTAAACTCTACTATCCTGACTGATTCCCCCCTCTGACTGTTAAACCATGCTGTTGAGGGCCGTTCATGGCTTCACATTTAAAAGTCTTATGGAATGGTTGGGCGAATAGACATTCGTTTTGTTTTATTGTTTTGTTTTATTGTTTTGCATGTACAGCGTGGTGAGCCCAGCCCTAGGCTGTGGTACCACGCTATAGAAAACTACCAATAACAATAATAATAATAATAATGATAATAATAATAATAATAATGTCGTTAAAGTATGTTTGGTTTTGAGGTTGAAAGTGGTTTTCTTTTCTTCCAGGAAGAGATTAAAAAGAGAGGTCAAGATGACATTAAAACGTGTTTGTTCATTGGCCTTAAAGCAATCAGTGGGTATATATATATATATATATATATATATTATGTTTTGTTGCTCTGCTTTCGTAACATTAATGAGCTTTAGCGTTACGGGGATGGATGGATGGATATATATATATATATATATATATATATATATATATATAACAACTCTATGGTCGTGCGTACATATAAAGCTGGACAGAGTTGTCAAGCTGGAGACATTAAGAGAAATTTAGCTTGGTTAAAAATAATACCTCGGGTCATATAAAGCACTGGAATTCACCGAAGAATGAATTTTGTACGAATTTACTTTAGCAACCGGTGGTATTATCTGCACTGGCTGCCAGATGTCGTACTAAGTTGAGTCAGGACGCCGACTGTCTGACAGATGTTCTGAACATTTCTGTAATATTACGCAAGATAAGCAGTGCACCGACCACTGGGGGTACTGTGGATTTTACTATAAGGGCGATCGTGACCTGCACTAACACACCAAACAGGTGTGAAATTGGAAAACAAGGTGATACAGATTTATGGAGCCTTGACACCACATGGCCTGATTGTCATACACTCATTCACCAGTTAAACATTTTGCCCACCCCCCTCCTCATCACGACCAATCGCACTGGACTTACTTTTGTTCCTCTCTCCTTGCCCTTTTTGCCTGTATTTAATCTCTCACCTACTTATTTTCTGTCACATGCCTCTTTCTGTACCCTCGGATAATATATATGAGCAAAGTATTATTTTTAAAAAAAAATCGTTTTCTTGTTGTTTGTTAATTGAGGAAGGCTTCTTGTCGACACGTTCACTGTTTTGTTGCGTTTTTTCCAGGTTTTCCCATTTTTTTTTCTATGATTTCATTTTTTTGTGTAAGATTTTCCCTTAATTTAGTTAACAACGTAATTAGAACATATATATTGAGAAAACCCCGTGTTTTCGAAATGTAAAAAAAAAATAGTTATTTTCAGTTGACATCTGACCTTAAACAACTAAACTATTTGGCTGTTCGAGATGCCAACATCTTCCATAAATATATGTAAGACTGATGACAAGTCAATAACTCCCGTCATACACACACAAGGTCGCAAGAGCACCGTGTGAGGACCCCACCCCCCTTGAACCTAAACACTTGTAAAAAAAAGCCGTCGCTGAGTTCGGATAATCACATTTCAATTCCCGTCAGCGCCATCAATGGTTCAAGTAACTGGGTCTAGATGCGACACACGTCCCAGGTCAATGGGATATCTCTCGCCTTATTGGCCTCGAAACAATTCACAATGAAGCCGCCCCGTTGGTCAGCTGAAAATCTTCTCTTTATCTATCTCTCTTCTTCTTCTTATACTAAACTCTTAGCAGCTTGGTAATGGTATAGCGACCTATATCCGAGTGGAAATGTTTGCTAATGTTTCTTGGCTTTCAGTCAACAATATTTTTAAAAAAAATTTTTTATAGCTTAAAAGTTTAGTAGCTAGGTTTAGTGCAACCCGGGGGTGGAACAAGATGTTGCCGCCCCTTTCAACAAAAAAATTAATTAATTAAAGCAATATCTGTAGTTGGTCGATCAGCCTATCCGGAAATTTGATCGAAAGAAATTTCGTCGACGGAAAATTGATCGACGGAAATTTGATCGAACGGAAATTTGGTCGAATCTTTTTTTCAGTTCAGACGTTAAAATTTTCGTCAAATTTCTTTTTGAACGCACTATACTATATCGTAAAACAAAATAATACGTTCAAAAAGAAATTTGGCGCATAATTTTAACGTATAAACTATAAAAAAAATTCTACCAAAGTTCCATTCTATCAAATTTCCGTCGATCAATTTTCCGTCGACGAAATTTCTTTCGATCAAATTTCCGGTAACCAGTCGATCAGGTCCCTCCTGCCCCATCCCCTCGCTCCCTCCCACCCACACTTTCCTACGCCATTGGAAGTTAAATGTCAATAGAAATGAAGTCCGATCACATGATTCTATGGTCTATGTATTAAATGACCAAAGGGGTGTCGCGTTCTCAATGCGAAACCACGTGCTGTGTTGACAACTATGCATGCATAATTTAATTGATGAGGGGCAAGTATGAAAACAGATCTTTGACGTCACACAGCGAGCGGGTGGCTTTACTGCGATGACAAAACATTTATTTTTTATACTCCGAAAAATTCCTAGTTCTTTCCACTACCCCATCCAACAACACCCCCCTCCAACATCCCCCAGCACACCTAAAACCAATACATTGAAACGCTTCTCTGCTGGCGTTATATCTACGTGCATTTACGTCGAACCTTCCTGAAACTCCTCATAACGACGTCTGACCTTAATATCTCTATTCATAATGACGAATAACCTTCATGACTCTCCCCGTAACGACGTCTAACATTTATGTCTCTCTTCATAATGACGTCTAACCTTCTTGTCTCTCTTAGCAATTGAGAATCTACCTTTCTTGTCTCTCTTAGTAATTGACGTCTAACCTCATTGTCTCTCTTAGTAATTGACGTCTAACCTTCTTGTCTCTCTTAGTAATTGACGTCTGACCTTCTTGTCTCTCTTAGTAATTGACGTCTGACCTTCTTGTCTCTCTTAGTAATTGACGTCTGACCTTCTTGTCTCTCTTAGTAATTGACGTCTAACCTTCTTGTCTCTCTTAGTAATTGACGTCTGACCTTCTTGTCTCTCTTAGTAATTGACGTCTAACCTTATTGTCTCTCTTAGTAATTGACGTCTAACCTTCTTGTCTCTCTTAGTAATTGAGAAACTACCCTTCTTGTCTCTCTTAGTTATTGACGTCTAACCTTCTTAACATTCGGATCACTATGTGCTCCTTAGAAGAGCCAACGAATCCCTTCTAAAAATCCCCCCTCTCCCCCAATTAAAAGAATACAGTTTATTACACATTTAGAAAAAAAAGGATTATAACATGAAAATGGTGAACATTTTTACAGTCCCGGGGGATGTTCATCGAAATTGCATTGAACTAGCGCAGACTGATCGGAGTTATTGGCCCGTCTTGTGCATCAAATGTACCCCGTCGCCTCTTCTATCTCCAACTTCACACCCCCACCACCCAGAAAAAGGTGTGTGTGTGTGGCGGGGGGGGGGGAGGGGTTAGCGATTCTGGATGTTTCTATCTACAAGATAATACTGTGATGATGATATGTCTCACGTGTTGACCTATGCTCGTCACAGCAGCTCTGGGGGGGGGGGGGTGCGAGGGGGGGTATGAGGGGGGGCCTGTTTGCTCCAAAAAAAAATACGACTTAATCAAACGTACTTATCTTTAAAGCTTGATTAATATGGCAATGTCCCCACCCATCCGCCCCGCCCCCACCTCTACCCCTTCCCTGTCTCCTTGCCATTCAAAACACTTCCTTGTTTCCGTTTCTATAAAATGTCAGAGTGACATTATCACGGCCGTCATGAACTTTGGATATCTACAAGAACTTAGGAGAAAAACATTTTTCCCGTCTGCAAGGATTGAGGAAAAAACACTTTTCCCGTCTACAAGGATTTAGGAAAAAACACTTTTGCCGTCTACAAGGATTGAGGAAAAAACACTTTTGCCGTCAACTAAGATTTAAAAAAACACCTTTAATATCTACAAGGGTTTATGAGAAAAACACTTTTGATATCTACAAGGATTTAGGAGAAAAACACGTTTGATATTTACAAGGATTGAGGAGAAAAACACTTTTGCCGTCTACAAGTATTCAGGGTTTAAAAAAAAGGGTTTTGATTCCACTCGTGTTTAGAAAAAACACTTTTGATATCTACACGTATTCAGAGAGAAAAAAAATGATACCTGCTTTATTTAAAGAAAGATACAGTTGACCAAAGATGACATCTTTTATAAATGTATTTCTTTTAAATTAAAAGAACATAAAATAAAATTGTTTAAAACAGTGTCAACTGTCTAAATAGCCTTGTTGTCATAAGTAACACATAATGCACAAGGATTGACTCTGTCGGGGCGCTCGTATAGTAAAGTGGTCAAGCGTTGAAGGGCGTGATGCTGGGGGCACAAAACTGAAAGATAAAAGGGGGGCGTCCATAAAGTCAGGCGACAGCTCTAAGATGTTGATGGCGTAACTTGCAGTGGGGAGCACACGTATTTCACACTTATTTCACACTTATTTCACATGTATTTCAGAGGATCTCAAAACGTATTCGTCAAGACTGAAAAACAACAAACCAACCCCTCACTCTAAAAACAAAATATAAAAGAAAGATAATACTCACGTTGTATTAACATATACCTCTATCTTTGAAATATAATTGACTATTTCAAATTCATATGTGACAGATCGAAAACATATGTGACTGTTTGAAATACATATGTGAGAGATTGAAATCTATTTTTAAAGACTTCTAAAACACGAGCCATGAGGACTATCGCACCCTCGCGCCACACCACACCACCCCACTCCGCAAACCCTGAAGTCGGCTCATCCATTCCTCAAACGTTCTGAACAAATCATAGCGCCGAGATCTACTGCGTCTCACATTCGCCGTGAGCCCAGATTGCTTTCGCTCATGACGGCAATAATCTCCCCCCGTCCGACCGTCGCATGATTTCACGACAGACTTACCCCGTCTCATTTCGACACTAATATTTTTGTTGACTTTGATGGCGCCGACACTAATCACTCGACGGGGAAGTTTAATATTTATATATATATATATATATATAGACGAGATTAATAATCAAACAGGTAGCAAGCAAAATCACAACCGAAAAATGACTAGTAAACTAACTTTTGTAATCGTTACTATCATATTTTGATTTTTGTTGAAGGGATAAGACATCGATTCGCCATCCACTGTTTTCAAAAACAATTCAGAACGCAAAGGTTGGGATAGATAATGAACGTGTCAAAACACAACATCAAGGGGATCAAAACCCTTGTCTTTATTTGCATGAGAGGACGAAGCCTTGTAAAGAATGATCGTCGGAGAAGTGGCTGTGGTGCTGATCATCGGAGACGTGGCTGTGGTGCTGATCATCGGAGAAGTGGTTGCGTTACTGATCGTCGGAAAAGTGGTTGCGGTACTGATCATTAGAGAAGTAGTGGTGGCAGTGGCGTAGCGAGCTTAACTCGCGCCCGGGGCACAATACCTTTTTAGCGCCCCCCAATACCTTTTTAGCGCCCCCCTATTCGAAAACCATGCAATATTATAGTAAAATATACCATTTCGCGCCCCTTTGTGAGTAGCGCCCGGGGCATAATGCCCCCCCCCCCTTGACCCCTCACTACGCCACTGAGTGGTGGTAATGACCATCGGAGAAGTGGTTGCGTTACTGATCGTCGGAAAAGTGGTTGCGGTACTGATCTTCAGAGAAGTGGTTGCGGTACTGATCATTAGAGAAGTGGTGGCGGTACTGATCGTCAGAGAAGTGATGGTGGTACTTATCGTCGGAGAATTGGTGGCGGTACTGATCATTAGAGAAGTGGTGGTTGTACTGATCGCGTATGGTTTAAATACGTGGGAAAATATATTTTGAAAATTAATAAAAAAATAATCCAAACGGCTTTGCCTCATCAGTAGAGTCGACATTTTTGGCTAAGTAAAGTCGACATTTTCGGCAGAGTGAATAGTTTTCTTTCAGTAAGGATGGGTGCGAAAACCTTAGTTTCCGTATTGTCGGCTCCCAGGCATTCTATGGGTAACTCATCCCAGGCATTCTATGGGTAACTCATCCCAGGAATTCTATGGGTAACTCATCCCAAGCATGCTCTGGGTAACTCATCCCAGGCATTCTATGGGTAACTCATCCCAGTCGTTCTATGAGTAACTCATCTCAGGCATGCTCTGGGTAACTCATCCCAGGCATTCTATGGGTAACTCATCCCAGCCGTTCTATGAGTAACTCATCTCAGGCATTCTATGGGTCCCAGGCATTCTATGGGTAACTCATCCCAGGCATTCTATGGGTAACTAATCCCAGGCATTCTATGTGTAACGCATCACAGGCATTCTATGGGTAACTCATGAACGTACAACCATGCACATCCTCTCTCTGTCTCTCCCGTCGCTCTCTCTCTCTCTTGGTCTCTACCAACCACTTTTTTGGGTGTTGAAAGGATAAACATCAAATAATTCCAATAGCGCACAACCCGTAATTTAATGCTATAAAAACCATTCTTACTTTGCAACAACTCTTTCAAGACGCGCCGCTCATAAAAATCAGAGCACTTGCTTGTTTTTAAGTGTGTGTGTGTAATTGTGTGTGTGTGTGTATGCATTTGGTTGAAGCAAAGGTGAGGGGGTGGGCAGAGATGAAAATTGTTTGGAGTGTATTAGTTGGGGGGGGGGGCATTTATTCATAGTGTTTGCAATATAACATGTTAAAAAATATTTTAGATTTAAGATAATATATATATATATATATATATGTTTATATAAATACGACCCAAAAGAAATCACAAATAAATTCTCCTCTCCTGTATTGTAAGATAAGAAATTCTCTTTGTCTGCTATATATTTCTGCGGGACACAAGTTGGCTGTGGAACAAACTATTGCGCCCACCTACTACATATATATATATATATATATTCAGCGGTGGTTTGGAGCCGGTTCGGTCAGGTTCGTGCGAACCGTTAGTTCAAAAATAAATATGCCTAAAATCAAGTACTAATTTTTAAAAAAATCCAAATTTATACTAACTGCGAACCCTTCGTTACGAATTTGGCAATACACCGCTGTATATATATATGAACAACGTTCAAGCTGGTGAACGGCAGTGTACGAAGGAGTGAAAAAGGCAGAAGATGTGCGGAACGAAGCCCTTGCAAGAAAAAGAACAGCACGGAAGGCCAAAACCAGGAATCATCATTCTCCTGCGTGAAATGCAGACGAGGTTGTCATTCCAGTATTGGCCTAGTGAGCCACTCGTCGAAATGTAGGACTACAATATAGCTACTCCATCGTCTCGTGAAGAAGGAAGGATGCCATACATATTATATGATGAATGTTGTCACTCCAGTATTGGCCTAGTGAGCCAGTCGTCGAAGTGTAGGACTACAATATTGCTACTCTATCGTCTCGTGAAGAAGGAAGGATGCCATACATATTATATGATGGGTGTTGTCACTCCAGGATTGGCCTAGTGAGCCAGTCGTCGAAGTGTAGGACTACAATATAGCTACTCCATCGTCTCGTGAATATCCTTTTTTCAAAACAGGTTTTTTTTTTTTTCTAGACTGTATTTTCTGTTGCATGTCAATTGAGTGTTACAAAGGACTACTGTAACAATATTAAATTTATTTCTTAAGAATGCTGCTGTTGTTTTTACCTCTGGCGTTTACTGAACTTAGTATTTTAGGATTGACAATGAATAGTATTATTCTAATGGATAGTAGAGAGTATTATGCTGATAGAAAGGGGATAATATTATGCTGATGGATAGTGTATAGTATTATGCTGATGAATAGTGGATAGTATTATGTTGATGGATTGGGGATAGTATTATGCTGATGGGAGGTGATAGTATTATGCTGATGGATAGTGGATAGTATTATGCTAATTGAAAATTGATAGTATTATGCTGATGGATAGTATTATGCTGATGGATAGGGAATAGTATAATATCGATGGTTAGGGGATAGTAATATGCTGATTGATAGGTGATACTATTATGCGGATGGATAGGGGATAGTATTGATGCTGATGGAGAGGGGATAGTATTATGCTGGCACTGAGTATTCGATACTCTAGAAACAAATCTTTTTGATCTTATTTCTAATTGTCTTGAAGTATCTTAGAGTAAAGTAAAAAGCTGTTGACAAAAAAAAAATACAGTCTTTCATTACGAAAATTTAAAATAAAAAAAAAAAACACAAGGAAACAAAATAAAACGTATTCCCCTTTTACTAAAATTCAGTTTTCGCATTTTTCCCGCGGCCGACAATTGCGGTTCCATGTTTTACTCCAAGTCCAATCACTGGCGGTATTGTCTCGGGAATTTCGAGCAAACAGACCGCTACTCATTGACGAGCCGGGGAGCCGGGGCCTTCTGGTCTATTGATGTGTGAAAACTGCAGCCAACGACACAAATATTTGCGGAGCGTCCAGCAACAAGGCTTTTAATCAACTCGCAATTAAGAGGATAATATAAGGGGTGCGTAGCGGCATGGGGGAAAAGCGGGGGTGGGGGTAGACTGCGTTTAACGCCATGTGAAGTAAATAAATAGTGGAACAAGATAGGTTTAGGCTTGAAAGAAAAAAAAAGAAGAAGAAGAAAGACAGAGAAAAGACGGAATAATTAAATGTCAATTGTTGTGGATTTCTTTTTTCCAAGTTTAAACATATCTTTTTTCCAAGATTTATTTACGTCATTATAAAATCAGCAGGGGCAATAGAAAAGTCTGCATTTATCATTTCGATGTGGCACGATACATGCGAGCTAACTGGAGAGATGTAGCTGATTTGATCCACCAGAAAATTGGGTCGCTGACAACAGAGACTCGTGACCCGATTGAGAATCTAACACTGATCTAGTAACGCATACTTTCACATTCTAGACAACCGGGTGGTGGGGGAGGGGTGACCTGCCAGCATTGCAGCCTTGTCCCAGAAACTCTAGCGCATCTGTTAACTGAATTGCCACAACTAGAGGCTGTCTGGGAGGCCCGGGCGGCGGAAGAGTCCTTTATCACGACATTGTTATACGAAATGGCCCGAAAGACCGAGCTGGTTGTCTATGTACTAGCCGGCACATCCCAGCAGACGGAGCTGGTTGCCAATGTACTAGCCGGCACATCCCAGCAGACGGAGCTGGTTGCCAATGAACTGGCCGGCACAGCCCATCGGACGGAGCTTGTTGTCAATGTACTAGCCGGGGCTTTAAGAGCTTAAGCTCAAGCCTGTTAGTTAGTTGCTTTGTTCATGGTGAAACGTTTATTACATGGGAGACATTTTTGAAAGGAACTTCTACATTTTCCCTTTAAGCAAAATTAAGAACTGATACGAATAAATTGTTTGAAAGAATTAACTCGTTAAATTATAGGAGAAGATCAATAAAATAAATGTATGGTTACCCGTGAGCACCATGGCGGAACATGGTCAAGATCCTCTAATGCAGGGCATCGTAATAGCTTATCATGAAATGAACACCGAAAGATGATTGAGTAGCATAAATAGGGACATGGCTACATAAATCTGCGGGGTAATGTAATTAGGATGTCCTACTATGGTCAGACTACCTCTGAAGGGTATTAGAGTAGTACGTTAAAATATGGTACGGCTACCCGTAAAGGGTAATGCAGTAGTGTTACATTATAGCCCCGTCTAGCATATGTGTAGAGAGATAGTTGTAGCCGCCACCACCACTCTTGTCTCCGCTATAGGATGGCCTTGATATAGACGTCACCGAAAAATTTGCTGTGTCGTGTCATACCCACTCCTCCCTAGGTTGGGAAAGGAGTTCTTTTTTACATTCGAATGAGCTCTATTTCTTCTAAAGACTGCCATTAGATGACGTAATTTCTAGAATTTCTGTACTAGAACGTTCTTATTTTGTTCCTATAAATTGGCTGTCATATTTTCTTAGCAGACAGATAGTGTGGGAAGGGTAGAGAGAGCGAACGAGAAGATTTCTGTTATAAGAGACGTTCTATAATTGTGTTTGTAAATTAATATTTGTATTTTGGGGACTGTGCGTTCTTTACTTGCCGTAAGTTGATACAGTGTCCTGCTTCGATACTCAAATTTTTATTTGTGTAATTATATTTAACATTTTTAGCATCAACAGATTTGGTATCTTTTTTCTTTTCATACTGTTTTTTTTCCTGTAACTTTGTTACGTAGTGTTTATTACGCGATCCAAATCTCAACACGGATTGAATTTTCAGAACCATATCGGTGCGTGACGATCATTAAACTTAGTGCACGGACTTTCTGTGAACCCGTCGTGCAATATTCCAGGGCTTTTAGAGGCATCCGCACTTTTTGGAGCAGGGCGCACCACGATCGTCGGTTACTTTGCACTCTAATAAGCAGTGCATCAAACTAGGTCACGGACTCCCATTTCATCGTTCTCTCATTGTTCCCTCTCTATGTAAAAGCGGAGTCGATTGTTCTATTTCGAATATAAAACGACATTTCTTCTCCATTACGAGAGCATGCGAGATTTGCGTGTCGACATCTCATATTTCCAAGATTTCCGTTTGGCCAGAATTTGCAATCGCTCGATATTCAGTCGCGCCAAAATGCATAATGCGTTAATATTGGCTCGCGGCGTTGACATTCATCAATTTTATTGTGAACGGTGTCCTCTAATGTTCCAGGTATGATGAAAATATTTAAAAAAAAAACACGGAAATTCAAAGATGCAAAACAATTAATAAAACTTCTTTAAGTAAAAAGAAAGTGGAAAAAACAGTCTGCGGGGGTGGGGGCGCCATGGCATAAATGATGTCACCGTTTTTTTGACTGAGCTTGACCGATTTTTTTTACTATGATTATAAGTATAAATGTCTATTTGAAAAAACGTATTTAAATTAAAAAAATATAATAAAATATTGTAACAAATGAAATGTGACCCAAAAGTCAGACACTCTGGTAAAATTATCGTCACAAATATCCTGGTGATGCACTGTCTGTTGATGCACTGTCTGTTGATGCACTGTCTGTTGATGCACTGTCTGGTGATGCACTGTCTGTTGATGCACTGCTTTGGTAGAAGCCTGAACTGGTCGAACCTATTGTGTGTCAGTGTGTGTGTGTGTGTACTGTTCTGGTGGCGCCCTGCTCTTGTATTTAACTTACATCTTTTTGAAAGAAAAAAAAACCGTCTGGACCGAGCTCTATCTAATTTTCAATTTTCTACTAATTGTAATCCCCCCCCCCCCTTTTGTGATATTGTCGTCCGGTATGGTCCACGACCTCATCCCCCCACCCCACACACCCACCCATAGTGACGTTACTAAACTGTTGTATGTACTTTGAAATATATAAACATTTACTCCATAGTAATCATTCATCAGGCTTCAAGTGCGTTTTAGGAATACTTTCCTTATTTTTGTACCAGCACTAGATGAGATCACTAGCAGAATCTTCACTTGTACTATCTAGGCCACCACGTTATTTCCATACATATGGACGGACGGTGTGAAATATTACAGGTGACCTCTGGACTCGCAACCCCCCACACCCCCCCCCCCCAAAAAAAAAAATTAAATTAATAAGTTGCGTTTGCGTGTCAAACGAACGACACTGCAAACAGGACTTCTGTCAGGGATTCTCAAAACCTGCGAATATTTGGTGCGGACACGTCACATCGGAGTAGCGGTCGTTGATTAGACACGTCGTTTGAGCCTAAAAAACAATTATTTTTTTTCGAGCAATCTTTTGACAGTTTATCAACTAGAAATTGCATATTAAATGGAAATAAAGGCTAATTGATCAGAATTTTACTGAGCAAACTTTTACTTTCGTCATTTATCCCTTTCAGTGTAAGTACATTATAACTTAAATTTTGAAAACGGATGCCAGGAAACGGATGACATCGTATCAGGTAAAAAGTTCCGGCACACAGCTTGGTGGTTAATACCACTGCAGACGTGTGTACAAAATAGATATGCGAACTGTATTATAGTGATTGAAAAGAACAAAAAAAACGCTAGTCTGTGCTCTTGTTCGTTCTCGTCTTGACTATTGCAACTCTCTTCTGTTAGTTTAACCAAAACACTTAATAGAAAAATTACAAAAGGTTCAAAACAAAGCTGCTAGGCTAGTTCTAAGAGCAATGAAACGGGATCACGTCACACCACTACTTCATTCACTTCATTGGCTCCATGTGCAAGCACCGATTCACTATAAACTCTCTGTTCTCTGCCACAATTTTTTGTCGAATTCGTGTACTTCCTATCTAACCGAACTTCTTTCTTTCTATTCATCCCTTCGACAGCTACGCTCCTCCGCAGACACGCGTATTCTTTCTGTTCCCAAGACACGCACAAAAATATACGGTAAACGATCTTTCTCTTTCTGTGTCCCAAAACAATGGAATTCTCTGCCACTACACATCCGCAATATACCGACCATCACATCCTTCAAAACTGCACTCAAAGAAATCTCTTTAAACTCTACTATCCTGACTGATTCCCCACTCTAACCGATAAATGATGCTGCTGGGTGCCGTCCATGGCTTGACATGTTAATAGTTCTGGAATGGGTGGAGTGAATATATATTTCTTCTGTTTTTTATACAATTGTTTTTATTCTCATTAAAATGTTTCTTAATTTTTAAGTTCATGATTATGTTCATTTGTATGTACAGCGCGGTGGGCCCATACCTAGGCTGGGGTAACGCGCTATATAAAACCATTAATAATAATAAAAATAATAATAAAGAAATGTATGTTGTTGTTTCGTTCCATGAAAGAATATCATAAAATAATTGTCAGACCGTTCAATTAAAATCATTAATTAATTAATTTTGTTTGGTACTATCTATTTGCCTTGTTTTTCTAAAATCGTTGAATTAGCTTCTGATCCACCTGACAGGGCTGCATTGATGTCAAGACGTGTCTAATCATGTTTTGGCTCGCCAACCACCCTGGGCTACAGACGAGTTCACAGATCCGCGGCTCATACTAGTACCGGATAATTTTAATATTTGTTTTCCGAGCACATGTTTTCACCCCCCCCCTCTCCCATCCGCAACTCTAGCCCTAACGAAGGACAAGAACAATTACAAACTACAAACTTGTGTGTTAACGCCAAACTTGTGTGTTACTACAATTTCCCGTGTTAACTACAAACGTGTGTGTTACTACTAACTCGTGTCTTAACCACAAACGTGTGTGTTACTACTAACTCGTGTGTTAACTACAAACGTGTGTGTTACTACTAATTCGTGTGTTAACTACTAACTGAATTAATCTCTAAAGTGTGGCTTCCATAAACTGCGACAGTCATTGTCCCATATCCTATGTTTACAATTTTTTTTTTTAAATTTGTATTTGGTACTGTAGCAGAGTGTATTTGAAAAGGCCCTAAATTAACCTGTCCGCTGAACAATATTTAGTTTTTCCCCCTCATGCCAACCCGTGTAACACCGGGTATATCGGCCAGTGTATGATAAAGCATGAAAATGGACAACCATGACCATAGGGTGTATTATTAACCAACCCCCCAACACAGGAGCCAGAATGATCGATCCATTGATCGTGGGCCTTTCAAAATATAGAAAAAGTAGTACCCTACCCACAACCCCTCTTGTTTCAGACGACAGAGTGCACTTGGCTATTCAATGGTTAGACTAAGGCTATCGCTTGTTGTTGTTGTTTGTTTGTTTTTTACTGGATATATAATTAGATACTGCTTTCATCGTCCTCGCCTTTTCGATTTCGCCTCCCGACCCGTTTGGACACACGCCGTCGACGCATGCCCAGACGGCTCTTCCGCCCCGCTGCCTTACGGGAGATGAACTGGCGCATGCGTACAAATAAGGTCAATCGGATATTGAGGGGGTATCGGGGGCTTTAGGTAAGACGATTCTGCGTCAACGTCTGCTGGGGGCTTGTCTTCTTCCTACTCGTTAAGATTCTACTCTATATTTGTTTCATTGCTAAGGGGAGCGATCATCGGTCTCGTCTTTCAGTATAATGTACGCCGAACAAAAAAACAACAAAATTTATTTGATTCGCTATCTGAGATGTCCTTAATGTTTATTTTAATGTATCCTTTAAAATAGCTATATTTTAACATATCTCTTTTCTAACATATCTCTGTTTTAATTATTTCAATATTTTTTATATATCCCGTACGCAGTCGTAGATGTCCTAAAACAGTCGTAGATGTCCTATAAACATTTGTAGATGTCTTATAAACAGCAGTAGATGTCCTATAAACAGTCGTAGATGTCCTGTAAACAGTCGTAGATGTCCTATAAACAGCCGTAGATATCATATAAACAGCCGTATATGTCCTATAAACAGTCGTAGCTGTCCTATAAACAGCCGTATATGTCCTATAAACAGCCGTATATGTCCTATAAACAGTCGTAGATGTCCTATAAACAGTTGTAGATGTCCTATAAACAGCCGTAGATGTCCTATAAACAGCCGTAGATGTCCTATAAACAGTCTTAAATGTTCTCGTAACGCCATGGCAATTAAGGATAACACTTTGACAGCGTTTGGCGAATTCAATCTAAATCCCATATATTTAAACGCTTGTGATGGGGAGAGGGGGGGAGGACAATGGAATCTTGTTTATTAACGAAAGACTGAAGGCAGAGACGCCATTGTCTATACGTCACTTTACGCGGGACTGCCTAACTTTAAGAGGTACACAGCTAATATAGCTTGATTAAAGGATGTGTGTTAGTTTTCTTTTCGTTCTGAAATTGGAAGACGTTTAAAAAAAAAAAAATGAATTCAAAATTCGGGTTTACACAAAAGGAGATGCAATCAAGTTAGATTTTTCTTTTGAAAAGTCCTTTTTTTTTGTGTTTGTGTTTTTTTGTTTGTTTTTTTAAGTACAAGCGTCTCATTTGTGACTCCTGGCAAGCTACTTTCCTGGTAACACATAACAAAACACACACACTTCTGAGTAGATGGTAATTCATTCACTTTTTTTAAAATGTATATTCATTTTTAATAAAATATATATTTTTACTTTTTGTCCCCACCGCCTTTCAATCTATAAAGTAATAATTTTTGTATTATTTTTTTTTTAAATCAACTTTGTTCACTCAAAAACAATTTTCAAAAATGAAGAAAGTTATTTAGCTTTTTTAAATATATCTTTCTATTTTAATTTTACATTTTTAATTTAAATTTTTTCTTCTTTTTTTACAAAGTTTGTTTTAAAAATACGAAATAATAGCGTCACGGAATCAAGTTTCATTGAATGATTTCAGGAGAAAAAACATATTTTTTCAGGCTTATTTATTTTCATTTTAAGGATGAGAACATCTTTTCGCCTTGTCATGATTTTCCCATTAACTTTGCTTACGTACCTACAAAAATCAATTTATTTTGTCCATAACGATATAGTTTTATTTTCGGATCACGTCATTTAAAAAAAAAGGTTCAGACTTTCTACTTTATTTTTAACACTTTCCACAAAGATATTTCTTGAAAATAACCAAACCGTTTTTTTTTCCCCCCAATACTTACGGTTTTATTTTTGTAACGTTTTAATGGGAAATATCAATTTTTCCCTGCTTTAACATGGGCTAAAAATAACATTCTTTCTGAACCTATATATTAAACCCAAACAAAAGCGAAACTAATTTTATTTTGTTCCATAATAATAATAATAATAATAATAATAATAATAATAATAATATAGTTCATTTTAAAAAACCACGCTTCATCCCCAAAGACTCGAAGAGCGGTACAAAAACAAAGCTGGGAGATAACAACTAGCTGAAAAAGATGGTAGACAACTTCACTCCCAGAAGGTGTTTGCGAAATAGATGAGTTTTTAAATTCGTCTTGAAGGACTCCAGCGTCTGGCTGTGTCTGAGAGAGTCAGAAAACTCAACAACGATGGCGATCAGTAGTACATATTTTATTTGGAAGATTCAATTGGAGATATTTTGTTATTGATTAAAACATTAATTTTTATGTATATTATACTTTGTCTTAGCACACCGATTTTCTTTTGTATGCTATATTTTGCCTTAGCACAGTGGTTCTCAACTATTCTAATGCCGCTACCCTTTGATACAGTTCCTCATGTTGTGGCGACCCCCAGTCACACAATTATTTTTGTTGCTACTTCATAACTATGGAGCATATATGTTTTCAGATGGTGTTAAGCGACCCTTGAGAAATGGTCGTGCGACCCACAAAGGAGTCGCGACCCACAGATTGAGAACCGCTGTCTTAGCACATCAATTGTTTATGTAAACAATGTTTTGTCTTAGCACATCAATCGTTTACGTAAACTATATTTTGTCTTAGCACATCAATTGTTTATGTAAACAATTTTTTTGTCTTAGCACATAAATGTTTTACGTATACTATATTTTGTCTTAGCACATCAATTGTTTGTGTAAACAATTTTGTGTCTTAGCACATCAATTGTTTACGTAAAATATATTTTGTCTTAGCGCATTAGTTTTTAATTAGCGCCTCACTAAGGCTTTACAGATTCGTCAGAAGATAATACGTCTGGTGCAAAAATGTAATTGTAAAATGATTGTTTTTAAGAAAACAACACACGGCTCGTGCCCTTCAAGGTGGAGTGTGGTTACAGACAAGGTCATTAAGAGCCCATTTCACATTCGACACACAAGTGGAACGCCGCTGAAACGCGCTCAGTGCCCCCCTCCTCCCCCCCCCCCCCCCGGGAAATCGGTACACGTTCAGAACAAAATACACAAAAGTTTGAATCACGTCATATCTATTTTTATCCTTGGATCGATAACCAGCACACAAAGTATTAGGTTATTTTATATATTTTAATAGCTTTCATTGGTCGTTATAAATAGAATAAGTGCGTCTACAAACAAAAACAAGAAAACCCCTTAAGATACGTTTGGTTACAACAAGATTTTTTTTTCTCTCTAAAGTTATTCCAGGATGTTGATAATTTGAGGACTCCGCGATCTTGAGATGAAGATGAAAATTTCCCTGCTTCATCATGGGTCGAGGGTGGGTCTAAAATTTTTTTTTAAAAAAGGGAGCTTTTTTTTTCATAATTTAAAAGGTCAAATTCTTTCTCTTGCAAAATTCATGCAAATGTAATGCAATCCTAGCCCCAAACTGTAACGCTACACTGGTTTATAAAATATCCTAAAGCTTTTCCCATCCAAACCTTCCGTGGAATTTTAGTTAACCTTTTTTTTTAATTGTGTCTGTTTAAAAAAAAATAAAAAAAAAAATAATTATCGATTTTATCTTTTCGTTAAAGTTTTATTGATCTTTGTCCAATAAGAATCGATAATCTGGACTTGAAGGTATTGCTCCATTACATTTTTACTGTAGGGAAAATTTAACAGGCACATCATTTAACTCGATCGAAAATTTAACAGGCACATCATTTAACTCGATCGAAAATTTAACAGGCACATCATTTAACTCGATCGAAAATTTAACAGGCACATCATTTAACTCGATCGAAAATTTAACAGGCACATCATTTAACTCGATCGAAAATTTAACAGGCACATCATTTAACTCGATCGAAAATTTAACACCCCATCTATTAAATAAATGTAGCAACAATTTTTTTTTTTTAAATGTACGCACCACATCTTTTAAATGTATAGAGAAATCAACGCACACATCTTTTAAATGTGTTGAAAACTCAATGCGACCCATCTTTTTAATGTATAGGAAACTCAACACACGCCATCTTTTAAATGTATAGAACTCTCAACGCACCCCATCTTATAAATGTATAGAACTCTCAACGCACCCCATCTTTTAAATGTATAGAACTCTCAACGCACCCCATATTTTAAATGAATAAGAAAACTCAACGCACCCCATCTTTTAAATGTATAGAACTCTCAACGCACCCCATCTTTTAAAATGAATAGAAAACTCAACGCACCCCATTTTTTTTACATGTGGCGAAGACATAGCTTCCCTGCTTACAGCTTCTATCTATGGCCTTTCAATACAAAGTAAGGGTTACCTGGTGTCAACAGAATTTAGTTAACCGGCAGACGTTGTTTTTGAACACCTGTCAGCAACAGCCTTTCGTTAACGGAGAGCCATGGAATCGGAAGCTATGCTACACACTGGATTAGCTTCATTAAAGCTTCCAGTAGCGTCCAAGCAACGCCCCCTTCCCTCCAGTCCCCGTACGCATTGCCTACAAGTTATATAATTGGGGCAATTTATGGAACGGCGAGGAGGAGGTTGGGTGGGTGGGGGGCTGGATGGAGAGAGGGGACGGAATTACAGAAATTAATGTGTGTGACTGTGGTTAAAATTATATCGGCTGTAGGGGGTCGCTCCGTTACTTTTGGAACAATATGGGCCCACAGCGACTGAATACAAGAGTAATGATTAATTGTGTGGAATAGCTTGGAAATAGGTTTTTTTTAACTCAGAGTTAATGATGTCGGTTAGCTCAAGTATGTTTAGTTATTAAATAGCTAAGAGTAGCTAATTTGCAACTACATATTATTAAGCACTCAGCGGCAGGGACGTCATTGGGGTAGGGCAGTGTGGGGGCATTTCTCCCCCTCCCCACTTGAATTAGCAGGTTTTTATGTAAATCGCCATGTACTATGGCGCCTCCATTAATGAACAACTTAATCAGCCGAACAAGTTTTGGTTTAGAACACCCCCCCCCCCTCCTTTTCCTGGAAAAACCTGAAATGACGGCCCTGCTCTATAAACGTTTTTTTTTTAAAATTAACTTTTTTTCCTCGCTGTGGGGAAACCTATCAACTTGTAAAGGGTTGGGTTGCAGGAGGAGGGGGGTATGGGTTTAAATTTATTATTAAAAGAAATATTTATTTGAGCGTTCGCTTCACCCCAGCCCCCCCACCCCCAGACCCCAGTGCCATTCGGTCAAGACACGCCAATGGACATTTCTTCCTGCTATGTGGTCTGGTTGTAAGTTTTTACACGTGGTCAAAACAAAGTCAAAAGAACTTAAAGTGGGGGAAAAACATGGGGACGGCACGAATGCTTAGTTTAACTTAAAAGGGGAGAGAAAAGACACACAGTTGAAATCAACTAATGCGATTATTAAGATAACTTATCTGCAATTCGAAGCTTAAAGAAAGACGTTGGAATAAGTAAGTTGAACAAAATTAAATGAGACCGCTTATGTCGAACTTCTTCGCACATCGTTCACTAAGAGCCTCTGGATATCTCTTCCACCATCCTCATCTCGTCCTTACGCCATAACAACTACGGGAGTCAATCGAAAGAAAAGGGAAAAGGGGGAGGGGGGAGTGGGGGGGGGGACTAAGAGTCATTAAAGATCGATTTTAGCTGCCAAATAAAGTCATTCACGCCAGCAGTACCACATTCACGCCACCAGCACCCACATTCCGCCTGGGTTGCCTCGATAATAACCCGATCTGAAACGAACCGTTGCAGTTGTGTGTTTTTTTGGGTTTTTTTTTTTTCTTCGACGGAATAAGAGGCTCACTCTCGGCGAGATGTCTCACTTCCATTGTGGAGGGGGGGGGGGGGGGGGTGTTCATGACTTCCGATGTATCGGCATGGAGACAGGATCCGTGAGTGCGCTCGGTACACAGCTTTACGTCACTCCGATACAATGTGCATCATCGTGAATCGAATGCTTTAAAAGAGGTTTTCGGTGAAGGTCAGGCTGTGAATTATTATTAATTTTTGTCATTACATATTCGATTAGAGCAGTGGTTCTCAACCTTTCTAACGCCGCGATCCTTTAACATATTTTCTCATGTTTTGGGTGACAACCAAACCACAAAATTATTTTCGTCGCTACTTCATAACTGTAGGGTATACGTGTTTTCCGATGGTCTTAGGCGACCCCTGTGAAAGATTCGTTCGACCCCAAAAGCGATCGCAACACACAGGTTGAGAATCGCTGGATTAGAGTAAAACAGTATGATTTACAAAGATTTTTTTAATGAAAAAATAATGGCTAAAAAATTGGTGATGTGCTAAATTTTTAAGTCCGAACGAAACGTTATGTCAGTGGTCAGTTCGGTCAGTGGTCAGTTCGGTCAGTGGTCAGTTCGTAGTTAACTCCAGGCTAGTCTACTCCCTCAATACCAAACATTCCCGCTGCACCATTATACGGCCAGACCTACACATCATACAATTAAAAACCGCTGATATTGACGGACATATTGACGAATTCATTGTTCCTGTTCCCCTCGAATGTCAGGTCTCTCTTCACCTTGAATGAAAGGTGTCTTTTCACCTTGAATGGAAGTTCTCTCTTCACCTTAAATGGAAGGTCTCTCTTCACCTCGAATATCAGGTCTCTCTTCACCTTGAATGTCAGGTCTCTCTTCACCTTGAATGTCAGGTCTCTCTTCACCTTGAATATCAGGTCTCTCTTCACCTTGAATGTCAGGTGTCTCTTCACCTTGAATGTCAGGTCTCTCTTCACCTTGAATGTAAGGTCTCTCTTCACCTTGAATGTCAGGTGTCTCTTCACCTTGAATGTCAGGTGTCTCTTCACCTTGAATGTCAGGTCTCTCTTCACCTTGAATGTCAGGTCTCTCTTTACCTTGAATGTCAGGTCTCTCTTCACCTTGAATGTCATGTCTCTCTTCACCTTGAATGTCAGGTCTCTCTTCACCTTGAATGAAAGGTGTCTCTTCACCTTGAATGAAAGGTGTCTCTTCACCTTGAATGTCAGGTCTCTCTTCACCTTGAATGTCAGGTCTCTCTTCACCTTGAATGTAAGGTCTAGCTTCAACTTGCCCTAATCACCCACCCTCCCCCTCTCTATTTTTTTTACACCAATTACCTTCTACAGTAATACGGCTTTAGTCTACTGGATTCCAGATTATTTTTTTGTAAAAATAAATAATAAATAAATAATGAATAAATCACATGCGATGACGTCATCGTCTTAACCCGGAAGTAGAAAGACCTACGGTGCCAATTATTTTTTTGCACACGTATATTTATTTATTTATTGATCGCCAACTTTGGTTTTACTTCTCTTTTTTTATGGAATGTTTGTCTAGAGCAGGGGTGGGCAAACTTTTTGTGCGGAGGGCCACATTGACAAAGGTAAAGCTATTGGGGGGCAGCATGTATATTATGTCTAATTTTTAAATATCTATAAACATTTCCCTATATTAAAATCGGTAGTTTCGCATTTTAGCATTACATGACAAAGGTCAAGGACTGTTTAAAAAAATAGAAAATTAGAAAGAAATTTGATCAACAATGATTTAAAAATCATAACGATGCATGAAATTCTGTAAAATTCAACAAAATAACTTAAAAACAGTAATTTTTTAAAATTTCTAAATGCCTTCGAGGGCCACATAATATCAGTTGCCGGGCCGCATGCGGCCCGCGGGCCGTAGTTTGCCCACCCTTGGTCTAGAGGCGCGGTATCGAAGATAGAGGTAAATGGAGTCGGTCAAATATCGAGTAACAAAAAGGCAATTTTTTTGGGTGTTATTTCACGTCTAACGACTAGGACTTATGGAATCAGAAATAATCATGTACGCACCGACCCCCAAGTCCAGGTACACAACCTCTAATCCCGGATGTGACGTCATACACGGACGGTGTAAGAACATCACTCGATTTTTGGAAGGGGGGGCAAAAAAAAAAGGGGGGGGGGTGGTGTATCGATAATTAAATTTTCCTTACATCGAAGAATATGCCGGTAACCGATTCTAACATTAAAACACGCCGCCTCCGACTACTTGCCAAAGAACTACTCGGCTCTCAATCTTCTGCAGTCCTAAAATTAACCCCCAGCGTTTGCCCGTAATGTCATATCGATTCCCAGTAATCGTCGATTCGACGAAGAGCGACATTTCTAGAAAAGCAAATCACAATTCCATAAAATTTTCCGTCTCTACCCCCCCCCCCCCCCAACCCAAACTGCGATTAGCTAAAGTATTCAGTAGTCTTGCCTGAGTCGCGCGGGAAATACCAAAAGTTGTAGTTGGATAAGGTCGAATTATTGGATACACGTTGTCGACAAATATTGCAACTGAGCAAGTTTGAGATTTTTTTTTTTTTTTTTTTTTTTAAAGTATACAAAGAAAAAAGAAAAAACATTGCGTGCATTCGAGGATGAGGAAGGACAAGGGAAGAAGAAGAAAAAGATCAAGAGAGGGTGAAAACAAAAACAAAAAAAAAAAAAGATATCAGCTTACATTCTGAATTGCGTGCAGACTCCAAGATTGGAAGTTAAGCAACGGGGCGCGCGCACATCGAGAAATTCGGTTGTCGTATATTTTTAGATCCAGCTTTGTCTTTTCAAAATTTGTTTCTAAAAAAATTGGTTGTGAAATCCAGAAGAGAGGGGGAAATAAGAATGCGTGGCATTTAAATCACGGGTGGGGGGGTCATCGTGTCGTGGAAGGCAAAAAACCCACAGCGCGTGACAGATGGGTTATTAATGATGAGCTAATATTTTTTTGAAAGGATCCGACATGATTTTTTCGGTGAATATTTTTATAGAGATTCAACATACATGGATTGATTTTCCCATTGAAAAAAAAAAATCGTAGTAAAAAAATTCCAGCTTGCTTATCTTCAGATTTCAATTCGTTTTGTTTGGATTAATTGAATGTCACTTCTTTTTGTTTTTTTTGTTTTTGTTTTTGTTGTTGTTGATGTTGTTCAAAAATACAATAACCAAGCACAATGGGTTTGTTAATCTACTGATGTTTTTGACAGTGTTGTGCAAAAAAATGGGGGGAGCGGGAAAATTGATAAGAACAAAAACAAATTGAAACGGAAGGTGTCATGACTGGAGTCAATTATTTTATTTCAACACGTGGGGAGTTGTTTGGTGCGACAACACCCCCACCCCCCAACCCCATCCCATGATAAGATCGGTGGTGTAAACATGAGGTGGAAGTGCTGATAGGGTGGAGAGACATGCACGGACCCGGGGAGGGTGGGGCAGTGGAGGAGGGGGGTGAAGAAATAACATGGGGGTGGTGGTGGAGAGGAATCACGGGAAAGGCATAGAGTTTGGTTGTGTCGCCCGGGTTAGCTTGATGGAGGTGTTGGGTGCTGTTTCGCACGTGAGGTAGGATGGAGATATGGTGGTGTTATGCACATAAGGTAGGGTAAAGATATGGAGGTGTTGTGCGCATGCGGTCAGTTGGAGTTTTGGTGGTGTTAAGCATATGAGGTAGTGTGCAGTTATGATGATGGTGTGAACATGAGGTAGGGTGGAGATATGGGTGGTGCTGGGCGCATAAGGTACGGTGGAAATATAGTGTCGCTATGCAAATGAGAGGCGGTGGAGATTAGGTATTTGTAAGGCACAAATCGAAGGACAAAGTAAGGTTGGTTCTATGCACAATTGGAAATAAGATACGCTTGTATCATCCCTCAATATAGTTTAATACACATAAATGATTTTAATATATGACGCATTAATCGTAAGTCTTATTTTGTACATGTAAATATTATCCTTACTTTATAATTGTATGTCTTGCGTTATAAATGTATGCCTTACTTTATAAATGTATGTGTTACTTTATTAATGTATGCTTTATTTTATAAATGTATGCCTTACTTTATAAATGTATTTTTTTACTTTATAAATGTATGCCTTACTCTATAAACATATGCCTTACTTTATAAATGCATGCCTTACTTTATAAATGTATGCCTTACTTTATAAATGTATGCCCTATTTTATAAATGTATGCCTTACTTTATAAATGTATGCCCTATTTTATAAATGTATGCCTTACTCAGTGGGGTAGCGAGCTTAACTCGCGCCCGGGGCACAATATATTTTTAGCGCCCCCAATACCTTTTTAGCGCCCCCCCCTATTCGAAAACCATATAATATTATAGTAAAATATACCATTTGGCGCCCCATTGTGAGTAGCGCCCGGGGCATGACGCCCCCTTGCCCCCCTTACTACGCCACTGGCCTTACTTTATAAATGTATGCAGCATCAATATATATTATCGCCAAAATTTGCCGCGTACCAGGAGCGTTTTGCTTTGCTCTCATAATTCACTCAACCCGGCAGAGAAATTACACATATATAATGATTTAATTGAAGTTCACTGCGCTAATATAATCGGCCTGTATTTCGATAAGATGTGTGTTACAACGAACATCAGAAGTGTAGAGAGATGAGGGTGGGGGGCTGGGGTTGTTCTACCCCGGGGGGCACATTTTCTTTACATGTAAAGGCGACATATTTGGCAAACTAAATTTAAAAAAAAATATTTTTGTGTGTGACTTTGAGAGGGGTGGCAAAGCTCTTGGCCGGCCTTGGTGGCGCTAACCACAGCGACGCCCCTGTGAGCGTGTTAGAAACTAATGCACCTTTATATATAAGCTTGGTTGGATATGGGTATGGGGGCTTGAAATAATAGCCTCGGTGTTAATTACACAGGGACGGCTATTAGCCAGCCTGGAAGCTGTAAGTGCAGCTTTAATGGCGTCGTGTATCGCGCTCACAATGATTTCAGCACGAACGTGTGGGAGCGGGTCAGAGAGTGGTTGTCATGAATTTTTTATAACATTCAGAAGGAACTCTCAGCCTAAGAAATACTAAACGTTAGACGAGTGGTTCTCAACCTTTCCAAGACTGCGACCCTTTAATACAGTTCCCTGTGTTGTGGCTACCCCCCAACCACAAAATGATGTTCGTTGCTACTTCAATAACTGTAGAGTGTAAGTATTTTCCGATGGTCTTAGGCAAACCCCTATGAAAGGGTCGTTCGACCCTCAAAGTGATCGCGACCCACAGGCTGAGAACCGCTGCGCTAGACAGAAGAGTCGTTTTGCGATGAGACTAGCTTGTATTTAGATAATTTTCTTGTCCACAGTTTTAATAAGATGCCCCAATCTTACCAACGTCCAGGATGCATTTCTTACCACGTTATTTCAGCACTCGCGCCACGCTCACGCAGAATTTAGCCCACATACGTTATTGACTTGTGATTGATAGTCACGTGTCGTAAGGTCAGCGATTACGGCAAGGTCCAGCAACTCCAACACAGGGGGAGAGAATATTTCCATAAAACCCAAATTACACCCGATATTTTGATGAAATAACAACCGTGATGGAAAGGATCGGCGGTAGGGGTGCTGGGGGGGGGGGCAAGAAAATGTTTGGGGGGGGGGGGGGGTCACCTGATTCCGGTATGAGGCAGACGCTGTTTAACCTTTCGAAATGACAGGTCTACCAACGACCAACGGAGCATGCATAATGTATCGGCATCTGCCCGGTAGCGATGACTTTCTGTGGGGTAAGTGGCGTGTACGGCAAGTGTGCGCCGACAGCGAAACGGTTGGTTTTGATCGGTCTTCACTACGGATGACTGCGTGCGAGGCCGTTGATCAGCGGCGCTTCGGACCCCGGCGCTCCAGACCCGGGCGCTCCAGACCCCGACGCTCCAGACCTCGTCTTTGGCTTGCTGCTCATCATGAAAAGCCGAGGACACGGAGGTCGCATTTGGAGTCTCTCTACTGCCTCGTTGTATCTGTTGCATGTATAAACACGGCAGTGCCGATGTAAGCACTCCTTTGTTAAAAGTGTACGCATTAAGAGGGAGACTATCTAAAAGAGCGCACGCGTTAAGAGGGAGACAATCTGAACGCCCTAGGTTGTAACGCAATACCGGAGAATCCTTTTTTAAAGTCTGCCCTTGCTGGTCCCTCTTTAGTTGACCGAGCGCGGACATGAATACACCACAGCGACTGTAGCGTTGTTCTGAAGGAGTCGGCGTGAGCCACTTTACCGAAAAAAAACACTACCACAACCTGATCTCGCTGAAAACAACAAAAATGCCGAAAACCGAAATGACTTTTAAAAAAAAAAATTTTTTAAAAAGATTTCTCCCATCAGAACTGCCAAACTGCGTTTGTCCCTCTTGCCCTTGCCGGTCTCCTGCGGCACCTCTCACCTCTCCTATCCCCAGCCTAAAAAGAAAGCTTCAAAATTTTTTTTTTTTTTAAGGTTTCTCCCATCAGAACTGCCAGACTGCGTTTGTCCCTCTTGCCCTTGCCGGTCTCTTGCGGCACCTCTCACCTCTCCTACCCCCAGCCTACAAAGTAAGCTCCCCCCCCCCAACCATCATAAGCGTTTGATAACCCATTTGCATAAGACCAGATACTACACTTTCAAAGAGGAAGACAGAGAAAAAGGGATGGGAAGATAACATCAAAGGGTGGACGGGACTAAAACTACGCGGTGCTGGGCGTAGTGCAGAAGACAGAGAGGAGTGGAGAAGGATAGTTTTCATGTCAGCTGTGGCGCCCCAACGGTCCAAGGATTAAGGGACATGATGGTGATGATGATGAAAGGGTCGATCGTTGGGTAAAATGTTAAAACGTAAATTAAACACACGACCAAGTACCAAGCGCTCTAAGAAACATGTACTTTGTTTTTTCGTTTAAAAACAATAATAAACTGTTCCCTGCTATGCTTTACATATGTAGGCAATGTTGAGAAACCTTTAAAATGTAAAGATAAGTGGACTCTTACCTGACATGCAATCGATACTGTAGACATAGTCAAAAATATTTGTTCAAACCAAATTGAATCAATTCTCAAGTCGGCCTCCAACTTGAAAGACAATACAGTTTTAGAAAAGCCACGATTGCCCTCCCTTTGAGAAAAAAACAAACTTGTCCTTCCCGACTAAAATTAAAAAAAAAAAACAAGTTTGAAAAAGTTAAATTTTAAATCACATACATCCAGAAGTTTGTGTGTGTGTGTCTGCGTGAGTGTTTTGTTGTTGTTGTTAATTTTACAAACAAGACAAAGTTTGTTTTTTTTTTAGTTAATCAATAAAAGACACAACTGTGTGAAGCTGAGGACAGTAAGTTATAAAAAAATCAGCGGTTCTTAAACCTATTTAGAATGGAAAAAAAAAAAGTTACCAATGGTTTCAAATATTAAAAAAAAGAAAGAAAAAATGAATCATTTTTCCTCGAAATGCAATCTGATGCAAAATATATTATTTCAACTATGCGTGATTGGTTGCATGCGAGATGTGAAAGTTATTCATTTACGAAGGCAAAATAATTTCATTTGATGCAACATTTAATTGAAAAGCCAAAAAAAAAAAAAAAAAACAACAATTAAAAAATAAACGAACTTCCTATAAACGTTAATTGCCTGCTTTATGAACGTTAAGAATGTACTAGCAATAGCCCGCAAAACAATGCTGGCCGCATTGCGGGAACAACCCATTCTCTAAAGTCAATTAACAAAACATGCATTCAAGTAACGAACTTTATAAGATTTCCAATTAGTGCCTCTCCCCCCCCCCACATCTTCTCACTCCACACTGTAGACTATCGCCCCTGAACGATTTCAATATTCCAATGCGCCCCACACATTTTTTTTTTTACACTGCAGATTTCTTTTCACCATTACAGTAAAAAAAAAAAATTTTTTTTTTCTTTTTTTAAGAACATTGTTATGTAGACGACTTGTTTACTTCATGCGGTCCCCCGTGCATGAACGCAAGCAGACACCAAGCTCGAGGCTGCATTTAAGGTGTGGGTAGCAAAAAATAGTCTCCCTTTGACCTTGTTTTCAACTAAATATGTATTGTCCGTTTCGTTCAGAATTTTGTAGAAAACTCTGAGAAAGCTGGAAAGGAAAACAATGCATAAGGCGGTTCTTGAAACATGTGTAAAACAGACTATAAAAGGGGACACGGGAGATTTGAAGAATCAGATCATTTATCGCGTGTTATTTTGGCTATTCGAGACAGAGCTTTGTTCACTGTGTGTGTGTGTTGATTTCTTTTCATCATTGTACCCTTTTTGCACATTGTGTTTTATTTAACATCGTACCGGTACAAGCCAAACTGTATACTGTAAGTCAATAGCTTTAATTATATTTCTTTTGATTTTGTAATTCATTATAATTAACATATTAAAACTTATTAATTATAATGAGCCCTGGTTTGAGTATCGGAATCTCTGTTATTGTATTTATCATTTGGTATCGTCCTTTGTTGTTTACTGTTTTAGAAGGAGCAATACACTTAAATAAGAGATTAATTCTCTCCATATTGATAACTGTACTTAACAACCTCATTTAGCGCAGTTATCGGGGATTTTTTTTTTTTTTTTTGTATTCGCTATTGAGCCTTAGCTTTAATGGCGGGCATTGTTCCATAGAGAAATATGCATGTTGGTAATATATTTACCAAACTGTTATATTTTATGAAGGTTTGTTATCGTTGCATGGTGTAAACCTTCACTCTATACAGGCAAATCCGAGGGCGCATTTCGGTCCCTCCTCTGAACGGGACCGACAACTTGATGATGCATTGACCTCAAACGTTCTGTGATGCTTTTATTATCTAAAGTTCGATTACTAGTTTCAAATATAATTCATCTACTTCTAATGCTTAAAATCTCGGTTTCTACTTGGAAATGCTAACGCATCTACGCCTCAATATTTAAAGTGGAGCCTCGACTTGAACAATATCACTTAGACTCCGACCACTTTAGATATGTCTCACTTGATACCTTGCCCTCCTCAATCACGATTGCGACAACAATCCTCTCAGCGGTCCAGACATCTCCCGGCAAGTCTGCCCAGCGGCACGCTCAAATGCATCATTTCTGTTCTTGTTGTTCGGCATTCTTGTCCGGACATTGCTTCCTTCATTTCAAGGGCGTGAAACAAGTGGGGAATAAAAAAAAAGTTGCAATTCTTTTTTCTTTTTTTTCTGTTTCCTATTTTTTCCTACAACCTGAGCTGATTTCAAGATGTCTGCCACGAACGATTCAAACGGATGAGCTGTCACTTCCGCTATTGCACGTGATCGCTTAAGTTGTGTACTTTAGGAAGGATTTCAGATTTTATGCCTTGTCCATTTTTAGTATTTCTTGGTTTGGCCACACCATACCACCCCAACCCAACCGCGCACGGCGCACCTGTCTAAGGTTTAATACCCATACTTTGGTGTATTTTCTTGTTTTCTTTTTTTAAAGCGTCTTTTATTGATTGGATTATTCTGTTATTACTTTAAAAAAAAAAAATCAAGTTTTCTGTCGGCATTGGTTTAAGTCATAGTGAGATGACGGCAGAGAAGACGCTAAACTGTCCCAAAAAATTGACTCACTGGTGTTACGGGTTTCTTGACATTTGACCGATTGCATTCCCACGTCAAACTTAAGTTATTGATTACTTTATCCCGTTAAGCGAAACTTCATCGTCAACTCTTTTTTGAGGCGAAACTTCATCGTCAACTCTTTTTTGAGGCGAAACTTCATCGTCAACTCTTTTTTGAGGCGAAACTTCATCGTCAACTCTTTTTTGAGGCGAAACTTCATCGTCAACTCTTTTTTGAGGCCTTACAATGAGGAAAAAAGCAACAACACAAAACAACCCCACAGCTTTGGTTATTCGCAGAGGCGTAGCTGGGGGGTAATATCTCTGTCGTCCCTCCCGAACAAAATCTCAACAGTTGGTCCGAAAATGGCACCCTTCGATATATAGAAGAGAGTGCTGCCCTTGCTCAGACTCCCCCCCCCACCTCAGCCCCACCCTTTCTACGCCCGGGGTTCTTCTGCTTGAAAAATCAAATCATCGAAGTTCAAAGAATAATATTAACCCACTCGTGCCATATCCTAGATTAATATCAGTTACAATTACTGGAAGGAAGTCTAGAGTGATATACCTCACCTTAATTGCAAGGAAGTATATATTTGTATTAGTTACTTTTACTGGTAGAAAGCCTAGATTGATATCACTTACCTTAATTGGATGAAGGCCTAGATCGATATCCATTATTTTATCTGGAAGAAAGTCTTGATTGATATCTGTTACTTTAATTTAAAGAAAGCCCAGATTGATATCACTTACCTTAATTGGAAGAAAGTCTAGATTGATATCACTTACATTAGTTTGAAGAAATTCTAGATTGAGATCCATAAATTCAAATCAAAGAAAGTCTAGATTCATATTACTTAAATTAATTGGAAGAAAGCCTTGAAAGACAAAAATCATCATGAGAAAATAATTACAATTCTCAGTCAGGGAAGTTCCGCAAATTTAGAAATTATAGAAACGTTTCTGGACTCTAACGTCTGTAAAAGCGGGAAATTAAAAAAAAAAAATAATATAGAAATTATATGAGGAAATCATATTCTGGACGCTCTGTCGAAAGCGAGAATTTCCGCAAATGTAGAAATCATACTAAGAAGCGTTTCCGGACGTTAACGCTTGTCAATGCCGAGGCTTACAAAATTTTACCGCGTACAAGTCATTGCATAAATCAGAATGAACGAACAGCCACCATTATCTCCACAAAGCAGATCGTGCTGGACTACCGGTATTTTTCGCCGAAACCGAAGATAATTGGGGGTAGGAAGACCTCTGCGTGCCTAGAGGTGATGCTGAAGCCCTAGTCTATGGGCAACCGAAAGCATCGTTAACTAGCCAGCGGTCAGCAGCTCGCCTTCTCGTTTTGGGTATCTCTTCACAGGCCTGTCACCGGTGAGACCTGTACACCGGGACAGCCGATTCTGTTGACCATCTTCGAACCGTGCCTTCGATGGTCTGACCGTTCCGAGATTTTTTTTGTTTTTCTGGACACGTTATGGCTCTCGCTAAAAGACACAAAAGTGCACATCCATTATACACTTCCATTATACGCATCAATTATACACATCAATCATACATATACACATCCATTATACATTACACATCCATTATACACATCCATTATACAAATCCATCATACACACCCACTAAAACATCCATTATACACATCCATTATACACATCCATTATACACATCCATTGTACACATCCATTATACACATCCATTGTACACATCCATTATACACATCCATTATACACATCCATTATACAAATGCACAATACACATCCATCATACACATCCATCATATACTTCAATTATACACATCGATTATACACATCCATTATACATATCCCTAATACACATTTATTGTACATTTAAAAATTGTGAATAAAATACAATATTGCAACAATAGTTTTAAATCTGTACAATTTTAAAATCCTTTTTTTATGAACTTCACTTTGTTTTTGTTGCTTGCTGGCTTAGTGTCCGTGTGGCACAATCTTCGGGCGGTCATTTTCCCCACTTCCCGTCAAGCTATCAACCTGAAACTTGGCACATAGACTCAACGCCGACGACAACGCATTCTTTCATATTCTCAGCCCCCACCCTCCAATTCAATTTTTTCCCCAAAAATACGTTTTTCCTGTTATTCAAGGGGAAGACAAAATAAAATTCCCGAATACTGCGCTAAATTAGATTTTTTTAAAAAAAAACTTGTTATACACAAGTGCGTCTGGTGCGTAATATTTTGTTTTGTTTTTTCTAAAATTGTTTGTGAAATAAATCTGCGGTGTAAAAGCGGGTGGGACTTAAAATGTCAATATATTTCAGGGGCGTGAAAAAAGTGTGTGGTTGCGAGCCTTGGGTGGGGGGGGGGGAGTTCTAATTGGGATTCTTATAATGTGCATTACGTGTACTTGGATGCATATTTTGTTACATTTTTATCCCCAAGCCCCGTTGTTCGAAATTACATTTTATGAAGGATTTATACGAACAACTTTGTTTTTAGGGTTTTTTTTTCATTCTTATATTAGCTGTACTTTTTCTTTGAATGTCAAGGTCATCTCCTCAAAAACACTCATTTATTTTCTTCAAAATATTAATGCTATATCATTCTGCTATTCCATTTAAAATGACTAATTCTTTTAGTCAATCCGCTAATTAGGTTTTCACTCTATACCCCAGAGTCAGCAATTAACATTTAATGTCACGTGATATCGAGAAATCAACACCTGGTCTCCACTTACAACATTTTCATTTATTTCAGTACTAAAGGTCACGATGACCCGGCCTTTTATCTACTCAGTCAACAAAAACAAAAAAAAAAACCAATAAAAAACAAAAAGTCACACAGCTTAGAGTAATGTACCTTACTTTAAAATTACTTCCGTTTAGAAAGAATCGTGAAACATCAAACTCTGCTGCGATTACCTAATGTTGATTTTTATCAACTTTAAGTAACATTTATTACTATTATTATTATTAATAATATTAATATTATTATTATTTTTATTATTATTATTATTAATTTTATTATTATTATTTATTAATTTTATTATTATTATTAATTAATTTTATTATTATTATTTAAATTATTATAATTATTATTACTATTATTATTATTGTTATTAATTTTATTAATTTTTTGTAAATGCTATTATTATTATTATTATTAATTTTATTATTATTTTTTAAATTATTATTATTATTATTATTATTTTTAATATTCTTCTTCTTATTATTATTATTACATATTTTTTGTTTGTTTGCAGGTTCTTCAAGTCTCTTACCTACTTCATAACATCAAGGTAAGAACATGTTCGTTTACTCTCTAATAAACTTGTGTTTGGGGGACTACTCAAGATTTACAGAAGTTTATTTTTCAATCTTTGGCGTCGTTTATAAATTTGAACATCTTCTTACAGCAGGTCAAGAGGACAATGACAATAAAATATATTTGGTGTGGTTGGGGGTCGTGTGGAGTTGATAGAGGATAATTGACGGACTGCATTCAAGCTGTGTAAATGAATTATAAGAACAAAGCATGATAAACTTGAATTGATGGACAGGACAAAAGATTTTAACGTTTCGGCTTAGAGCCCTCACCAGAAAACAAGACGAAAAGACATCTGAACAAAATAGTGTTGTTTTTTTTCTGTGATCCGTCTTGTTTTCTGATGAAGGCTCTTCTAAGCCGAAACGTTAAAAATCTTTGGTCCTGTCTATTAATTCTAGTTTATCATAATCTGTTCTTATATTTCATTTGATGTTATATTTCCTCTTGAATGTTATGGAAAATATATATAAATATATTTAAAATAAAATACATTCATACGTTGGGGTTAGATTAGTTTTGAAAAGGTGCGGGGTGGGGGGGGTGTGATCTCATTCCTGTCATGATGTAAACTTCCGGTTTGTTACCCGACTCGGCGGCGGGTCGTTATCCTTCCGGCTCAACTTCGCGTAGATTCTGTCCCTTGAGCAGGGGTCGCAATCCTGTGCCGGTCCGTGGCGTGTAGGTGTCCTCAGTTAATGCCCTTGTCACTTCCAATTAAGACCGTCGAGCTTCTAGTGTTTCAAGCCTCAAATATGTTCAAATGAGAAGTTTTTTTTTAGTTTTACTCCGCTCCTCTCTGGGTCAGCTCATGACGTCAAACACCTTGTTTTATATGGCTATTTCTATTCTGATTAACTTCTGTGTTTTTTTGCCCCAACATTGGTATATGTTAGGAGTGGTGTAATATGTGGTATGGATGGGGAGCCGGAGTGCGCAGTTCTGTACTCGTTGTGAACTCGGATACTTTAAAAACGGACGCGTGGCTGTGGACAGTTGAGGCGCTGAAATAGAGATGTGATAGTAGGAGATGACACGCTTTTGAATTTGAAATTAGTGGATAGTTGCGACAAACGGATGTGATCGTTTGAGATGTGACTTTCGGAAATGGTGATATTTTGATATATGTGACCATTGGAAATGTAATATTTTTATAGATGTGACCGTTGGAAATGTGATATATTGATAGATGTGACCATTGGAAATGGGATATTTTGATTGATGTGACCGCTGGAAATGTGATATTTTGATAGATGTGACTGCTGGAAATGTGATATTTTGATAGATGTTACCATTGGAAATGTGATATTTTGATAGATGTGACCATTGGAAATGTGATATTTTGATAGATGTGACCATTGGAAATGTAATATTTTTATAGATGTGACCGTTGGAAATGTGATATTTTGATAGATGTGACCATTGGAAATGTAATATTTTTATAGATGTGACCATTGTAAATGTGATATTTTGATAGATGTGACCATTGTAAATGTGATATTTTGATAGATGTGACCATTGTAAGTGTGATATTTTGAGACGTGACGTTTGGGAATTCGATATTTTGCTAACCAACAACTGGAAAAGGGCTATTTTGACATGTGGTTGTGAGTGCTGTACATGACAAGTGGGGTGCGACAAAAGGGGTGTGGACAGTAAGGGGTGCTACATTTTGAGATCAAGCTACTGGAATGTAAAAACTTGATATGATACCTATGGAGAGCACGTCAGAGTGACGAGAGGGATTGACATGGTGATGCCACACACCTGGTTGTTGACTTTTTTTAAACACGGGAGTGCGATGGGAGTGTGACGGGAGCGTGGCGGGAGTGTGATGGGAGTGTGACAGGAGTGCGACGGGAGTTTGACGGGAGTCTGACGGGAGTGTGACGGTTGGAGCAGCCACATCCTGAGCTACACACGTTAAAGATTGGACGGTGACACTTAGGAGTGTGACAGTTGGGCGTGTGACAGTTGAAACTGTGACAGCACGAACGTCGTACGTTGATGGGAACTGACTTTTATGCTGAAAAAATCGTCGTTGCCTCCTCACAACGAACAGATTCGGTTTACGATAACAAAAGTTTGATTTCGAAGAACACATTTGAGAAAAGTTGTTGAAAGAACTCGCAGCCTCAAGCCTTTATCAAATTTTAATGTTGTAACATTTTTTTAAAAACATTGTTATGATGGAAAAAGTAAAGTGAAAAGGTCTTAGTGTGTGCTACTTGTATGAGCTTTCAGAAATATTTTATCTAAATAATGATTAAGAATTATAGTTATAGGACTACTGCTGTAAGACGATTATTCTTTCGGACTGCTGCTGTAACACGATTATTCTTTCGGACTGCTGCTGTAACAAGATTATTATTTCGGACTGCTGCTGTAACGAGATTATTCTTTAAGTTTGCTACCGTAAAAAGTTTATCTTTAACATTACACATTTTTTGGTGTAAATATCTGTAAAAATAACTCATTCTAAGTATGTGAACCATATTTAATAGTAGACATAAATGATTGAAGCCATTTTCAAATAATTTATATTTACTGCGCCTACGTTCATGGTGTAGCTGGCTTCAAAAATCTTTGGACGTCTAAGTGACCATTTTCCCGTCAACATATCGAGCTGAAATTCCGCTCACAGACTCGTAACCAATGACAAAACATTATTTTTTATATTTTCAGCCCCACCCCATACACCAGCCCACAAAAATACGTTTTTCCAAGAGGAAGGTAAAATAAACTTTCCGATAACTGCCTAGATGAGATTCTTTAAAAAAAAAAAATATAACACGTGTCTTTTAGTGCGTTATATTTTCTTTCTTTCTTTTTTTTTCTTCTAAAATTATTTGTGAACTAAATCTACGCTTTAAAAGGCGGTGGATGGAGAGGGGTCGGGTCATTAGACAATTAATATAGTTCAGGGGTGGAAAAAATTAGCTGTATTTAGCCTTGAAGAGTGGTGGTTGGGGGGTGGGTTGGGTAGGCACTAATTGGGATTCTTATAAAGTGCGTTGCTTGTATGCATGCTTTGTCAAAATGTTCATTCTCAAATGTACACTGGCGTCACTTAATTAATCATATTCTAACATTCGTTACTTGATATTTATATATTTTCAAGCGCACCAGGTCGAAAGCTCGGCAACAGCTCGCAATGAAGCCAAGGTATGATTTCATTTTGAAACGGTGACGCATCTAAACGTCGAACAAAACAAAAGGGGCATCGACACGCAATACATTTTTTTTACAATTCAATTGGTGGGATGCAGGGACGTCATTTGGATAGGGGTGGGTGGGGCATTTAGTACCCGCCCCCCCCTGAATTTGTAGGTTTTATTTAGATTGCTATGTACGGTGTCGCCTCCAGTAACAGACGACTTAACGAGCCGAACAAGTTTTGGTTTTGCGCCGCCCCTCGCTCCTCTGAGATGACGCCCCTGGTGTGATGTTCCAGGTCGGTGTGCAGGGTGTACTACTAATTAGACGACCCTCTGTGACGTCTTCTCCCCCCCCCCCGGCCCTCCCTCCACTCACCCTCATCTTCAAGCTCGAGTTAAGAAAAAAGTTTCTCATATTAAATAAATTAAGAATAATGGCATTAAGCAATAACATATTCCTTGACTTTGTGGGCTAACTTCTACACACGAAGGCTTAACAAATAGAACAAATGAAACATGACCACTATCATTGTCTTCAATGCCGGCTTTACAAAAAAAATAATAGAGATAACATGAGCTTGCTGTCCGTATATTCTTCTCAACATTTCTTTATACGCTTTTACTGAGCAGTATAAAATATATAGACATTTTTTTTACGCTATATTAAAACCTTATTTATTAAGTTTCAATACACACACAAACAAAAATACATTAAGAACTCTTTAGATAACCCGCCTAACAATGGCGGCGACATGGCGTGAAAACTTCCCATGGGTGTTGCTTGACAAAGCATGCGTTTAAGTTCATGCACTTTATTTTGCGCGCCTATTGAACACGGCGTTGCAGCCACACAAACATGCGTAGAGAAATACTTTTTTTTTCGTTATCATGTCGTTGTTAAGTGCCGGGCCTCTACTCCAGGGCTTTGATCTACTCTCACAGACAGAGCATGAAATCCAGGCATGACGTTGTGAAGTGCCGGAACTCTACTACATGACTTTGATCTCCTCTCACAGACAGAGCATGAAATCCAGGCACTTCATATTAACCATATCAAAGACAAACCTTTGCTCTTTAGACTGTATCACAAGTATAAACCACAAACAGATCTAATCAAGAAATTTTTGTATTTTAAATTTAAAAAAAAAAAATTTTTAAGACTCCAATTCCTGCCAAACTCTGACCAGCGCAGTCTTACCGTGTGAGGCAACCTGGCCACTGGTGCCCCCAACATGTGTTTCTTACTTAATATTACTTGCCTAGTGTTATGAGGGATGACGTAATTTGATTCACGATTAGCCCGTCTTCCATGTGCATGACCTCTTTTCAGTCAAAGCCGTGTTGGGGGCGGCTAGAAAAATATCCATTTGTTGACATTTATGTTTTCTATCGTCCGTTTCTGTCGAACATGATAGAATGATCTAGAGAATGCGGGAAGCAGTAAGACTGCGTATTCCATTTCCAGAATGATCATCTGAAACTGGGTATAAAAGGGATAAGAATAAATGACGGGGGAGATATTTTCCTTTCCTTGATTATGAGATGTGCTCTGTGTCATTATTCAGTACTTTGTTGTGTGTAGAGATTTTTATTTCCTCGTACAATTTTGTGCTCATTGTATTTTTATATACAGTACCGGTACTAGCAAATCTGTAAGTTTATAATTTTAATCATATTTCTCTTGCTGTTATTATTTAATTGAAGTTCACAAATTAAAAAGTTATTAATTGTAATTAGCTCTGGCCTTGATTGTCGTTTTATTTGTTATTATTTTTAAACTTTGGCATCGTTCTTTATTATGGACTGTTTTTAGAACGAGCCATAGACAAAAATTAAGAGATTAAATTCTCCATTTATAACGGTCCGTAATACCTAGGTTAGAGAGAAATGAGGGGACTGTGGCGTTAAAGGGGTGTGATTGAGGAGTTGGTCCACCCCGTGGGAACTTTTTATTTTTAATAATGGACGGCATTTATTTAGCAAAAATCTTGATTCGTCTCCACGACATAATCTTAGCTACGCAACTGCGGGGAGTTTGGGTGGCGCATGATGTGCATTACATTGCACAGGTGCCTCCCCCCCACTTTTTTTGTTTGGTGTTATATCGGCATTGACTCCCACATTTCAAAGATCGTTTTCTCTGAACATTTTCTTGCCAGTCTGAAAGACCGGTGTTCGCGTGTTTTCTCTTACCACTTTTCGTCGACCTTTATCTCTGAAATTGGGTCGTTCTTTGAATACACCCTCGCCGTCCCTCAACTCATCTCTATTGCACGCAAGTTACACTTTGCAATGTGCCCGGGAGTAAAAAAAAAAACACAAATTAAAAAATCTACATGTTGTCTCCAATCGTTTCGTGAGAGTTAACTCCCCGTGACAATGAAGTCGGTGTCATTCCATGTACAACACGTGAGGCACATGCTCAAGGCTAATGAATATCATCTGTTGCCAATTTTCAAGCTGCACCGATTTGCTGTGATTGTTTTGTTTTTTTAACGCACGTCTGGTGTATGTCCTAGCGCCTGTGTCCTGCACGAGAATTGAGTGCGTATTTGTCCATGCACCTTTGTCTTACGTGAGAAATAGATACCTATATGTCAATGCCCATTTGTCCTACATGAGAATTCATTACCTATATGTCAATGTGCATTTGTCCTACATGAGAATTCAATACCTATATGTCAATGCACATTTGTCCTACATGAGAATTCAATACTTATATGTCAATGCGCATTTGTATTTGTCCTACATGAGAATTCAATGCCTATGTGTCCATGCGCCTGTATCCTACCTGAGAATTCAATGCCTATATGACCATGCGCCTTCATCCTGCATGAGACTTCAATGCCTATATGTCCATGCACTGTATTCTACATGAGATTTCAATGCCTATATGGCTCCTCCACAAATGCTAACTCTAAAGCGGGATTACCCAACTAGGTTTTCTCGTTTTCCGGGGTTTCGCTAGAAGAAACTTTTCCTTCTCCCGGGATTCCGGTATTTACCGGGAAAAAACCGTGACAATATTAATTTAATTAAAGATATACACATGATTAAAATTTGAAAGAGTTTATTTTGTTATAGTTGTTTAACTTTAATTGCATATTTATGAATAGAAATACAATCTTAAATGTCAGCTGAGAGAGGGTCATTTGCTACCAGTTGAGAGGTTGGTCGTTTGCGACTAGTTGAGAGGTTGGTCGTTTGCTACTAGATGAGAGGTTGGTCGTTTGCTACTAGTTGAGAGGTTCGTCACTTGCTACCGGTTGAGAGGTTGGTTGTTTGCTACTAGTTGAGATGTTGGTCGTTTGCTACTAGTTGAGAGGTTTTTCACTTGCTACCAGTTGAGACGTTTGTCACTTGCTACTAAAAGGGGTTAGTCACTTGTTACTAGTTAAGAGGTTAGTCACTTGCTACTAGTTGAGAGGTTAGTCACTTGCTACTAGTTAAGAGGTTAGTCACTTGTCACTAGTTGCTTCATTTTCCACTGCTTATCACTAGTAACTGACAACTAGCTGATAGAATGCTTATAGGGTTTGACACTTAATGGCGGAACCCTATTGATAGAATATCCGGGCATACGTCCTAGTGTATCTCATTAAGATGTCACTAAATGGCGGAACCCTTTTTGATAGAGCATCCGGGCATGCGTCCTGGCCTATCTCATTAAGATGTCACTTAATGGCGGAAAACTTTTTGATAGAACATCCGGGCATGCGTCATGGCCTATCTCATTAAGATGTCACTTAATGGCGGAAAACTTTTTGATAGAACATCCGGGCATGCGTCCTTGCCTATCTCATTAAGATGTCACTTAATGACGGAACCCTTTTTGATAGAACATCCGGGCATACTTCCTAGCCTATCTCATTAAGATGTAACTTAATGGCTGTATCCTATTAATAGAACATCCGGGCATGTGTCCTAGCCAATCTCATTAAGATGTCACTTAATGACGGAATCCTATTAATAAAACATCCGGGCATGTGTCCTGGCCAATCTCATTAAGATGTAACTTAATGGCGGTATCCTATTAATAGAACATCCGGGCATTCGTCAAGGCCGATCTCATTAAGATGTCACTTAATAGAGTTATCCTATTAATAGAACATCCTGGCATACGTCATGGCCGATCTCATTAAGATGTCACTTAATAGCGTTATCCTATTAATAGAACATCCGGGCATGCGTCCTGGCTAATCACATTAAGATGTCACTTAATAGCGTTATCCTATTAATAGAACATCCGGGCATGCGTCCTGGCCAATCTCATCTAGATACTAATCAAACATCCTGGTTCTCCGTTTAAAAAAACAAAACCAAAAAAAAAAAAACATCTATTCGAAAAAAACATATTTTAAGACCAACTTAAACGTGTAACATATTTAATTTTTGCAATTTTGATCCATTTCTTAATGTTATAAATTAAAAACAAAAGAAGAAATCAAATGTTCAATCATTTTTTTCAATGATCTCAGGAATCCGTTAGACACATTCAAAATAAAAATGTATCTATTTTCTTTTATGTGATTTTTTTTTAAAAATGGTTTAGGAACAGCTTAGAATTTTGCAGAGGCCTAATTTAAGACATGCGTTCTCAGTTAATGAACTCTCGCTGTTTCATCTGCTAAGCTTCAAGGTCTTAACGCCCTTAACGAGCGAAAATTGGATCGTCACCAGACATTTTGAAGGTTAATTTAAAAAAAAAAATATTTTGAATAATTAAAAATGGCGCCCACTGTCATTTCTATCGTCCGTATCAGACGCTCGTTGTGTTTGTTCGTGTCTGTCATTAAGTGACATAGTTGAGTTCGGCCTTCGAAATGACAGATGTCTGTAAATGATTGATTGCATGCTAGATAGTTTCAGGAAATAGTGGAACAGGGTATGTGGAAGCTTTGAATCGAAAGGCGGGGGAAGGGGGAGACGGCCGGCAATGAGAGAATAACGTTTCGGAAAAGAGCCTTCCTCGGCAGACAGGACTCACGAAAATACGACATGACGTATGAACTGTTAAAAAAAAGGAAAACCACATATGTGTTCGCAAATGTTATTGCCGAAAGTTACTATCCTCTTAGATGGTTTCACCCTTCTCATCATCTTCATCCCGTATAGAAGCTTTTAAAAAGGACACAATAACATAAATAATTTTCGAGCAGATGTCAACAACAATTCCATTATTAAGGATACACCAAAAAGTATCTTCCAGACTCTACCAAAAAAATTGGACCCTTTGTTTACGCTCTCTGAGATTCAGGAATTGAATGGCATCGATCGTTTTAATGAATGGTATCGATACTTTTAATGAATTAAAGGACATCGATACTTACAAGGCATTTTTAAAAAGGCGTGTCATCGATGATTTTCCCAGAACAATTGATAAGGGGCTTGGGTTTGGGTTTTTTGGGGGGGAAAAAGGGGGGGTATTGAAATCTGAACAAGGAAATGGATGAGAAATAAATGTGTAACTTAAAAAAAAAAATTTAATATCTGAAAATGTTCGTTGTACTTATACTAACTTAAAAGGGAAAAAGAGTGGAGAGCGAGAGTGTGTGTGTGTGTATGTGGGAGATAGAGCTAGAGAGAGAGAGAGGGAGAGAGAGAGAGAGAGCAAAGGGGAAGAAAAGTGCACAAAAGAAAACGACTTCGTCAAGACCGATAACCTCGGGCAAAAGCGCGGTCGTTACCCGATACTCTTCCCAGCGTCACGGCTCTTAAATAACGCCTTGGGCCCGAGAGTAGCAATGAAACTAACAAAATTAAGGCCACCCCACGCCCCTTACGATATGACGTCATACATCCTTTCCTAGTCATGTTGTGATTGCCTCTAGTAAATTCCAATGAAATTGATTTTTAGCAAAGCCTCACTGCAGCCCACTTTCAGACATTCGTTACAAGCACGCGACAAATGAGAATAAAAGAAATATATCAAAATTTAAAAGACCTCATTTTAGCGCGTTTCACAGATGAGGCCTCCCCAACAACCCTACCACTCACCTCCCCCCCCCCAAACTCAGGCCCACAGCATCTCACCGTGTGTTTGTACAAACAGTACATCGCCACTGCGGTCACATTATTTATTAATTCCCGCTAATGCCAAACTCCTTTCACGTGGGTGAATCATTAACGTCACAACGATCGTTCGTGAACGGAGCATTTTTCCGCGAACCCCACCCCCCTCCCCACACACTTTAAATAAAAAAAAAAAAAAACAAAGGCTGGCAGCCAACGGTCCTTCCCCATCCAACCTTTAGCCTCAGGGCCGTCTTGATTAGCCTTTTGCAGTCCTGAAATGAAAATGGCAACCAGCGACCGCGTACCGAAAACACCGGCTAATTCTGGCTTGGGGCTAAGTTTGAAGAGCGCTGGAAGGGATAACAGGGAGACAGCAGGAAGGTTGGAGGTTTTTTTTAGACGAAGATTTTAAAAAATAAAATATTCCACCACCGTTTTGGAAAGTGACTAATTTTCTGACTGAGCTCTGAGCTAACAAACTCTTTAAGCAGCCTGTTGAAAATGGACAAGGAGCTTTCTGAATTTTTAGTAACTACAAATGTTTGTGTTCTGTTGGTTTGGGGGGTGGGGAAATTAGGATAGGCAAGTCCACAACGAAGCACAAACGAAGATTTTACAGGGGAATGACTTTAAAAAAAAAACTTAATCATAATTATTATTTTCATAATCATTCTTCATAATCATCATTTAAAACAACAAAAAATAAAAAAGAATTGAAGAATTTCTCAAAGCCAACTCTTTTTTTTTAAATTTTGTTTTGAAGACAAAAGAAATTGTGTGCTGTTTATGTCATAATATCAGAGGTGATTTTTATGCTTAAGGAACTAAATTGAAAATGAAAAAAATGAACGTGTTGTAATTTGAAGAAGAGAAAAAAAAATGATATAGTTTTTTTTTAAGAAGTACATTTTTTTTGTTTTTGTTTCAATGATAATAAAGAGGAACCACACTGACGTGACCTTTAAATGAAAAAAAAAAAAAAAACAAGCCCTCGAGAATTTCTTACAACATCCGCAAAGCCGAAATTATTCAGTAAACAGTTAGATTAAAAGGAATAGGAAATTAGTAGAACACAGTAAGGTTAAACCTGATAAAAGGAACGCAACAAAACAACGAACGTGTGTCGGCAGGAAGCCTTCATCAGCGAACAAACACAAAAACGAATAAAATGAAAATTTATCACTAATCCTTTGCTGCCCTCTTGGATACTAATCCTTTGCTGCCCTCTTGGATACTAATCCTTTGCTGCCCTCTTGGATACTAATCCTTTGCTGCCCTCTTGGATACTAATCCTTTGCTGCCCTCTTGGATACTAATCCTTTGCTGCCCTCTTGGATACTAATCCTTTGCTGCCCTCTTGGATACTAATCCTTTGCTGCCCTCTTGGATACTAATCCTTTGCTGCCCTCTTGGATACTAATCCTTTGCTGCCCTCTTGGATACTACTTCTGAGCTAAGTGCTATATTATTTTTTGATACATTTTCATTTTATTCGTTTTTGTGTTTGTTCGCTGATGAAGGCTTCCTGCCGACACGTTCGTTGTTTTGTTGCGTTCCTTTTATCAGGTTTAACCTTCCTGTGTTCTACTAATTTCCTATTGTGCTAACCTGATTGCAGTCTCCCCCATTATTACCTAGATTAAAAGGAAGTAATAACTTGGAAGACCCTCCCTCCCCTACCACCACCACCAGACTTAGCCTCGGCCCCTGCCCCCCCCCCCCCGACCGCCACCCACAACTGTTTCCTTATAATCCTCTTATTGTCACTTTGCGATGAAGACTAATTTCAAAACTGTAAACCGATTGTTTCTTACGCTGGCTAGGGACGTCTTTTGTTTCTTGTGTCGTGTATTAGAATAGCGCGTATTTGTGTTTTATGAAGTTAAGGGTGCGTGTATTTTTATTTCGAATCGTGTGTATGAGTGTTTATGATATTCTGTATTTGTGTTTAGAATATTGTGTATTTGTGTTTTTTTGATTTTGTGTTTGTGTTTACGATTTTGTGTATTTGTGTTTATGATTTTGTGTATTTGTATTTAAGATATTTCGTTTATGATTTTATGTATTTGTGTTTATTATCGTGGGTGACTCTTCAAGTAAACACCATCACATCCAGTGGGTAACTCTACATCTTACTTCGTTGTAATGAGAGGAAGTTTAGGAGAAGTAAAGAATGAGAGAGATACAGAGAGAAGGAAATAGACAGAGAGGATGAGAGAAAGCGAAATAACATGAGATGGTGAAAGAGAGACGAATATAGAGGGAGGGAGAGAGTAAGACTGATAAAACGATAAATGGAGAAAGAGAAAGGGAGAATCAAAGAAAGAGACACCGAAAAATGAACGAAAGAGAGAGACAAAGAGAGAGAGAGAGAGACAGAAAGAAAGGAACAGAGGCAGAGAGAGAGACATACACAGAGACAGAGAGACATAATGAGAGACAAAGGCAGAGAGAGGCAGAGAGAGGCAGAGAGAGACATAGACAGAGAGAGAGACACAGACAGAGATCGATATAGAGAGAGACAGAGAGAGAGACAGAGACAGACAGAGAGAGAAATAGTGTACCATTAGAAAGAGATGAAACGAGAGAGATTAAACTATTTATGAATAAATCGATTTGAGTGCGGGCTGCGTACGGTGTATGATTGAAATCATTATGTTGTAAAGTATGCTCGATGCTGATTAGATTAGATAAGCAAAAAATAATTAAAAAATCAACAACATCAACACTCCCAAAAATGTCTTTCAAACATCTCTGCAATCCAAATCGTGAGAAATGTTACATATTAGTAACACGGGTTTTGTGGGTGAGTAAGCCACCTTTTATCATTTACCTGACAACGCAGTCATATTTAATGCACAGCGATATTTGAAATTCTCACCTTTTAACATTTTGAATTAAAAAAAAATTTTTTACAAAATATTTTCTTTTCACATTTTAAACTCACTTACAGCGTTGGTATCTTAAAAACGACCCTAGCTTTATAATTTTGCGGCTACGATTGCCCTGTAAAGAGAAACGCTTTCTAAGTCATCTAAGAGTTATTAAATAGTGCATTTATTCTTTAACTATAAACAGTTCGCTTTAAGCTTAAAAAAAAATTTAAAAAATTTAAATGTAAGAGCAGTGGTTCTCAACCTTCCTAATGCCACGCGCCCACGAGCCTTTGATACAATTCCACATGTTGTGGTGACCCCCCCCCCCCCCCCCCAAACCACAAAAGTATTTTCGTTCCTAATTCATAAGTGTAGTGTATATGTGTTTTCCGATGGTCATAGGCGACCCATGGAGAAAGGGTCGTTCGACCCCCCAAAGGGGTCGCGATCCACAGGTTGAAAACCGCTGTGATAGAGAATGCGCTTCTAAAAACGATCACAAAGAGCGGTTTCATTTTTGTAATTTCTAAAAAGACATAAAAAAAGTATTTACAAAAATTAACGGATTATTCATTGCATAGTGCTTTTTATAAGAAGCATTTTTTTATACTTCAATTCCAAGAAATTTTATTCAAATAAAGGGAGACACCATCAAGAGGGAAAAAAATTATCTTTGAGATTATAAAACATATGACGTCATCAGCGTTCAACATCTGATATAATGAACAAACAATAGTAGTTTTTTTTTGTTGTTTTTTTTAGAAGACAAAAAAACCTTAGCTAACTTTCCAACTTTCCGTCTTTTGTTTGACTAATTGATCCCACGTGTTCACTCGTATCACCTTTTAACGATAACAGAATCTTCCATTTTTTTAAAAAAGTTGCTTAGTTTTTATGGTTTAGAGGTTGGGGGGTCGATGTGGAAAGAGTGTGTGGTGTGGGGCTTTTCATAAAAACTTTAACAGAAAAGACCCCCACCCCCCACCCAAAACCAAAAAAAATAAAAATATTTGTATAATGGAAGTTTTAAGAAGAGACATAATTAATCTTTCAAAGCATTTCTTACTTTGCTCGTTCACCATGAAACTAGCACAGACCTGGACTTCGGGTGGTATTTACTCTCCTTTGATTTAATAATAGTAATTTCTGATTTATATATAGTTTAACTTTCCATTTGATATTTTAGAAAGGAAAAAAAAAAAAGGGTTGCCCAACTTGGTCTAGGAATGATTATTCCATAATGATAAGTTTGGAAACGTTCAGATGTTACAAGTAAATTAAAACTCAGCACAACGTTCTCGCGTTATGAGCAAAGCTATCTTAAGCACCGCGCACATGAAACACGTTCATTTTAAGTGCAATAATAAAAACTTAAATTAAAAGGTTCCCGAGAGACATAGCCGCCGCGCAAAATCCTTTTTTTTTTTTATTTTAAATTTTCTTTTCTTTTTTTTTTTTTTTTGTGTGAAGATATATAAGAAATGGGTTTCACGTGGCCCGAAATGCGTTTCTTCCAAGCGACACAATTTTCCAAGGAACAGATATATCAATGAAACATTTCAGAAATCCTTTATAATACCATTATCTCACCACTAACGATACACGGCAACAATAATTACTACAATGAGGTTTTAGAGAGAGAGGGAGATTGAGAGATTGAGAGAGAGTGTGTGTGTGTGTGTTACGAAAGGAGGCTGAGAGTAGTGTTAGACAACAGTGACTCCGTATGACACATCCGGCGCTGGATGCTGATGCGGAGGCCAGGACGGCGGGAGAGTCCTACGTCCACACAATGTTAGACGGAACAGCCCAACAGATAAAGCGGGCTGCCACGGTGCCCGCCGGAGCATTAAGAACGTAATCTCAAGCTCACATCAGAATTCCTTGTTTATTTATTGTGTGTAACTGCTCACTGCCATGAAACGAAGAGACCCAAAATTAACATAGTGCTCATAACTGCTGACTGCCATGAAACGAAGAGACCCTACATTAACGTATCGCTCGTAAAATTAACATAGTGCTCATAACTGCTGACTGCCATGAAACGAAGAGACCCTACATTAACGTATCGCTCGTAACTGCACACTGCCATGAAACGAAGAGACCCTACATTAACGTAGCGCTCGTAACTTTAGTTGTTGCTGCCATGAAACGAAGAGACCCTACATTAACGTAACGCTCGCAATTGCTGACTGCAATGATACGAAGAGACCCTACATTAACGTAACGCTCGCAATTGCTGACTGCCATGAAACGAAGAGACCCTACATTAACATAGTGCTCGTAACTTTAGTTGTTGCTGCCATGAAACGAAGAGAACCTACATTAACATAGCGCTCGTATCTTTAGTTGTCGCTGCCATGAAACGAAGAGATCCTAAATTAACATAGCGCTCGTATCTTTAGTTGTCGCTGCCATGAAACGAAGAGATCCTAAATTAACATAGCGCTCGTATCTTTAGTTGTCGCTGCCATGAAACGAAGAGATCCTAAATTAACATAGCGCTCGTATCTTTAGTTGTCGCTGCCATGAAACGAAGAGACCCTACATTTACGTAACGCTCGCAATTGCTGACTGCAATGAAACGAAGAGACCCTACATTAACATAGCGCTCGTAACTTTAGTTGTCGCTGCCATGAAACGAAGAGATCCTAAATTAACATAGCGCTCGTAACTGCGCACTGCCATGAAACGAAGAGACCAACATCAACATAGAGCTCGTAACTGCTCACTGCCAGCAAACGAAGAGACCCAAACCCTTGCAACGAAAGTATATCTTCATAACTTCTCTGAGTCTCTCAGTCAGCAAAAGCCATCCACATTATTTAACACGTTTAACTTACCACGATCATTTGCTTTGATTTAAAAAAATAATTTCTTCTTGATTTCCCCTTTCTGTTATTTCCATATCTCTTTCTTTATAACCAGTAAGCCATTCTTCGTCTTCGACATCTGTTATCGGAAACTGATTTGCGAGCTGCTCTCGGTTTGCACATGACCTTAGATGTAGGCAAACAAGCTATTAATATCCATTAGTTGCCTGGATGTTATCCACTCCAACCGGCAAAGATTATAGTTTCTAATCAACGTTTATCACCTCAACACCCCCATCCCCCTATTTTTACGCCCCCCCCCCCGAGAGTTGCTCGTTGTTTTCGTCTCCGGCGAACATAAAAACTGAAACTGATTACCGTGTGGACATTTCAACACAAGCCTAATTGAAAGAAATTCACCCGAGCAGGACCTGGAATGTCGGTCAAACGCTTGATAAGTCCTATCGTCAGGAGCTGTAAGATGGAAGATACTGGAATCTTGTTGAAAATATGTGGGGGGAGGGGAGTGTGGATTGTGGGGCTTTGGGTAAAAGTATTTTGGGAGTGATATGTGTTGGGGAACTGCATTTAAGGTGGTGAGTTTTGTTGAACGCGTTTTCGGAGAGGATGCGTTCTCGGAACTGTGGGTAAAGAGCGATGCGTGTTGGGAAAAGTACCGTGCTTATGGTAAATATGATATTTTAAAACAAATTAATTGAAAAATCTTTTTATACATCATTCATTTTCTACTAAAACCTATAATAGGAAATTGTATGAACTGATTGTGAATTATAACGGTATATTCCTTTTTTTTTCTATTATACCTTTTAAAGTGTTTTGAAGCAACGTACCATTCTCTCTGTGTAAATCTTTTGTTCGGCGTTCAGAACAAGATGCGTCCATGAGAGGTGTATACTAAATAAGCTGGGTCAATGCATCCACAACGAGCCTGTAAAAAACGGGATGGGGGGGGGGGTGTGAAAAATCTACAATGGTAAATCCAGATGGCGCTCTATCCACCAGTGCTTAGTTGTATTAGGGCTAAAATCACACGCTCTAATTTTCTTCAATCTTTCGTCAAATTTCTCTTTGAACGCATTATGTTGTAACACAAACTATTGCTTTCAAAAATAAATTTGACGAAAATTTGACGAAAATTTAGCAAAAATGTGATGGTGTGAACCGAGAATAACTCTACGTGTGTTCTTTTGTGTGCGTTTGGTGCGTACGACACGGGGGGGGGGGGAAGCAGTGAATGATAGCAAAGCACGGTGCGCAATGAGAGCTGGGATGGACAATGTCCATATGTATAATTATTATGCATGACATACAATATTTTTTAATTATTCACATTTTTTTGTTGAATATCACGCTGCAAATCACACTAAAACCGTTTCGTAACCTGTGGGTCGCGACCTCTTTAGGGGTCGAATGACCCTATCAAAGGGGTTACCTAAGACCATCGGAAAACACATATATACTCTACAATTATGAAGTAGCAACACAAATAATTTTGTGGTTAGGGGTCGCCACAGCATGATGACCTGTATGAAAGGGTCGCGGCATCATTAGGAAGATTGAGAGCGACTGTAATAAGGGGACAGCAAAGGGGAAATTGTATTTAAGCGTATTGTGACAGCCTGCTACGTCACGATTTGAAATGTTCATCCCGACATTCTGTTGTAAACAAAGATTTCATTCAGTAATTCACATACTATGGTGATAATTCTTGATTTTTTGAATAAAAATATATATATATAGAATATGCTAACTGTTACGACCTGGATTGTTATGAATGTTTGGTCTGGTGACATGGCGACAGTGAGAGTGTTTTGTTTGGGTTGATTGTGAGGTCAGAGGTGAAATTTGTTCGTTAATCAATGTCTTGTCGGTCGAGGGGTTGAGGGGATAAAAGTTGTGAGCTGTTAGTTGAGAGTAGAGTAGAGCCAGGAGTTAGTCGAGAGAGGAGTCCCAGAGTAGATCGTTAGAGTTAGTGTAGAGTCGAGAGTAGAAGAGAGCTATTATTATCTCCATTGATGAATTGACATTGGCAGAGAATAGATTATGTAATAAAAGTACTATTGTTGTATCTTCATTGGATGCTTTATTGGATCTGCTGTGATAGAGTATATTCGTCAACCATGTAGAAGACCCTAGACTATTGAAAGTAGAACGCAACAATTTAGACTGTAACACTAACCAGATCTTTGGCACAAATTCAGAAGTCTTAGCTCAGTGGTTCTCAACATTTCTAATTAAGCGACCCTTTAATAGCGCTCCTCATGTAGTGGCGACCCTCAACCACACAATTATTTTCGTTCATCCTTTATAACTGTAGTGTATTTGTGTTTTCAGATGGTCTTAGGCGACAACTGTGAAAAGGGTCTTGCGACCCACAGGTTGAGAACCGCTGTCTTAGCTGTTAGAAGGCGTAAATCTTTTGTTTGTTTTGTTTTTTTTATGGGGAATCATCTGTGAGCAGTTTAAGAACCCCTTGGTGAGCAGTGGGAGAGTTACTGGCGTACACTAGAGAAATATTTGAATGTCGCAAGATAATAAATGTTGTACGGTGATGAACTAGAAACAAATCTTATTTTCCCCCCACTACGGACTAGACATGTTTTCCCCTTTAGAAACTTGTCTTACATTCACATTGAAGACTACACAGAGTCTCCCAGTCAGAAACTAGTCTAATATTTACTCTCAAGACCACACAGAGTCTCCCAATCAGAAACTAGTCTAATATTTACTCTCAAGACTACACAGAGTCTCTCAAGTCAGAAACTAGTCTAATATTTACTCTCAAGACTACACAGAGTCTCCCAGTCAGAAACTAGTCTAATATTTACTCTCAAGACTACACAGAGTCTCCCAGTCAGAAACTAGTCTAATATTTACTCTCAAGACTACACAGAGTCTCCCAATCAGAAACTAGTCTAATATTTATTCTCAAGACTACACAGAGTCTCCCAAGTCAGAAACCAGTCTAATATTTACTCTCAAGACTACACAGAGACTCCCAATCAGAAACTAGTCTAATATTTATTCTCAAGACTACACAGAGTCTCCCAATCAGAAACTAGTCTAATATTTACTCTCAAGACTACACAGAGTCTCCCAATCAGAAACTAGTCTAATATTTATTCTCAAGACTGCACAGTCTCCCAATCAGAAACTAGTCTAATATTTATTCTCAAGACTACAAATATTTACCCCATTTCAAACTTGTCTAATATTCTCTCTGTAGACTAGACATATTTTCCCAATAGAAAAGGGTCTTATTTTGAGATTGTGCTGGTTTTTTCTCCTCATAACAAACAAATGTTTATACCACGACCAAGCTAAAAATACAGTTCCCAGGGAAACAAAAGGGGGGGGGGTATGACTTATTAAGATAGTTTTTCCATTTTACGACGTGCCCGGATGTTTCGGCAGAGCCAGAATCGCAATACGACTCTTCAGAGCAGAAATAAGACACCCTGACCTCAAAGCAAACGTCTGCATTTCCGGCAGTTAGATTTCCTGGAATCATATCAATAAAATCACGATATTTCGCGAGGGCACATGGGCATCTAAAATTATCACAAATTATTGTTGGTTTTTTTAACATCTCTCCCCCCCCACCAACCGCTCAACCAACCCCCACATCCCGCCACCCCGCACTTCGATCTTTTCTTCCGATTGAAAACGGACGAGTCGAGGGGGGCCCGGGCATGTCACATACTGGAGTGATCTAACGCGTGACGTGGGATGTACACTCACCGTGGATAGAGCGAGGGCTTTATCAACACCATTCAAAAATTGACGTATCAAATTAAGGGAGGGTTTGATAGAGGACGTGCCACGTGGCGCCGACGAAGTGGCGTCCACTAGTTGTTTTCCGATGGAGTAAAAAATATATATTAACATTTTCTGTTTAATGCCTTTTCGTTGCAATCCTCTCTTTTGAGTCAATCAGACCTCCAGCCGATTGCTTCCAGAGGGATTTATGGTTATAAGAAGAAAAGCAAGTAATCATCTTTTTTTATTTTTTATTATCTGCCTGCCTCTTTACAGAGCGCGGCTAATGCGAAGAGATAGCACCGTGACTTCGTTTGCAAAACATTTAGGTTTCAGGTTAGGTTTAGGGATAGATTTAGGCTTCAGGTAAGGTTTAGGGATAGATTTAGGTTTCAGGTTAGATTTAGGGATACATTTAGGACATTTTTAAACATTATTTTTAAACGTTTTATTCTTAATTTTACGGGTCACGGCAAGCAAGTTGGCGGCCATGGTAAAAAACGCAGTGCTATCTCTTCGCATTTACCCATAGCGGTTGTGCATTATGGTGCATCCAATATGTCGTGGCATTTATGAAACATTCCTTTATAAATTTATTCCCAGACCATATTATTTTATTTAAAAGACCCACAGGCGTATGAAAGCTTTGAACATCTTCACCGCAACGATGCGCTTGTACTTTATTACTTGGTCATGTGATAGCGTTTTTCTCGACCTAAAATTTCGAAGATGTCAACACATAATACTTTATCAATTAAAAAGTAAGATTATTGAAGGAAGTCATTTTTCGTTACAACCCTTTTCAGGCCAAGCTGTTTGTAAAAATTCCTAGAGTTTTAGTAATATATATACACCGGTAGTGCTCGACTTACGACCTATGCAATTTACGACCATTCGACTTTACGACCACAATCACTAGCCGTATTAGATAAGCAGCAGTGGCCAATAAAATGATACTGATGAAAATTCGATGTGTTTTGCTATTGGGAAAATGTTTCATATATTATTCTCCACACCTGTATTTTGTATGTTTTGCAAATATTAAACCAGTTGTGCACATACAGTTAATGCAGTGGTTTTTCTTAAACCTGACGATGCAAAAATAAACAATGGTGTAAAGATGCGTATCCGGAAATTTGATCGAAATAAATTTGGTCGACGGAAAATTGATCGACGGAAATTTGATCGAACGGAAATTTGGTCGAATCGTTTTTTTTTTATTTATACGTTAAAATTTTGCGTCAAATTTCTTTCTGAACGCAGTATTTTGTTTTACGATATAGTATAGTGCGTTCAAAAAGTAATTTGACGAAAATTTTAACGTCTAGAATGAAAAAAAGATTCGACCAAATTTCCGTTCGATCAAATTACCGTCGATCAATTTTCCGTCGACGAAATTTCTTTCGATCAAATTTCCGGTAACCGTAAAGATGATATCAACGGCATAAATGAACATCGAAAATTATGATTTATAACAATAATAAAATAAATATATGGCATAATTTAACTCAAATATTTTTGTATAACTTCACTTCACATTACTGTACACGTAGCGTACACAACTTACGACCAAATCGTGTTACGACCGGTCTGTCGGAGACGATTGTGTCCGTAAGTTGAGCACTAGCTATATATATATATATATATATATATATATATATATATATATATATTACACAGATTTGTATTTATATTTTGCAGCTAATATGAGGTCCAAACATACAATAAACACCGATATGTATATGTACACCAGGACGAATGGAATGAATACATCATTATAAATTAGATAAAAACGATTACTAAAAGAAATATCATTTTTGGGGGGGGGGGAGAATATCATTTATTTGTCACAAAATTGTATTTTTTAAACCATCAATCTACAGTACGATAAGGCCATCTTACTCCAAAGAAATAAAAAAAAAATCATCTAACAAAAATCCTTTCCGACCTATGAGAATTAGTATTTAAGGTAGCACTCGTTTGAGAAGCTCTGGCCCAGGGAACCGAAAACCCCGCGAGAAACCCTTCTTTACAGCGCGTCCTCCTGGATCCGTCAGAGAGATTTCCGGTCCGGGATGTCTGTGTCTTCCTGTCTGACACTTTTTCTTTTCCTGGCAGACTCGTGGGTCGCCTAGGAAAAACAAAGCCGACGGTGCTGTCCTCAATCCAACTGTATCTCAGCCCACTAAAGAAATTTTTTGGCTTTGGTAAACCGCATATATCTATTTTTTGTTCCTGCATTTCACGTCTAGGTTTTTACTCTTTGTCTTATTATTATTACATATCTCAAGCTATGTAATGTAAGAATAACTCGTAGGCGTTATTGCGGGTGCATTGAAAATACTAACTGTGGTTGGGAGGGCCAGATCAGCTGGCACGGCGGTGGTCTACTTACATGTATGACTTAGGTGCGTAACAAACTGATCTAGATCAGCATTTCTCAAACTTTTAAGGTCGGTGGACTAGTTGGACCGGTATACGAGATGGACCAGAGAACTAGTTGGACCGGTGGACTAGTTGGACCAGTGTACTAGCTGGACCGGTGGACTAGTTGGAACGGTGGAATAGTTGGACCCGTGAACTAGTTGGACCAGTGGACTAGTTGGACCCGTGGACTAGTTGGACCCGTGGACTACTTGGACCAGTGGACTAGTTGGAACAGTGGACTAGTTGGACCGGTGGACTAGTTGGACCCGTGGACTAGTTGGACCAGTGGACTAGTTGGACCAGTGGACTAGTTGGACCCGTGGACTAGTTGGACCCGTGGACTAGTTGGACCGGTGGACTAGCTGGACTGGTAGACAAGCTAGACTGGTAGACAAGCTGGACCGGTGGACTAGCTGTACTGGTGGACTAGCTGGACCGGTAGACTAGCTGTACTGGTGGACTAGTTAGAATGGTGGACTAGCTGGACTGGTAGACAAGCTGGATCGGTAGTCAAGCTGGACCGGTAGACAAGCTGGACTGGTAGACAAGCTGGACCGGTGGACTAGCTGGACCGGTAGACAAGCTGGACCGGTAGACAAACTGAACCGGTAGACAAGCTGGGCCGGTAGACTAGTTGGACCGATAGACAAGCTGGACCGGTAAACAAGCTGGACCAGTAGACTAGCTGGACCGGTAGACAAGCTGGACCGGTGGACTTGTTTTCAGTTGCACAATTGATTGGTGCCATATTGATTAAATTTAAAAATTAATTGATCTTAAACATATCATAAGATATTTCGTTAATCCCAAGTCAGCTCAATCAATAGGACTCGATGAATTATAAGATCAATACTAGCCATTAATAGATTAATTATTAGTTCATTAAATAAAATATAAATAAAAAATAATTCAATACCAGTTTTATAATATCCTTAGCCTTTATTGAGAACCAAACAAAAAAAAGTGGCAGGAAAGAAGCACTCTTAGCTATCGGAGACTATTTAATGAGAAATAAAGTCATGCCTTTTTTATTGACAAGACCATCAAAGTCGTGGTCTGAATGTAAACAGTGCTACGCGTAAATGAGAGCGAAAATCTATAATGTTCATGTTGTCTTGTTTTAGTAAATGCACTTTAATCAAAAACGCATTGTTTCTTAAGTGGTCCGTTTGAGGTAACACGAGGAGAAATTTGAAGGCAATTTAAGCAAATTCAAGATATTCTGCTTTGAGATAAATGCCAAAAGGTGCTAATTATATCATGTTGGGGAAAACCATCTTCAACTTCGATCAGTCCTCCGCCACTGGATCCGAAAACAGATTTCGCAAAGTGACATTAAAAACGGCTTTTGATGCAACAAGAGGATTTCGGATCCATCCAGTTCTAACACATGGATCATCTTCTCTTGGATTGCGGTCAATTAAGTTAGTCAAGTGGTTAGTTGTGACCTGTCGTACAGATGTACCATCAGGTGCTTCTCCTTAAATCAGTTATGGTTGCTGGTAAGTTGAAGAAACACCTCAAAACAATTTTTTCTGACACCCGGCTCTTCCATGCCTCTACTGGCACCCGGTTCTTCCATGCCTCTACTGAAGCCCGGCTCTTCCATGCCTCTACTGAAGCCCGACTCTTCCATGCCACTACTGACACCCGACTCTTCCATGCCTCTAGCATTCGTTTCTGAACATTGAAATTGTCAGCAATTATGATGCAAGAAGCCATCTTTCCTTTCGTCGGTGTGTTGAGCTCGTGTAAGCTGGCAAACATATCTGCCAAGTAGGCCAGCTTGGTTATGTAGCACGCACTTCGTACTCCTTAGACAAGAGCATTTCAAAATGTGTCGTGCCCCTTAGGCAAAGGCTTTCTTTCCAAAGTGGGTTGTACAACTTAGGGCAAGAGCTTTCCAAATTGAGTCGTGCCTCTTAGACAAGAACTCTCTAAAATGTGTCGTGCCCTTTAGGCGAGGGCTTCCCAAAATGTATCATGCCCTTTTGGCGAGGGCTTCACAAAATGTATCGTGCCCTTTAGGTGAGGGCTCCAATAATGTATCGTGCCCTTTAGGCGAGGGCTCCAATAATGTATCGTGCCTTTTAGGCGAGGGCTTCCGATAATGTATCGTGCCCTTTAGGCGAGGTCTTTTTTCATAACTGTGTCGTGAAACTGTTATGGTGGCGGTAAGGGATATTAACTTGCAATTTTTTTTTTCATCAAGGGAGACGTTTCGGTGTTGCCAGTGGACGCATGATCTACAAACGCCACAAAAAAAAACCCGACCAATTTGTTTTGGGTCTTTTTATTTTCCTTGGCCTTTTAATTGAAAGGCATCAAGTGTCTTAAAATTTTAATCTTGAAAATAGCGTCAGCTCTCCGGATTCCGGTTTCCGGATTTCGGTTGATGAGTGCAATGCGAGGTTTTTTTTTATACCAAAGACAAACTTGATTTTTGAAGTTCGTTTTAAAACAAAATTCAAACATGTACATTTCCGCCCCTACCCCCACCCACCTTTTTTTTCACCCCAGATTAATGAATAACCTTGGTGCAGAACGGTAGCGTGCGACTCGCGGACCGGCGTCGGTCCGCGGACCCCCATTTGGAGAAAGCTGGTCTAGAAGCCGCATCTGTGCAGTTCAATTGTGTCGGTGAGATATTTTGGATTTGTAATGTAAAAAGAAAAGTGACTGGTTCGTTTGAGAATAATGTCACGCATAGCGGCGAATAGATTCTGATTTAGGACACGTATGTTATCTGCTTGAGGACTTAATTATTACTACCCATGGTCAGATCAAATGACTGGGCGATACAATTTCATCACAGCACAAGAAATGTGGATTTGTCATTTTTTTAAAAAAAATACATATTTGCTATAAATCCTCGATCTGGAACGTGGAAAGTTTAAAATATTTGTTAAGACTTTGTTTTTCGCTCAATTCATAAATGTAAAAACTCCGACTTAAAGATGTATGCACCAGCAAACAATGAAGAAGGTGCACTTGGCGTTGACAGTTTGTGAAGCAACATTCGGGAAGCTGCGCCTAGGACGGGAGTCTACATTACAGTAGAGAAGCGCAAGCTGCACTATGCTGAGTAGGAAGTTCGGCCTACTACAGAGAAGAACTACTAGCTGCACTATGCTGAGTAGGAAGTTCGGCCTACTACAGAGAAGAACTACTAGCTGCACTATGCTGAGTAGGAAGTTCGGCCTACTACAGAGAAGAACTACTAGCTGCACTATGCTGAGTAGGAAGTTCGGCCTACTACAGAGAAGAACTACTAGCTGCACTATGTTGAGTAGGAAGTTCGGCCTACTACAGAGAAGAACTACTAGCTGCACTATGCTAAGTCGGAAGTCTAGCCTGCAACAGTGACACACAATCTGAATTGGGCATTGTAGAAAACTTTGGAACTATTTAAATGAATTTTTACTTGATTTCAAAGGCTGTAACCCAAACATTGTCACCCTTACAACAGTGATTCTGGATATAAAAAAATGGATTTTCAGGACAATTTCTGAGACGACTTCGCTGTCCAGCTTTGTCTCAATTCGCCCCAGTTTATCAGATTCCTCGCGCTCTTTATTTTCATTCAATCCGGAAACTGCAATTTTCTTGCCTTTTTCCCGAAGACGACATGTGTCCAAAGAGACTACAAACGACTTATCCATCTGGCGGGTCAGGCTATGTCAACTAAACCTAAAATCTCTCTCAAATCCACATAGGACTTCTGAAATTATTTGCTGGACAATTTACAGATGTAGAAAATATACCCAAACCTGGCAACGCTGTTTTTTTTTTGTGGTTTTTTTATAGGAGAGATGTGGGGTCGAAATGAACAGTGGTCATTTAGTGTTCGAATGGCTCCTGAGATGTCCTGCGCGGCTTGTTGCACATAGTAGCATGATTAACCTTATCAATTTCATTTGTGTAGTCACGTGTTTTGCTTCCAGGGATATTGATGAGCTTTGATGATATTTTATTGATGAACCGTGCCGTGGGTTGGGGTAAGGTGGGGTGTGTGGGGCTACGTGAGTTGGGGCGTCGATTTGTGTGAGGTGGGACGTGTAATGACGGGAGGTAGGGTGTAGATTGATATGAGTTGGGCCGTCGGTTTAAAGTATGTTTCACGTGGGTTAGATGAATTACGTGGATTTACATTATGTTCATCTTGGGTTATAGGAAAGTGGGACGTGGATTGGGTGGAGTGGGTCATTGTAAATTGGTGAGGTGGGGCGTTGTTTTTGGGTCCAGTTTGGAAACGGTTATTTTTTTTTTTTTTGATGCTGCATATTGAATGAGTGTAGCAAATAATTGGCTTATCTACGATCATGTCTGGCTCTGACCGAGCTTGGTGCCCAGTGCGCTTCTGCCAATTGTTTGCCAGGCCCTGATGGAATGTAATCAAGTAACATGTTTTATATATTAATTAACGCCTTAAACACAGTATGCACGCTTCACCTTAGCACTTAAAAAGACCCAATTTTTTTTATTCCTTAAAGCAGTTGTTCTCAAGCTTTCTAATGATTCGACCCTTTAATACAGTTCGTCATGTTGTGGCGACCCCCAACCACAAAATTATTTTAGTTAATCACTTTATGGGTGTAGAGTATATGTGTTTTCAGATGGTCTTAGACGACCCCTGTGAAAAGGTCGTGCGATCCCCAAAGGGGTCGCGACCCACAGGTTGAGAACCGCTGCCTTAAAGCATAGAACACGTGTATTAAGGATATAAATAATTGCTACACGAACGACAACTGTTCGTGTCTTTTCCTGACGCAAAATCTTCCCACTGTTCACGGCGCCAAGAACCATAACTACATGACGTCATCGGGCAGGTCAATACGGGCCGCAAACCGTCGCTGTAATGACAAAAATATGTTCGAGTTCCACAATTGGCCGCCAACCCAGAGTCACTCGACGCCGCACTGAGTTCGGGGGGGGGGGGGGGTCGGTCAGACTAGCGCTCAGGGATAACCGGAAGTACCCTTGGACATAACAAAACACTCAGGGTGAGTTGCGCGGAGAGACGAGATATAGATCGGTATGGAAATGATTGGAATATCACGAGTTAGGGGGGACGGAAGTCGTATGTAGAGATAAAGTTTGGTGGAACGGAGAGGGAGACCCCAACGGGATGTGATGTAATATTTAAATTATATTGAGATACAGTAAGCCGTCGATTTTGCGGACGAGTTGTGGGTGTGACAACGCCCCTAAAAATAGACTTCCCCGTATTTTTCGAATCACATAGTAAACATGATATCTTTAGTTCATTATTTCAATCAACTTTTCTTGTATAAATACACTGTCTGCAACTTTAATTATTCTATTTTACATTCATATCCTAATGGCCCACCTCTTTTACACCGCAGATTAAAGCACTTGCTATATTTATTTTTTTATAGAATATCATTTAGCGCAGGTATCGGGAGTTTTACTTCGTGAAAACAAGACGACATGATTTATTTTTTTTTGGGGGGGGGGGGGGGGGTTTGAATTTGGGGGTTGAAAAATTTGACAGAATGTGTTGTCATCGGCAACGAGTCTATGTGCCGATTTTCGGCACAATAGGTTGTAGGAAAGTGGGTCAGGTAGCCATCCGAAGATTTTTTTTCCCCACCTAGCCAGAAATACACGAACGAAATCGGATTTGATATAAAGTATTTTTTTGGTAAGAAGGCTTTAGGAATTTCTCGCCAAAGGGTTTTGCCGACCACAAGCACTTGGACTTTTCTTTTTGTACTTATATGAAGGCTGGTAGAGAAATAAAGAAAAAACCTCCCCCTTAAATTTTAATATGTGACGTCACTTTTGTTTTCCTTAATTTTTTTTTTCAAAGAATAGATCATATGTAGTTAATATTTTTTTGACTGAGAAGCAATGTGCATTAATAATATCTGTGAATGAAATATTTTTGGATTTGAAGGCAGGAGTGGATTATTAAAATTTCGTTATAGAAAAGTAATAAAAAAATTTAAAAAAAGAAGAAAAGAATGAAAAGAACCGCAGATTCCCCTCAAGTCGCCGCATGCGGTTCGGGAGATCCAGTCTGCCGATTACTGCACTAGACCGTGTACCCCAGCCCCACCTCCGCCCACTCATTACACACTACATCTTTTTACCTAGCCCCCCCCCCCCCACACACACACACACCCAGGGCCGCGACGCAGCACTTATATTGACCGTCAGTTGCTATTGAACTAGAAGATTTAATGAACAATTTCACCCCCCCCCAAGCCTCTGTAAAGGCGGTGTTACAGATTCCAAAAGAGGCGAGTCCTCTCTCTCTCTCTCTCCCCCCCCCCCTGCGCTCTCCTACTCTACGGCTTGATTGTTTCTATAAACGTGTTTGTCTGCCCTTGTCTGTTTAATTGTCCTGCCCAGCGTTTAGTGAATTGTGCCCTTGCAACCTTCCCCCCCCTTTCCCTCTATCAACCCCATCACCTGCTCCCAGGAACTCTCTCTCTCTCTCTCTCTCTCTCTGTTCACGCACACAACCAATTTATTTGCCAAAAGTCATTTGAGGAAATAAGGCTCACGTTATCTTATTAAGAGTTTTTCATTCATTTTCTGTCATAATGAGGCCATTCGATATTCGTGAAAGATATTTGGTGATGATGTCTGTGTACAATTCATGAAATCGCTACTTGTCGATACCACATTGTTATTGATACAGTATTAGACTTTTAGATTCGATACCGGATAACGAGAACTCAACCAGATACAGTAAACGTTGATAAAAGTTATCTGAGGGAATAAAAATAATGTTATTATCGATGACAAACTTAAAATTAGAAAATTCATAATAATAATAATTTCTTTTATATGCCAATAGTTACTAAATAATTGTTTCAAGTGACACATTTTAAAAAAAGAAAAAAAAGCATTAAAAAATATTTTTTAAAAATTACTGCCATCACAATTCCAGCTTAAAACGATATAAACGATATTTTTAAAAATGTTTCTTCTAACCAAAAAAGTCACCTACGGTCCAGGGCTCAAACCCGTGTACCCACCTTTACATTAATCACTGTTGGAGATTGTTGAAAAGCACGCCAGGGAGTAGTGAATCCAGACTCACAGAAGATAAAAAATTGTAACCTTTGACCCTAGCGTTAACGAATATTGCAGGGTTGAAAGAAAATAGGCGGCCATGAAGTATTCAACATCACACACTCCACCCATCTCCCACACACACACACACACACTCACACACAAATCGGGTTGCTCGCTGTGCACTAAGATGACGAGGCCTGTGCCACGTGATTGCATTCATAAGAAAAAAAAAGGGGGGGGGGGGATAGAAAAAACAGATTAAGTCGCTTTCATGAGAGCTCTTATATATCTTAGGAGTTTGCAATTCATCTTTGGTAACATTTCCCTAGGGGCGTCTAATGCCTGGTCTCCCTTCTGTGTAAAAATATATACATTTTTTAAAATTTATTAACAGAACCTTTCCAAATCTCTAATACCGATTTTGTTAAATAATCCTTTACCTTGAATAATAATCTCGTGTTTAAAATATCGGTGTACGTAGTTAGCCAATTGTCAGCGCCTTCCTATTTGTTTAGGGTGATTAGTTCAGGTTTACTGACTTAAAAAAAAAAAGTATATATATATTTATATATATATTTTTTTTTTGTATATATCCCTCACAATGTGACAGACGTGGACGACTTGGCAAGACGAAGTCACAAGACGTGGATTTTTTTTGTTTCCTTTAGGAGGATAAGCTGGTTCTCTAGACAGTAAATCACCTTTCGCCAAGCATCGGAATAACCCAAAGGGAAACATCCCGTGCGAATGATACAGCTCGGCACCAGTAGCGTCGCAGGAGTTGCAGGATTTTTTTCATTGCGTCAATGTCATACCGCCTGCGGGACTCCAACCCCCCCGGGTTTGAATTTTAGAGTTTTTCCTTTTTAGAGATGAGTTTTTCCTTTTTAGAGATGAGTTGCCAACCCATGATGAACGAGTCCCATCCACCAATGGATGACTGCTATCTCTAGGGTAACCGATGACTCACACAAAAGCTGCTTCATTGACCTGAAATGACTGCTCTAACAGTTTGACCGGACAAATGGGCAGGGAGTGGTGCAATCACGGCAGTGGCGTAGCGAGCTTAACTCGCGCTCGGGGCAAAAAACCTTTTTTAGCGCCCCACCCTATTCGAAAACCATACAATATTATATGTAAAATATACCATTTGGCGCCCCTTTGTGAGTAGCGCCCGGGTCATGATGCCCCCCTTGCCCCCCCCCCCCCCCGCTACGCCACTGAATCACGGACGGATCTGGCAATCGAATGAACATTGAAACGAACTGTGAACTTACGTTATGAACGTTTTCGTGAATGTGTCCGCGGTCGCTTATGTTTGATTATAAGGTGAGGTTTTGGTGTGTGTGTGTATGGGATCTCCGGAACCGCATGCGGTGAATTGAAGGGTAGGTGCGGTTCGTATTCTGGGGGCAAGAGTGTGGGGGGGGTTCGAAGTTTGAATGTCAATAAACCTGTTATAATGTGTTACATTTTGGGAGCACGCGTGTATTCGGCAACATGTGGTTTGGTCCACAGTGGCGGCTTGTGTCTATATCAACACGAAATTGCAGCACCCCTCCATTTTTCCCCTCATTGGTGTATATTTTTTTTTCTTTCTTTCTCTCAGTATTTAAGACTTGTACATGATATTTAATACCGTGATAAATAATTCACACGGTCAGTGGTCATCATCATTCATCTCAGTATGGGGGGGGGGGGGGAAATCATTACGAGATGATCGAATGGAACTGCGTACCAGAAAGTTACTTTGTTTGATCGCTCCGCACATACGCACAAGTCAGAGGGGAAAAACGAGTCCGCAGTAGAGATCAGCACTGTCGCTCACGCAGTTTCAAACGTCTAGTCTTGTGTCGTAGGCTGTGTGGCCTTTGTGGTTGATCACACTTATTCTATAATCTATATGAGTGTGATAAACTGTAGAGGATTATCGAAAAATTCTGTTTTAAGACACACATCTATACATGCGTGCATAACGAAGGTGTTGAATTTGCAGGACGAATTAGCTGGGATTTTTCTTCTAGGATCATATGCTGGTTCCCAACAGCGAATCGCTCCTCTCCACGCCGCTGGATGAGCCCAAGGGGACATTATGTAGTGTCGCAGGAGTTGTCGGAATATTTCATTGAACCTATGATCAATGGCTATGGGACTCCATCTCGGGGTTAGAATTCAGAATTCAAAGATGGTTTCAATGACCAAGAATGGTTACAAGGACAAAGAATGGTTTTGAAAAACTCAAGATGGTTTCAATGACCAAAGAAGGTTTCAATGACCAAAGAAGGTTTCAATGACCAAAGAAGGTTTCAATGACCAAAGAAGGTTTCAATGACCAAAGAAGATTTCAATGACCAAATATGGTTTCAATGACCAAAGAAGGTTTCAATGACCAAAGATGGTTTCAATGACCAAATATGGTTTCAATGACCAAAGATGGTTTCAATGACCAAAGAAGGTTTCAATGACCAAAGATGGTTTCAATGACCAAAGAAGGTTTCAATGACCAAAGATGGTTTCAATGACCAAATATGGTTTCAATGACCAAAGAAGGTTTCAATGACCAAAGATGGTTTCAATGACCAAAGAAGGTTTCAATGACCAAAGATGGTTTCAATGACCAAAGATGGTTTCAATGACCAAAGAAGGTTTCAATGACCAAAGATGGTTTCAATGATAAAAAAAAAAACTGTGATGGCGTTAAATAATGGGGGAGTTGCGAAAAGACTTTAATATAACTGCACAATTTCAAAAAGGAATGGGATACAGTGGACACTCTGGGAACAACTGAATGACCTAGACTTTGCAGATGACATTGCACTTCTGTCCCACAACCAGCAACAAATGCAGGAAAAAACAAAAGATGTAGCCACCTTTTCATCACAGCTCGGACTTAATATAAATAAAAGCAAGACGAAAATCATGAAGGTGAACTCATCCAACCAAGAGCATATCTGTCTGGAAGGAAAGGCACTGGAAGAAGTGGAGTCCTTCAATTACTTAGGCAGCACCATAGACACAAACGGCGGATCCGACGCAGACGTGAGGTCTAGAATTGGAAAAGCTAGATCAGCATTTGTGTTATTAAAGAAAATATGGGAGTCGAAGCAGCTGAAACTTCAAACCAAAGTCAGAATCTTTAATACAAATGTCAAAACAGTCCTACTTTATGGAGCAGAAACGTGGAAAACATCAGCGAGCATTACACAGAAAGTGCAGACATTCATAAACACATGCCTTAGAAAGATCCTTAACATCAAATGGCCAAATACCATCACCAACAAAGATCTATTAGAAAGGACATACCAGGTGCCCGTTGATGAAGACATCATAAAGAAAAGATGGAGGTGGATTGGGCATACTCTGAGAAAACCCCCAGATAGCACCACCAGACAATGTCTAACATGGAATCCACAGGGAAAAAGAAAGAGAGGAAGACCTAAGAATACATGGAGACGTGAACTAGAGACAGACACCCAAAATATGGGATACAACTGGAAGCAATTGGAAAGGAAAGCACAGGACCGGGATGAGTGGAAAATTCTTGTGGACGGCCTATGCCCCAGACGGGGTAAAAAGGCATAAGAAGAAGAAGAAGACAATTTCAATACACATACACATATTCATATTTTGCAACATGCCGATGTTAAGTCACCTTATTATTGATATGGTTATAAATTCGAACATTTTTAAATAAACTTTAAACAACATTACAAATGTATATTCTTGATGCCTTTATAGCCGAGTCCAAATAGGACACATTTTTTTGCTAATAAATTAAAAGACAAAATGTTAACTAAAAAAAAAAAAACACGAAAACTACTCCACAAAAAATTGATATTTAAACATATTTTAACCATGTGCTGGATAATGTTCTACTTTAAAAACAATCACTTGGATAGCCGTGAAAGAAACATTTTCAAGCTAATAAAGAAAGACATACAACATACTTTGGTGGGGGTCCAACTATATGGTCACGTCAGATCTGTCGTGTCAGTCACTACCTCCTCGACTCTGATGGATTAACTACCTCAAAACCTCTAGAAAACAAAAACCCTTAAATTAGACGACTTATGCAGCTTGAAACACATAACAAAAGAGAGTTTGGGGGGGGGGGGGGGGGGAGGGACCTCGTGTTGGAAATTATTTTTGTCTTACTTTCGTCTGACGTTGATTAAATAAAAAATAAAAAAAATAAAGTCCGACTAAAAAAAACATCGACTCTGAATCAATCTCGGTTGGGACTCTTTTTTTTTGTATCAGGCTGGACATGGGAGACGTGATCAATTGCTGAGGTTGAAGTCTAAATTCTATAGTTTGCCCCGGCCAGCCCACTGTGGGCACTATAGTATGGTGAATGTCTGACTGGAAGACGGGTTGCGGTTGAGTGGCGTGGCTCAAGGAAAAGGGCGGCGCCCCCCAATCCCCCCAAGCCAGGATCCTCTTTTTTTTTTTTGTGTTCTCTCTTTCTTTGTTGATCAAACATAAATTGAGACCGTATACGAGGTACGTGTATAAAAAAATAAAATGATTTTTAACGAAATGCTGGATAAGAAGCACACTAGTTTGCACGAATATCTTGTACAAAACCAGCGAGAGAGATTATAATTAATTTAATAGCTATTGTAACAAAAATATTTTTTAAAAAGTGGGAGATGGGGCAGTGGAGAACGTATTATTTACGAATATTTTAAGTCTTCAATTTTTTTTTTGGTCAAACTGACGTAACTATACGTATAAACTTTACCATGTTGGAAACGAGATGACGTCTGCTTCTACATCGCCTGCCGCTGTATTTGTCAAGCGTTCATTAATATATCAGGAATCGGGAAAATCCGCCCGATATTTACAAAATGTGCACCGCAAGACGTGCTTTCTGTCACACGCAATCGACTAAAACCCCTTTTCGCTTATTGACGTGGGGATCCTACTTCATCGGGCACCGAATTACTCTCGTTCCTTAGCCTGCCGTGTAGTTAATAAATTCTATAAGTCCTTCCATACACGTTCCGTCACACGACATATTAAAAGGTCTGCGATATTGACGCAATCGTTCCGAAAACCAGACTTTCGGAGCTGGCCTCGAGTTTTCCGTCTTCTGTCAATGTATGGACGTGCCTGGGACAAGCGCGCCAAACGATTTGGGGAAAGGGGGGGGGGATAGAAATAAAGAGGCTTGTGTGTGTGTGTGTGTTTGAGAGTCGACGGCCCCGCCCCCTCTCCCAGCATTGTCAAATATGGCGCAAAAAGACTAGAAAAAAAAAAACATTCAAAATTGTGATTGCCTAGTTGCAATCGTCTGCGCTTATCTGAAAGGTTGGGGCTGAAGAAAGTCATTGATGATGGATGGCTCACTAAAGGGCATGGCTCCACTAATGGTTATGTTGAGCGGTATTCAACTACCATTAAGGACCAGGTTTTTGAGGGGGTTGTGCTCTTTGCCAAGAAACGGTGTTTTGTTTCTCTCTCTCTATCTCTCTCTCTCTCTGTATTTCGTGTGTGTTAGTGCGTGTGTGTGAAAAATGTATGTTGTAGGCAACAACGTTGTGCCTTCCAGACAGCTAAACAAATTTATTTCTGGATGTAAACAATGTTTAAAAAATCCATGGAATTTCGATGCACAAAGGAGGTCTGGAAACTTGCGCCCGGAGGCTCTCACCACGCAATGCGCAACTTGTCTATGGCCCGCGAGCTAAGAATGGATTTTACTTTTTTTGAAAGAAAATATATTTTTTTCAATGTAGACGTTTTTGTTGACTACATGGGATGGTTGGTTGGTTAGCACATCGCCAGCTACAGTGATACAAGATAACAATAGATACGAAACAAGGCAGCGTCGTCTAGTTTTGCCATTGACTCAATACGCAGGGACGTCTTTACAGCAGTCAGGGCCCCGGGCACAGCAATGCTCTGAGGCTCCTAACCCTCTATATCCCCAGGGCCGTGGGAAGGAGGGTGGCGAGAGGGGGGTTCAATCTATCCCGGCGCAAATATCATAGGGCGGCAAAATCGTCAAAAGATAGGCCCTTAATTTGTGAATTAAGCGATTCAATTCCCATGTACTTCGAATAGACAGGGGCGACAAAAACGTCTTAAAAATGCATCCTGGGTATCCCGTTTACTGGGAACTTCTGTTTATAGCCTACTATTCAATTAATGTTATGAAAAACATTATGATTTAGGTTGGCCTATGCGTTTTGACCAGGTTTCTTTCCGGTAATTTTTCTGCTGGGTAGTGGCTATAGTATTTCGGACGTTCGCGGGAGGGGTGGGAGGGCATCTACCAGCACATAAATTGGGAATTTTAATACCCAGGGTCAGCTCTGACTTCATCGCCTCCCGCCATACAATAACCATAAATTATTTCTGGTAGTGGATGTCAGTACGTCTCTGAGAGCCATTTATTTTATTATAGCTTGAATTGATTCATCGCGTAACCACTTAACCTAACCACTTAAAGTAACAACCACGTCATGCAACCACGCCATGTAACAACTGAACCTAACTACGTCATTAAACTAAGTCACACAACCACTTCATCTAACCACGTCATTCAAGTACTTCACTTTACTCTTTCTCATAACAACTCACCTAACCACGTCATTAAAGTACTTCACTTGATTATGTCACGCAACCGCTTCACCTAACCACGTCATTAAAGTACTTCACTTGATTATGTCAAGCAACAGCTTCATCTAACCACGTCATTAAAGTACTTCACTTGACTATCTCACGCAATCACTTCATCTAACTACGTCAAATCATCATGTTACGTAAACATGTTAAATAACCGCGTGCTCTGTTTAGGTCACCTCACCATGTTATGTAACCGTGACGTAAAACCACTTAATGTTACCACGTCATGCAACCACGTCACGTTTCCACGTCATATAACCGCGTGACGTAACCTTGTCACATTACCCCATCAAACAAAATTGACGTTACTGCAATGACGACAGCCAAAGACGTGATATATTCAGCTGCATACCAATGACGATGTCATCTCTAGATTCTAGAACAACGGTGGCCAAACCGCGGCTAGCTAGCCGCATGCGGCTCTTCTGTGTTCACATTGCGGCTCACGAATAATTTATGAAATTAAAACTTTTCGTTTGAAATATATAATATAAAAAATAAATGAAAGTTTAAAAAAAAAATCTTGACTGAAACTCCACAATGAAGTTCATAAAATCAAAGCATCGAGCAGTAACTAGTAACCAGCATCTGGCAGAACTTCATTGCACCACAACTACTAGGTACCAACCAGATTTATTAAAGAAACTTGCTAGTTCAAAGGCTTCTCAGCAGAATCATAACAATTAATGTTCACTTTAATTATGAGTATATATGTAGTGTGTTTCTATTAATAAATTTTACATATTTAAATATTTGTTAATTGTCTAACTGTAACGCATATATTTCTTCAATTGTGTAACTGTAACGCATATATTTCTTCAATTGTGTAACTGTAACGCATATATTTCTTCAACATACGGTTAGGGTTAAAACATTTGAAATGTTTAAATCATTAAATTCGAATAAAAAGTAATTTTTAAAAATAAATCACAAAAGGAATTTTTCATTGCGAGTGGGGTCGTGACCCATAGTGCTTCAATGCGGCTCTCAGCAATTTTTTTTAATTTTAAAAAATGGCTCTCAGTTACTACAGGTCTGGCCACCCCTGTTCTAGAACATCACCTCCTGTCATTGGGTTGTACAGACGTCATTCCATAACGTCAGCAAAATGCGTCTCATCTTTATCTCGACCTCTGACGTCATTTGAAAGTTTCGGATATTTACATTCTATAATTAGGATCGTAAACATTTCATCTAAATATTTGCCTCTGCATAAAGCTTGAATGGGAGTTGCATCAAATGAAGACATATAAACTTGAAGATTTAACTCGTCACTGGAGAAATCATAAGGGTTGTGTGACGCTATATTCTATCTTATATTAAAAAGTCCGAACATCTAAACATACCCTTTTTACGCATGTAACTGAATCAGTTTTTTTATGTCTTGTATATCCTCGAAACATGTTATGACTTTTTCCACGACCTCGAAATACATATTGAGATAATAGTAAAGCGAACATTCCTTATATTTTAAAGACTCATCGACGTTCATGTGTTAACGTTTCCAGCATCATTGAGTTTTGGGAAAATGTTAACTTCCCTATAAAAGAGACTTATTAAAACACGTTTTCAAACTCATGAACTACAAAAAAAAACATATTTTCCGAAAAAATTTTAAAACATAATAATATATGTCCTTAAATAGTTTTTGGTTTAATGAAATATTACCCAGTTTAAATATCTGTAAAATATATGTAAGTAAGTTACTGGTATATTAATTAACATTTTAACACCCTTTTGTTTACCTCGCCCTTGAACTCTTGAAAGTTAGTGTAAGGAAAAATAGAGTAAAACACACAATTCTTAAATGTAAAGAAAAATTTCTGAATTGTTGTTTTAATGTTAAATCCAAAGTTCCAATCGGTAATACCATCGAGCACGGATGTACTGATATTAACTTTTCCCCCAAAATCCTACCCCAACCTCGTACTTTCCTCGCCTGTAACAACGCAGAAAAAAAATAAATGTTAAAATGCTTAATTCACAATGTTAATATAAAATTATCTATATTCCAATTATCATGACCGGATTTTTATTTTTCGGGTGTTGATATAAAGCTGGTTGCGGAGATGACGTCATCCAAGCACTTACAAATTTATTCAAAATATAACCTCACCCCCAAATGTCTCTACAGTGAAATATTAAAACCAGGAAATAGTGAAATGCAGAGTCCACAATTTGTAGTTTAACTTATAAATATATACCTTTAATGAGTTTTATGCATGGTTATACTTATATAAAGGTTCCAACAATGTGTCACTGCCTTCAACGTTAATTTCCGACATTACTGTTACACCTTTTATTGTTCTTTTAAATAAAAAAAAATATATCCCATCTTTTTTCTGGTCGTCAATACCATCGGACTCAAAGATATTGTCATCCAAATTAAAAATTATTTTCCCCTTGAATTGTGTTTACAAAAGGGATAAATTATTTATAAAATGCACAAACCCACTCTGAGGCGTATTTTATGCTGCAAAATAAAATCTTTTACTCCTCCCTCTCCCACTTCCACCCAATATTTTATCACGTTTCTATCACATTCATTTAAAAAAAAAAAAAAACCAACATCCCCGGGTAGATGGGAATAACAAAAAACCTTGAGCGGCAACACGTTTAGCGAAGGAAACCCCTGAATTCGAACCCGGAGATGAAGTCCCATAGGAAGTATGACAGTGACACAATGAAAATTCTGACAACTTCGACGACGCTGGATCCTCCACACACGAGATTGCCCTTGGCTTATCCGGCTACGTGGGGAAACGTGAGTCTCTGTCTAGGTAACCAGCTTTTGGTCCTAAAGAAAAATCTTGTGATTTGGTACTGCGAATTCTACACCATCGTCACACTGTGAAGGAAAAACATTTTAAAAAAAATTAAAATAAAAACAATATAAATGAACAAACTTGCATAGAAAAAATATTGTCTAATAAGAAATATTATTTTTGATTTCATGGTCCTTAGGAACAATTTTTTTTAAATACCGAATGAAATTATGTCTACTTATAAATAAAAGAATCACTAACGCCCCACGGGGCGCGTTCCCCATTTTTAACACCCAACGCCCGACCCACTGTCAGCAACCCAGTTTACCTCTCGACATTTCCAGCGGTTCGTTAAGAACGCTGCAAGTGTTCTCATATTTGAGGGCCATCAATCATATCCGAGATCCTTCATTCCTACACTACATCTAGCTACGTCTTCAAATTGATATTCTTCGGCTTCCGAGTCGGCCAACGTCAATGGATGTGCACAGGAATTCTTATGTCAGTGTTTGATAAAGAATTGTCCGTATTTTTTTTTTTTATTTTGCTGTGACCAAAACTAGTCATGGTAAATACCAGGGAGGAATAGAGAGGATGCGCGCAAGACATTGTCAGAAAAATTTAAGGCAAGAAATGTTGCGTGCCTCTGGAATAAAAAATGTTTTGGAAACAGGAAAATATGACCGTGTAAAAAAACTCGCATTTATTTCAATTATTACCAAAGAATTCAGTTATGGCCTTCAAATCTAAGTATTGTTTCTAAACGAGGAAGAGAAGAAAGACGGACCAAATGTGAAGGTTGATGAGATTTGAAATAATAACGTAACCTATTTACATACACTTATATCAAAGATTCGCGTACCTTTACACAAGATATCACTAGCGATTCGCCTACATTTACACACAAAAGCATTACAGATTCGTATACATTTACACACAAGAGCATTACAGATTCGCAATTGTTTACAAAGAAATGCATTACAGATTCACACACTAGGAGACAGATTGTTGAATGCGCCAAATTGGGATTAGAAGGAAAAGAAAGAGAAGACAAGCCAATCTAAAAAAAAATAACCCTAGTAATTACAGAAGAGTGATAGGGGTCGAGGCAATGGTGTGGGGAAAGGAGGTGGGGTGGGGTAGGGCGATAGAAGGTGTTAGGCATTCTGTGATAGAAATGGATGCTTGGAAGATGAGCTGTGACAACACACAGGCAAATGGGGCATGGACAAAGGGGGCAGACATTGTTTAGGGTGATAGATGACCACGTTAAATATGAGTGGCTGAACACAGGGAGCGGGGGAGGGAAGTCATGAGCAAGGGCAGGTGGGAGGGAATTTCAAGGGTGGCATGAGATGGTGGGGAGGGGAAGCTGTGGACGTCTGACAGGAGAAGCTGCAATCAAACATGAAAAATGAAGAAGCGGATTCAGATGTTAGTGAGGAAAGATTCAGAAACAGTGATTCTTTCGGGCATCTCTCGAGAGGTGGGATGCAATGCCCCCCCCCCCCCCCAAAGCACATGCCCCCCACCATTGGAGAAAAATGGGTATAACAAATAAATTATATTTTATATAAAATGACTAAATTGTCATTTTTATTTTTAAAAAATGAAAAAGAATATGAACTGGTACCTTGAAACGATTACAATTATTGGAACCTATGAAATGTCGATACACACAGGGCCGACACTAACAATTGCGGGGCCCTATGCGAAACGGATTGCGCGGGGCCCATTCTGGGTAGAGGATAAAGATAAAAAGTGAAAATTAAGATTTTGTATTAGAAAATAAATTCGGGGCGGGGCCTATGAAAGTGCGGGGCCCATTGCAGCCGCATAGATTGCAGTGGCCTAAGGCCGGCCCTGGATACACATGATATCTTTGATAACCCATATATTTCAGGCTAATCGTGTTAGAGGTTTACACTATTCGATTTAAAAATATCGCATTGTTTCGAAATGTTGCCGCCCCTGCTTATGAGCACGACAACTTCGAGTTTGGCCTCAATGCGTGGAATCTCGATAAACCCGATGTAGTCTCGCGCGAAGCGATGATGACACGATTGAATTTTTCGGCAACAAATTAATTTTTCGTCGACGCACATGCCGAAATCAAGTGCAGCTATAGAATCAGTGGAGAACTTACTTGTGGATTAGATTTGGCTTCCAAAAAATCGGCAATTCGAAGACATTTCTTAAAGAACGCATCGAAATAATTCTAGAAGTAGCAAATAATGGAGACGATTGTGAAAATAACTAGATTATGGAGACCTAGAACTAAAAGTCACAGAGAGCATCCCCCCCCCCCCCCAACCCCGCCCAGACCACTTCCGTACTTTCACGCTGGAGCCTAGAGGTGTCGCCGCTTTCATATTGAAGCAAAGATAAGATCATAGCAACTTGTATGGAATATATACTTACATACCTATGATCAATTCTATGGGTTTATTTTCGAAATCTCTCACCGTTGCTCTTACATTCTAAAAAAAAAATGCATATTTTATGTTGAGTATTTTTATTTTCGAATTTAATGTAATTAAATAAAAGTTCAATGCATGCATACAAAATTGCTTTGGATATCTTTTATACCTGTAATCCGAGATTATTAAAACGTTTTACATAGCTGCTGGGCCGATTCATTCACAGTGCCTGGGCCGATTCATTCCAAGTGCCTGGGCCGATTCATTCAAAGTGCCTCGGCCAATTCTTCCAAAGTGCCTGGGCCGATTATTCAAAGTGCTTCGGGCGATTTATCCAAAGTACCTGGGACAATTCATTCAAATTGCCTGGGCCAATTCTTCCAAAGCGCCTGGGCCGATTCTTTCAAAGTGCCTCGGGCGGTTTATCCAAATTGCCTATAGCCGATTCATTCAAACTGCCTGGACCAATTCTTCCAAAGTGCATGAGCCGATTCATCCAAAGTGTCTGGGCCGATTCTTTCAAATTGCCTGAGTCGATTCAGTTCTTTGATCCGTGTCTGGTCTTAACTGTCAACAATTATTTGAATAAAACATATCGGACAGGGGATATCTATCTAACACACCCACTTGAACATACAATAAAACAAACATATCCCTTTATCCTTAGATACTCTATCAAATCTTCAACAACGCCTTGGTCGATAGGAGTGGAGATGTTATGGTCATAATTTCGCCATCTCAACCCCCCCCCCCGTACCCTAAGACGTCATAAACATTGAAGTGAAAAGGGCGCATAAAATTATGGCGCACTGAGGCTCTGTGGCGTAGCACCTCTCGTCAATCGTGACAGGGTTTTCAAATTAATTGCCCTCGTTTTCAACACGGTTAATTGACCGAAGCGGGCTGGAATAGATGTACATCCGTCCTCTCGCGTTATAAGCTTCTCTTTCGGATAATCAACTTATCTTGGGGGGGGGGGGGGGAGGAGAAAGGGGTTGATAAAGCGTTGCATGGGATTAATTAGGAAGAAGTGTTCCACATTTTTATTGAATTGCGACCCCCATTTCGAGGATGCATTGTGACCGTGAAGCCCAAATACATTCGTCAAAAAATATATCTAATAGGATAAATTAATCAAATCGACAATAGATGTTTCAAATGTCAGTATCATGAAGAAAATCAAATAAGTCACTTCAAACGAGAATCCCAATTATTGCAAAAACTTCTTGGAATTTAGTTTTTCGCTTTTATTGAACACAGTGTTACAGCCACACACACACACACGTTAAGAAAATTTTTTATTTGTGAAATTTAAATTTTGTTTTAACAGTTTAAGCCAAAGACGCTAGAGTCAAAAAAACCTTTGAACACACGCCCGCCCCCCCCCCCCCGGCCCCACATTTCAGATCACGATGATTGTTTTGAGAACCACTTACACGTGATCTGGAATAATCTCATGCAGTTATTCTTTTAAAAAGATGTACTGAGCAGATTTTTTATTATAATAAAACGCGCGTGTCCAGTGTATTTGGTGTTTCAGTTGTTATGTTGTTGAATTATTACCCCAAGAGTATAATCCTTAGACTATTAATATTTATCGAGATTAAGCCAGATTATCGATTCATCATTGAATATTACTAACTGCACGAGACGCAGCAAGGTAGGCGATGAAAATTAAGAGAGATCACTTCTATCTCGATCAGTTGACCGGCATATAGAATCATCAAAAATTGTCTTTATTCCGGAAAAAATATATCATAAAATGTCCGGTAAAAAAAAAATATTTTTTTTTCCTAATTATTGTACAATCCTCAACCTACCAACTTAACACAAACTGTTTAGGAAGTTAGTGTTGTCCGTCTCAACCTTAAGATCCACCAACTGTACGAAAATTAAACATAAAGATAATGAAATGGTTTTGTATGGGAGATATATTCAAAAGATTTGTTTCTCGGCTTCGCAGAACGCTCACGAGCTAATGATTTGGTAAGCAGTTCGGTCTGAGGAGGGCATTTAAACCACTAACACCACCCCCCACCCCCACATCACACACGCAAACACACTTCTTAGCGGCTGCGAAACTCACAGGTAATTCCCCCCACCAGATATATGCCTTTTACAATGTTTGTGTTTGTTGAGAATTAAAATGTTTTGGTTTGGTTTCCTATCTTTCTTTATTACTGTCTTAGCAGCCTAGGAAAATACCGTATTATATTTGTAATGTCATATCCTCCTGCGAGACCTCGGTGAGTGAGCTAAATTAGGGCGGGTTTAAATACAACTTCCTTAAACAATGTCATAATCTGTTAACTGTCACCGACTTTCTGTGACGATGGACATCTGCAGACGGTGTGGTCAGCGGGGGGGGGGGGGGGAAATACAACAAGGAAAAAAAACTGTCCTGGTCGTTGCCCCCTACAACAAACCCTGCAACGGAATCCTGGTCGTTGCCCCCTACAACAAACCCTGCAACGGAATCCTGGTCGTTGCCCCCTACAACAAACCCTGCAACGGAATCCTGGTCGTTGCCCTCTACAACAGACTCTGCAACGGAATCCTGGTGAATCTTAACGATGATTAATCATAATCGGGTACGCCACGTCCAAGACAAATTACGGGGCCGGCCTGATCCGTTTACAAACACGGATGAAGAAGCGCGTAGTAGGGCGTGGGTTGGTGGGTGGTTATGTGAGTGGGAGGGTGGGTCGGTGGGTTAGCGCATGTTTGAGTTTTGTGCATGAATATACATGCGTGTTAATGACCAGGACATCGACTTGTGGGCGCCTTGGCGTTTTGTTTTACACGTATAACGATATTGATGTGACAGACGTGTGTGGGGGGTGTTTAGGTGGGGTCGGAAGATTGCGACAATGTATGAAGGTGCATTGCAAAATGCTTGCTGATGTAAAAGTGACAGAAGAAAGAGGAAAGGTAAGGGAGAAAAAAATGCATGGGGGATGGGTTCGGAGCAGTGGCGTATGCTAGGGTAAGCATTTTTTGGCACCCCCGCTTCCCCGTCAAAAAAATGTACTGTTGACCCCAAATGCCGTCAATCCACATAAGAAAAAAAAGTGGCACTCAGGGTGTACCTCACCCAACCCCCTTTCTACGCCGCTGGTATAGAGAAGTGACTACGTATACAAGATATTTGATTCCAGATAGCGGATGGTAGAAACATTGGTACGGAAGAGAGGGGAGAAGGAAAAAGAAAATTTGGAAAACTCGGCAGTGGGGAAAAGAGAAAGGGACTACGAAAGGTACTTTTGAAGCCGTAAGCGGAAATGTGTTTGAAAGAAATTTCGTCGACGGAAAATTGATCGACGGAAATTTGATCGAAAGGAAATCTGGTCGAATCTTTTTTTTCAATTCACACGTTAAAATTTTGCGTCAAATTTTCTTTTTGAACGCATTATTTTGTTTTACTATATAGTATAGTGCGTACAAAAAAAAGAAATTTGGCGCAAAATGTTAACGTGAGAACTGAAAAAAAAAAGATTCGACTAGATTTCCGTTCGATCAAATATTTCCATCGACGAAATTTCTTCCAAACAAATTTCCCCTAGCCGTTTGAAGCACGAGGTAGTGAGAAAGTTTTTCAAAAGAAATGTTGATAGAAATGATAAGAAAAAATACAGATAATTCATTGTGGAAAAAAAAATTGTTTAAGGAAGCGAAGTAAAAAAAATGTATGTCTTCCGCGTGTCATTAAAAACTGCTCTGCGTGTCCAGGCGGTGGGCACGCGTGCCGCTGGGTTGCCCCGCCTTTTCCCGTGTAGTGTAAAGCAAAAATCTTGTATTTTAAGACGTGTCCGTAAAAGCACAGATCTGTAAGCAGCGTCAAGACGCGCGTGGAAATAGGTCAATGGAGATTGCTGATGTCATGAAAATTGCTGAAATGGAAGGAGACACTCTGAGATTGACAAGGAAAGAGAGCAGTTTTATTATAACTGATTTTTTTTTTTTTAATATTTTTTTTAAGGTTCAATTCAAGATTGAAGCGAGATTGGGGCCCTTGGAATGACCTTAGAAATTGTATTAATGCCCCATGTGAAGCCATTACTGGCAAAACCTCATTTTTAAAAAGAAAAATTGCTTAATATAGCAGATTGTCTCTTTATGTTCAGCACTGGCCATCTGACGTAATCAGATAGGTGGGTCGGAGTGACTGACCTGGAAAATCCTCGTGTCCTGTTTATGAGTTGTTAAAATTATTATTATTTAAGAATACTTTTTTTACTATTATTATTTTGTGGTGGTTCTGGTTCTGGTAGGGTACGTTGCTGCATCCATATACCGGCATATGTGCAACGGTTGGGGAAGCGATGTTGCCATCCTAACAGCTCCTAGAAGATGCCAGGGCAGCCTTGAAGCTTTCGATAGATGTCGAGTTCACAGAGGTATTGTCCAGGTGGTTCCAAGTGATTATTGTGCGTGGGAAAAATTATTGTTTATGTTGCACTGTGTTACTCCGAGGCACAGTGATGTATTTGCTATTGTTCCGGGTGTAATTGCTCATGGGGTTGTCAGAGGTTAAGTCAGTGTTAAGTGAGTGCTTGGCTCTAATTAATCGACCTGGCTTCTGTGGGGTGAGATCATTGTTTGCTGGGATTACCGCCACTAGCCCCATGAACATGTTGGTGCGGGTGGGTTAGTGGTGTATTTTTTTTGTAATGGAAAGATATACGGAGTGGCGGTTTGAACATAAATATATTTACATATTAAAAAAAAAAACAAGATACATGTAGCATAAAAAAAACACTTTGTGTATCATCAAAGATAATAAACGAAGGGCTGCGTTTAAGCTGTGTAGAGGAAACGGTGGGAACAAGGTGTGTGGAAGCTTGAATTAGAAAGACAGGACAGGAGACGAAGAACGTTTCGGCTAAAAGCCTTCTTCCGCAGACGGGACAAATGAAGAACACGTTGATGTAAGTATAGGAAATATCTTTCTGTGTTTTTTTTTCAATGACACACTATCCAAGAAATTTTAAAATGTATTTAAACATACAGATACGTGACGTAATAAATCTGTGACATACTTATCTCCAACGCCTGGGTCTGTGGCGAACCATTGCTTGACGACTGTGTCTGTGACGAGCTATTGTTTTGACGACTGTGTCTGTGACGAACTATTGTTTTGACGAGTGTGTCTGTGACGAACTATTGTTTTGACGAGTGAATGTGTCGTGACGAACTATTGTTTTGACGAGTGAATGTGTCGGGACGAACTATTGCTTGAAGAGTGTCTGTGACGAACTATTGTTTTGACGAGTGTGTCTATGACGAACTATTGTTTTGACGAGTGTGTCTGTGACGAACTATTGTTTTGACGAGTGAATGTGTCGTGACGAACTATTGCTTGAAGAGTGTGTCTGGGACGAACTATTGTTTTGACGAGTGAATGTGTCGTGACAAACTATTGTTTTGACGAGTGAATGTGTCTGTGACAAACTATTGTTTTGACGAGTGAATGTGTCTGTGACGAACTATTGTTTTGACGAGTGAATGTGTCGTGACGAACTATTGTTTTGACGAGTGAATGTGTCTGTGACGAACTATTGTTTTGACGAGTGAATGTGTCCTAACGAACTATTGTTTTGACGAGTGAATGTGTCTGTGACAAAGTATTGCTTAAAGAGTGTCTCTGTGACGAGCTATGCCACGATTATTGTGTCCGTGACCAACTACTTTATACCGTTATGTGTGTCTGTGACGAGCATATCTAAGATCGTTATGTGTGTCTGTGATGAGCATATCTAAGACCGTTATGTGTGTCTGTGACGGGCATATCTAAGACCGTTATGTGTGTCTGTGACGAGCACATCTAAGACCGTTATGTGTGTCTGTGACGAGCACATCTAAGACCGTTATGTGTGTCTGTGATGAGCATATCTAAGACCGTTATGTGTGTCTGTGACGGGCACATCTAAGACCGTTATGCGTGTCTGTGACGAGCACATCTAAGACCGTTATGCGTGTCTGTGACGAGCACATCTAAGACCGTTATGTGTGTCTGTGACGAGCATATCTAAGACCGGTGTGTGTGTGTGTGTGTGTCTGCGACGAGCACATCTACGACGTTGTATTAGGTTGTATTAGGTTTGCGTGTCGGTGTCGTTAAATGCGACCTGGGGAACACAACAAAACATGACAACTATTTGACACAGGCTACTCTCTGTTTAGCTGTTGTGTTTCGTTATGTTCTTCTCGGCTTGATTTACAGCCCCGTCCGTGCGACTTTTCCGACAACGCTACTGCGGGATTACAGCAGACCAGAGCTCATCCCCCCTCCGCCTCCCCCCCAACCCCCCCCCCCCCCCTGGTGTTAATAGTCATTGATTAGCGAGAGGTGGCGTACACCGTTACCTCCCCTCGCGATCTTGCTCGCCGTGCGAGTCAGAGGAGGATTCATCATATAAGATTCAGTGTGTAGTGAGGTAAGACATTCACGAATGAACCGTAAAACTACAATCTGACACCCTGGATGTTATCATGTCACCTACCGTAATATTTCAGATGCCTCCTTGTTTTTTCTTTTTTTTCTAAAACTTTTTTTTATACTAAAATGTGTGTAATCAAAATAGTTACGGTAGTATAAGTCAAATAGTTATGGCAGTATAAGTCAAAAGGTTACGTATTATAAGTGAAATAGTTACTGTAATGTAAGTCAAATAGTAAAGTAAGAAGGGCCAATTATTTACGGTAATATAAGCGAATTAGTTATGGTAATCTACAATTTAAAAAAGTACGGTATACTGAATTTTAAGGAAAATTTCTATACAAAAGAGACAAATAAAAAGAAAGTCCTTTAATTTACTATTTAGATTTAATAACCAGTTCTTTGATCTAAAAACACAAGACCTTTACTTGGAAATAAAGTGTTCATCTATTGTGAAACGCAAATAAATGATAATAATAAATTTTAAGTTTAAAAAAAACAAAAACATTAAATGTTGAAAAAAATTCGGAATATCTTTAGATGACTTTTGTTAAAATACTAGTTAGAGTCCGCCCCAATAATTCGTAACATCTTTAGATGACTTTTGTTAAACTGCTAGTTAGAGTCCGCCCCAAAAAAAAATCGTAACATCTTTAGATGACTTTTGTTAAACTGCTAGTTGGAATCCGCCCAAAAAATTCGGGGCTATAGGGCGTGAACATCCAGTGAAGTGAATTGAGAAAAAATAAAGTCAAGTAATAACGCACTTTATAATACTACCAATTAGCTCAGCTCGCGTCCATGTACACCATCGTACACATTTTTTACGCGCCCTAACTAACGCGCCAATATCATAATGAGCGCCCCCCCCACCATACATACCCCTCTTTTTACACGACAGATTAATTAACTAATATTTAAATTGAGATTATTTCCGTAACACAAAATAAAATATTACGCAAAAAACGCACCTACATTATTTTTTTTATGAACTCTTTTACCGCAGTTATCGGGAACGAAGTAGTGAGGCAGGCCAAAGCCCTACATGGGCTGTAGCGCAACAGGGGTGGAGGAAGGAAGCAGTGAGGCAGGCCAAAGCCCTACATGGGCTGTAGCGCCACAGGCGTGGGGGAACGAAGCAGTGAGGCAGGCCAAAGCCCTACTTGGGCTGTAGCGCCATAGGGATGGATGGATCGGGAATTTTATTTTGCGCGCTATCTTAACTCACCATGACAACCACACTTTCTCTGCCACCCAGAGAATTATAGTGATCCATATGTCTATTGCCTATTTTATTCGCGTAAACGTTTTTGTCTTGCGAATGTCATCGTAATAATTCTTTTTTTTTTTAATAGCTTTTTACAAAAAAATATTGTTATTGATCAAAAAACTATTATTTTAGAAACGTATCGATCGCGTGTAGCGTGATTGCGCTACGAATATTAATTAACATGTCTGCCAGTTGCAAATGTTACGACTTATTTTTCGACACTGGAAAAAAAGCGATGTCATATTTTCTTCTCTTCAAATTAGTTTTTTTTTTAAGCTCATGTCTATAGCCACGGCTCGATGGCGCCAGATTGCTAAATAGACATTTTTAAAAAAAACGACTTTCATAATACAACACATGCAAGATTCGCTCTAAATTATATATATATATATATATATATATATATATATATATTTATATATTCTTTTCCTAAGTGATATTTTTAATATTTATTTCCATTGCTTTACTGAAGAAGAATACAACGAAAAAATAAATGCAAGACATCTATGAGGCCAATAAAGGACTCCGAAACATTTGTTCTCTTTTTAAATTTTTATAAAAATGATATTTCTTTTTTTTTAACCTTTCCGATACGTGCCAGGTTTTAGGGTGGCTATCTATCCTGTCTGTCTTGGTGGAAATTCCCCCAAATCCGTCATTCCATTCCCTAGTAGGGCTATATCATTTCCCGATGACATCTATTTTTGTTTTTCAAAAATGAATGGCTGCACGATCTTCTTTAACAACTTCTTAAGTTTTTAAAAAAATATTTTATGAAAAAAATGTAAATTATTTCGGTTAGTTTGGGAAGCGGTTTTATTTTTTAAAATTTACATTATCACGTGACGTGAACAATATCGCCGTAGAACGCAACAAGCCGACCTCTACTGTAGGATTTTACGGCCAGCACTTCCTGTCGTGACACCCCCTCCCCCTGCCCGGGTCGTCCAGTGGTCAGCTCATAACGTCACACTCAGATCATTCATCACACTGTAATCCTGACAAACGACCAGCTCCACCCACCGGCCAATTTATCAACATTTCTAAGTGCCCCCATGCAGAGTGTATGACCTTATTAGCACAGGCAGGGCCGGCCCTAACAGTTGCGGGGCCCTATGCGAAACGGATTGCGCAGGGCCCAGTCTGGGTAGGGATAAGGATTATAGGTGAAAATTAAGATTTTGTAATAGAAAATAAATTCGCGCGGGGCCTGTGAAAGTGCGGGGCCCATTGAGGCCGCATCGGTTGCAATGGCATAAGGCCGGCCCTGAGCACAGGATCCAATGACGATTTTTGTGTGTTGATCTGGTGATCTTATGAGCACTGGATACACTGAAGAGCTTTCGTTAGATTGTATGACCTTATACGCAAGGGATCTAATAACGAATTTTGTGTGTGGATCTTGGGATCTTATTAGCACTGGATAAATGGGATCTGGACACACCGAAGATCTTTTGTTAGATTGTACGACTGTGCACAGGATCTAATGAAAATTTTTGTGTTTTGATCTGTTGATCTTATTAGCACAGGATCTAATGAAGATTTAGGATTGTCCCCTAAGCAGAGTAAAAATGTAACAAATGCCTAAACAATTGTATTTACTTGAGTGTGCAACGAAATCTACGTTGGCATCATTCCTAAACAATTGTATTTTCTTGAGTGTGCAACGAACTCTGTGAGGGCATCATCCGTAAACAATTGTATTTTCTTGAGTGTGCAAAGAATTCTATGTTGGCATCATTCGTAAACAATTGTATTTTCTTGAGTGTGCAACGAACTCTGTGAGGGCATCATTCGTAAACAATTGTATTTTCTTGAGTGTGCAACGAAATCTATGTTGGCATCATTCCTAAACAAGTGTATCTTCTTGAGTATGCAAAGAACTCTATGTTGGCATCATTCCTAAACAATTGTATTTTCTTGAGTGTTCAACGAACTCTATGGTGGCATCAATCCTAAACAATTGTATTTTCTTGAGTGTGCAAAGAACTCTATGGTAGCATCAATCCTAAACAAATGTATTTTTTTGAGTTTGCAACGAACCCTATGGTGGCATCATTCCTAAACAATTGTATTTTTTTGAGTTTGCAACGAACTCTATTGTGGCATCATTCCTAAACAATTGTATTTTCTTGAGTGTGCAAAGAACTCCATGTTGGCATTATTTTAAAAAGATAAGCGACACTATATTTTTTATTGATCCAAAGAAAGGCGAAATTAGTTCTTGTTTTTGTTTACTCATTGTTCACATGAATTTTTTTATTTTAAAAAGTCATTCTAATCCCTGTTTGAGTTTTTCGTTGTTCCGTTAAATTAATCTATTAGAAGACTTGCGTCGAATAATTGTGCGGGATGAACAGCGTCTTGCCTTTAGTCTGAACGAAGTTCTCAGCTGTTTGGTTTTTCCAAGGTCAAGGACATTCCTTACGTCTGCAGGCGGTTTGTCTTTGGGGTGGCTGTTTGATATTATAATCTGGGTTGAGCAGATGGTTGATTTGATCTTTCCATTCGTTTATGAGCTGGTATATCCTTTCGTTTTTTGTTTTTGTTCAATATGGCGGATATGAATATGTCTTGGTTTATGGCAACGATGTCCAAAAAGAAAAGTCAATGTTGCCGCTGTTCCTCATGATAAAAAAACAACAGAAGATCTTCAGTCACATCAGTCAAATCAGTCACATCAGTCACTTTAGTCACATCAGTCAAATCAGTCACGTAAGTAAAATCAGTCACATCAGTCAAATCAGTCAAATCAGTCAAATCAGATCAACACACATTCAACACGACATGACTCCAAGCCATCATCTGCCCTACGTCTTTTTTCAACCTAATTTCTTTCCACTCCTTTCTCCCAACTGATTCTAGTAACCTGTCCACTATATCTGAGCAATATAACATCTTTGAGGATATCTGTTGTGTATTAGATTCACATCTTCTGACACAGACCATGCCTATAAAGCAATTACTTACCATAAGACTCGCACTTTAAACTTTTCTTGTCTCCCACTAACGGCAATAAATAGCAAATGGGAATTAATTATTAGCTTTTCATTTTATATTTGGGCGCATGGGCGCACACCCCCCTCCCCTCTCAAGCTAAACTCCAACTCAACTCCACACAAAAAAAAACGTAAGTCCTCCCGTTAATGTTGTTCGGAGGAGGATCAGTTCGAATGGACTGCGAAATAATTAGGCAGCCATCGGATTTTCCTGGTAATCGCTACGAAGATCGCCATAAAACAATCCGTGGGAAACTAATACTAGGCGTCTGTTCCACTCAAGTCATTGGTGTGTGGGGTGGGAGGGGGGTGGGTCTTTCAAGGGGGATAATAGAGCATTATTTTTTTTACTAAGGTCTGTTGACCTGTCAGTGGACGTTACAATCGGCACTAATTCTTGAGAGGGTTAGGTTATTACACAATTAAGTCTAGACTGTATTGACCTGATCGCTTCTCCCCTCTGAAGTAGTCGTTTTTCAATGTTGATCTGTTTCTAGAAAATACAACGGACTGACTTACGGGCGGTGGATTTTCTCTCCTAAGGAGTGTAATCGGGCGGTGGAGGGTCCTCTCCTAAGGGTGTCTATTTTTTTTAGGAATAATGGGATCGAAATCAAGGGCGATTTTGCCCGAAGGTGGGGGGGGGGGGGTGAGGGGGTAGGGCCAATCCTTGGATTCACATCTTCAATCATGATTTCTTCTTTGTGTCCATTTTATGATCATGGATTGCCGAGCAGTCACGTAGGAGGGTCTTTCACCGTTGCGTGCTTCAATGAGGCGTGGTTTAATGACCACTCACGTGCTTTCCGAGAACACGCTAAAAGTCATGTTTGTCGTAGGCGGGCGGTTCTAATATAAGCAATGTTAGCCCCTTGATATACTTACCAGTGTATCTATACTGTAATTTTGAGAGGGGGAAAAAAATGTTTGTTTTAAAAAAAAACATCGAATCTTGGAAGGGGTTGAGAGTTGGGTGGGTCGGGGTTGGTGTTAAAATAATTGTGTGGGGATGGGGGGGGGGGGTAAGGGGTGATTGGAGTTGACTTCTACGTGACCTCAAATTTAATTTAAAACTAAATTCATAAAAAGGCACTTAAAACAATATATTTTATGTTTCTTTCATTGTCTTCCAAAGTAGAAATCTTAATTAATGGCTGGTAATATGTATTGCACGCACGGCCGGGTGGGTTTTCTTGTCGTCACAAAAAGTCGTACCAAAAGTGTACCATTTTACGTGGAAGCGGGGCGCTCAGAGCCAGGATGTTCTGCGGCCGTAAAGTCAGTTTGCGGCCGGGTCACCACACTAACGGTTTCGAGTGTGTGAAGCCCATTCCCGGGAAATTAAGCGATGCTTCACGTAGTGGCTATCAAGAGATACGATCGTTTCAGCTATTCTATATTCTACGCCCCTGCTAATATTGGTGAGATATCATCGTCTTCTAACACATTTAAAATTGTTAGTTATACCCCAATGGCAAAGCTGTTTTTTTTTTTAATCCCAGCGGGACGTTATGGGTTCAAGTTTTTAACACAAAAACGTATCCTTTAAAAGTATCTCTAAACAGTATCCCTAAAAACTTTTTGTTTTAAAATGTCGTTAAATAATGCATACAGCAATCAGTGCTACAAATTGTGTCATGTAACGTTATTAAATGATGTAAGAGAGAAACGGTAATAGTAATTTATTAGCTTCGGATTGTGATTCAAAATATTTTTTTTTTTAAATATACAAAATTAAGGCTCCGTCTTATAGATGTTTACAGGACCCACTCGCTGTCGCTAAGTTCAAAATTGCGCCCATTCTTCTATGTTGTCCTAAATAATTACGCACACTTTATTTTCAAGTCGCCACGTTCTAGAACGCTGTCTTTTTTTTTTGTTCCCGTTGTTATTTTCTCTGTTGCCAATTGGCTCCGTTAAGCTACATAACTTGCCGAGATCTGTTTATTGTCGTTTGGCTTGCTCAACTGAACCAAAAAAAAAAGTCACAAATACATTCAAAGACATTGCTACAAAGTGGCTTAAATATGTTTACATTGAATTAGTAGAACTACATGGATGCGGTAACGCTAGTATAATTAATAGATAACTGTTTTTGTTGTTGTTGTTACTTTTTAAAGTTGACGAGAGATGCCGATAAGAACAAAAGGAGCCGTCTTGAGCTCTGTCATTCAAGCGACTCTGTCCATGTGTGTCGGCTATTTACGTGATACACCAATGACGGCTGAGTTTTAAAAAATGTATTTTTTTTGTAATCTTCAACAACAACAACAAAAAAAACCACTAAGTCTCATTGCTACAGCTAATCGACACACGCAACATAACAGACCGCTTCGGTTGGGAAATAAAACAACATTAATTTTTTTTAAATAGATTTAATGGGGGTTTATGCAAGTGGTGGCCATCCCGTACCTCCGGGGCTGCATCGATCTGTATTATTATGTATTCATTTTTATGTTTTGTAACTTATTCTATAATAGCACGCGGCCCTAACATTTTTTTATTAACGTACATAACTTACAACTGGATCAAGACTCTAAAATTTTTGCCGAATCCTTGGGTAGGCCATGCGGGCCATCTAATATTTCTGTCAAAATAATGCCCTCTGACCCGATAGTATCTCATATATATAATATATATATATTAACATATTTTGTATCGATTTTTATTCAGTTGTTTCCCCCACACATTTTCGACCAACTTGTGATCCATTCACGACAGACAATATCGCTACAACCCACTTGTCAACCATTCATGACAGAAAGGTTGTCGTGACATCCCGTTGAATAAAGCGCCTTAACCTAGGGTTGTGGGCAAGTATTGCGTTAGCGAGTTATGGTTTGTTCAATGTATCGATGGATGTGGTGGATTTCAATGGGGTTTGTGGATCGACACATTGATGGATGGATGGGATGCATGAATGGATGGCATAGATGGATGGATGAGATAAATGGATGGATATGATAAATGGATGGATGGGCTGATGATATGGATGAATGGGATGGATGGGCTATATGGATGGATGGGATTTATGGATGTAGGGGATATATGGATGTTTTGGATAGATGGATGGATAGGATGGATGGATGGATGGTTTTATACATAAAATATACAGCTCACGACGTTGACATGCCCTGTCAGCACTCAGTATGGAGATCAATTGTTCGTATCCCTGTCAACTTCAACAATTTGCATCTTTGCCCCCCCCCCCCCCACATTTTCTGTTGATGACCGTTATTGAACTCAACAACCCTTGTCAGTCGCAACCACTATTAGCATCCACTCGGGATATCCGCTGTTGATATCCACTGTTATCATCCACACATTCGTTATTGCAATGCATCACAGATATAATCTTATGGGAGATAAGTAATATGGGAATTATTACTTATGTAATACATAGAGTATTGAGATTTTGAGAAAACTGGCGAGCAAGAAGATACAAATGGAGTCTAAATAATATGTCAGTTGAATTCGATAGGTGTGTGTACGAAGATAGATTGAACAGAAATGTGTGTGTTTAAATGAAGATCTACAGTGTATTGAAATACTTATGACACATTACAAGAGTTTCTGGATTTAGTATGATCGGAACTTGAGATGTAGACTTTTTTCAAGTATTAACTATTAGTATTATTATTGTGATCGTCACCGTGTATGTAAAAAAAAAATAAAGTATAGTCACTATTATTAATCATTTTAACCTTTACAACTCTGTTATAATTCATAAGACATTGTGATCGTGACACTATGCTTTTAACATGTAAAACCAATTGTTGGAATACGTTCATACTTGAGTGGTTCTCACACTGTCTTATTGGTGCTTAGTTGCCCCCATTGTGATCTTTATTACAGTTAATAAAACAAACAATTGGGAATAAAAATAATTATTATTTTATTTAAAAGTATGCATATTTATACACTGTAAGTTTCGAGTGGGGTGTTAGCCCTTCACCGATATTATTTAGTTAAACTGTTCATCCTATTTGAGAACCACTTACATGTAGCAATTGAGCGAGAAAAAAAAGAAAAATGTAATACATTTCACAAAAAAAATATTCTAAGAATTTGTACATTATATTTTTTGTTTGTTTCAGAATAATGCATGCGCCTGGTTGGCTGGCTGACTAGGATCCACTGAGCCGTGAGATTATATGTTAGGAGTTTATCTTGGACAATCTCGGAGTGTTCAGCAATTCAAGTTTTTCTTTTTTTAAGCACAAAAAAATAGAGGAAAAGGTAGACCAAAGGATACGACCTTTTAGAACGACTTAATCTGCAGGCCACAGTATCGGACAAATAACGGGCCAATAGTCGAGGGCTTTAATTAATGCAGCCCCCCCCTTCCCGAGTTGGACACAACCGGTAGATCTAGGGGGATAGCTCTAAATTAACCAATGGCTGTGTTTGCGTACGCACGTCTTCGATTGTGCCGTGCGTGTTGCCGGAAAAAAGAGACTTCTTGATTTTTTGGTTTTATATTTGTGCGTGTGTGTCTTTCCTCAAGTTCCGTTGGAAATTTCTCGTGTCAGGATAAGCGGGATTCATTAGTGAGGGGACAAAAATAGAATTTAAAAAAAAGAAACGTTATATTCTCTTTGGATTTTAGAGGACGGAAGTTGGACGAGAAGAAATCCACAAGAAGAGACACTACTTGAATATTTTCATGAAAATAGTAAGCGAAAGTAGACAACATTTTCTTTTAAAAAATAAACCCAAAATTTTTCCAGCAGAATCTGTGCCAATCTATCCGTTGTTTCGTCAATCTTCTGTTTCGGTTGAGGATTACTTTCTTTCACCTGAATTGGAATCGGTTTCTGAGATTGCTATTTAAATGTGAGGCGGAAAAAAAACCTATTTTTTAAAAAAAAAGCTTTATAGTTTATATATATGTTTGTCTTTGGTTACTTTTTAGACGTGTGATTAAGGTCTTAATTGTTTATCTGCTCGTCAATAAGGGATAAAGGAAAAAGCTGCCTCAGCTCTTCTCTTCGCTGTTATGAACCACATAATACGTTGAGGTGGAGACAGTAACACTTTTTTTTTATGATCCTGCCCTTGACGGTAGTGTGCAGCTTGTCGGCGTTGTGTCGTGTCACAGGATTAACCCAGGCCTCATGGAGTGAACCTTGACGGCAGGTGAGTTTATCAGTCATTTAGTGGGGTATGTGTTCGAGTATGTGCGTGAGTATTTGCATATGTGTAGTGTGTATATGAGTGTATTTTCAGGCATTTAGAAATCAAATCACACAATTTCTAGAGTTTAAAAAAGGGGGGGGGGGGGCATAGTACACACATTCAAATAAGTTGACGACATTTTAATTGAGTTTTGTGTAAAGCAGTGGTTCTCAACTTTCCTAATGCCGCGACCCTTTACCACAGTTCCTCATGTTGTGGTGACCCCCCCCCCACCATAAAATTATGTTTGTTGCTACTTCATAACTTTGTGTTTACCGATGGTCTTAGGCGACCCTTGTAAAAGGGTCGTTCGACCACCAAATGGGCCGCAACCCACAATTTGAGAACAGCTGGTGTATAGGAAAACTATTTCGACTTCTTGACCCCTGTATATTTTACATCACGTATAAATTAAGAGGTGTGAGTGTATGAACTGCTTATTATATATCGTGTGAAATGGTATAGTTAGATTTGATAAGTCTCATAAGGTACAGTGACGTACAATTACATGTGATATTGTGTGGTATGGTGCTGGGTACTGGATGGTCGGGTTGTTCAATTTGAGTTGATCCTAAGATTGTGGACTGGAGTTCACTCCCCAGCCTAGACAAGCAAAAATGGCACCGGCACCCCGGGTAGATGGGACTCGTTCACCTTGGATGCCAACTCGCCTAAGAGAAGGCAAACTCTGAAATTAAACCCGGGTATGGAGTCCCGTAGGCGCTATGACATTGACACAATGAAAATTTCCGACAATTCCTGTGACTTGCAACGCATGAGGACAGAGTGAGACACAAGACACACTGCTTGCCATCCCATACATCCTGGTCTATTTCTAGTCGTACTGACTAAGTCTCGCTATTGGAACAAATAGGCAGGGTAGAAAGAGATGGCAACAGACGAATTGAGCAAGTCCCTCTACTTTTAAACAAGGCTACTACTCAAATCGAAAGTCTTGGTTATCTCCGCAAACGAAGGACGAACAATAATAACATAGTGTGCTATGGAGTATTATCATATGGAATGGTTTTTTTAACCATAAGAATGAACTACCATAATATGTTATTCTTTTATTGACATGAAACAAAATATTTCTTTAAAAAAAATTTATTTGGCTAAAATAATAAATACACTTACATGCTCTAACAAGTTACACAATTAATACAGGCGTGACTCCACCTCTGCGATCCCGTGAATATTATTCAAAAAGTTAACATGATTAATTGTAATTCATTTGATTTTTGTACAGCTGCGCGAAAACATGAAAATGGATAAAGTTTGAAAAATACGTGTAACATTAGTAAGCCGAGGGCATGTCCCGTTGAATCAATTAGGTCTCGTGCAGGAATCAGGGGAACCTTTTTTTTCACAAAGAGGCACACATTAAACGTTTGGTCTAGCTTTAAGAAAAAAAAAATATTATTGAAGCACCACATTAAAGAAACTCTCAGGGCATTCCTCATTGAATATGCATACAACTCAACCAAACTAATACAATAAACAACACAAAAAACTATTGAATATGACCATGACCTTTTAAGCAGTGCGCACAAGTGTGCTACAGTTTTTCTTTCTTCAGCTCAGACCTCCGACGGACTGTTGAAATATTGACTTTCGGTTTCTATAAACAAGAGGTCAATCTAATTTTTTAGACTTCACCCCTCCCCCTTAAAAAAAATGCAAGTAAAAAAAAACCGTGTGATTAGCATTAGGCGCATATACCATACTGTCGTGTATGGAATGTTCGCTACTTGGGTGCCGATTCGAAACATTGGTTTCATGTGTTTTTAAGAAGTGTGAAATGCCGGATACATTTAAATTTTAACCTATAGTCCTGTTTTGTAACCTGTCTATTTTACCGGTGTTACCCAAATCAAAATTAGAAATCGTATGAAGGACAGTAGAGGAGGCCAAACATGTCGTTCTTTGAGAGCCTCTGATGTAAGAAATGGCCACAAAGCAATCCGTCTATCGAAGTGACAATGCCATGATATACATTAAATATTCCTCCAGGTTTTCAAAAATCCAATTTGTTTGATGTGAGCTGATTATTTTTGTGTCTAAAATTGAAAATATGGAGCACTTTTTTTTTACTAAATGTGTACAGACTCTGTAGTGACATTCCGACTGCTACACCAAGTCATCCGGAAAAGTTCAAGCAAGCTCTTCTAACTAAAAAAACAAAAACAAACAATAATAATGTGATGTTTGCATGATACAAAGAAACAAAACGTCATGTAGTAAGATTTAATTAAAATTCAATCCTAAAATCAAAGAGAAACAGGTTCCCGTTTCTCATTGTTTCAAATGACGAAACGTCGCGTCTCTCATAGACTCCAGGCAGCTATTGGTGTGAAAATGAGAATGCAGCTGTTCATGGTTTTTCCACGACAATTAACACCAACGAAACACATTGATCAAAGCCACTCTTCGTGTGGAAAATTACAAAAGCTTATGAAATTTTCCAATTGCAAAGGGCGGGGTTAAGCGTCTTTCACTTCTGCTCTCCATTAACGATGGAGTCGTCACAAGTGAACATGGTAAAAAAAAATAAGTTTTGAGAAGGCTCAAATATTTCCAAAAGTGTTTTTTTTTTTTTTGGAGGGGGGGGGGTTTCATGCGCCATTGACATAAATCAGTGGTTTATTCTACTGACGTTCTCATGCCAGACATTGTATGCTGACACCCTGTTGTGTGGTGGGCAATATTTCAGCAGAACATCAAAGCGAAAACATGCCTTTCTCCCCCAAGGAAAGAAAATTCCCCGGATCAGACATCAGACGTGAAAGGGGGTTTAATTTTAAATGCATTTCCGGTCGTCCATTTCTGACGCACATGAAAAGGCCATTAGCTACGTGCCATGTCCTTGTTGGAGCTTGTGTAGATCAGTGGATCTCAAGTTGCTGGCTCTCATGGGTGAAGCATTGTAGTCAGAGATTATAGAGTACCCTATTTCCGCTGCATTTCTCAAAATGACATCTTTGTTAACTTAACGTAATGTCTCAACTCTGTTCATTTTTAGCAGTTCCGCCTAAAACAAGAATAGATAATTGCATAAAAGCGTAAGGTGTTATCAGTGGCGTAACAACGGCTTCGGATTGGGGCAGTTGCCAAGGGCGCCGGCCTGCGCCAGTTCAAAAGGGCGCCGCTAAATCTCTAATTTTTATTTTTTTAAATTTATTAAGGGCGCCAAAAATAAATTAGCCAAGGGCGTCAAAAACCCAATTACGCCTCTGGATGTTATTGAAATGGGTCATTTGTTTGAGAACAATTGATATAAAAAAAGTGGCGAAGTGAACCGTATTTGGAAGCGATTGTGACATGACGTACGTATGTAACAGATCACGTGATAACTATATACAATGGACAGGGGCGTACGAAAAGGGGGTGGGGGTAGAGGGGGGGCCTTCACCCAGGGCGTTTTCTAAAAAAAAAATCTTAATATGAAGGACAGCTATTTCGGCTAACAGCATATTTTTCGCATGTAAGGGGAGTGGTAAAGTTCCAGTCCCGCCCCTGGTGGCACTCCAGCAACCTTCCCCTGTAAACGCATCACACGGATGGGACGTCGATCTCAAATAATGTAGGGCATTATTTAATCAGATCTTTGTTCCTCACGTGACCGTTTGATAAGGATATCCAATCAAAGAACATCGTGATGTGATTTGAAGATCTAATTTCTCACCATGGCTTACAGAGCTGTATTGATTGTTTAACACACGCACACATTCTGTTATAGATCATATTTTCGAATAAATGACGGTATTCTTTCAATTCTTTATGTTAACTTCGCTTATTTTAGTTGTGTTATGTAGACGACGTTTTTTTACTTCATTCTTTCCCCGTGAATAAACTCTACCTGAACCCGATCTCGAAAACGCATTTAGGGTGTGGGTAGCTTAAAATAGTCTCTCTCGACATTGTTTACAACTAAATAAAATTAGTAGTCCGTTTACATCGAATCCTGTAGAAAATTGCCGAAGCAGCTGGAAGCAATTACGATGCGTGTTCTGTGTCTGGATCATCTAAAGAAACCGACTATATAAGGCCGATAGATTGTCTGACACTAGGACAGATAATTTATTCCGAGATACTTGGAGCGTGTGTTATTTTTGCTGCGAGACAGAGCTTTGTTTACTTTGTGTGTGTAGATTTCTTTTCATCATTGTACCCTTTTTGCACATTGTGTTTTATTTAACATCGTACCGGTGCAAGCCAAACATTATACTGTAAGTCATTAGTTTTAATTATTTTTCTTTTGATTCTGTAATTAATATAATAAATAAAACTTGTTAATCGTAATGAGCCCCGGTTTGAGTATCGTATTTTTGGTTATTGTATTTATCATTTGGTATCGTCTTTTGTTACGTACTGTTGTAGAACGGGCCATACACTTAAATAGGAGATTCATTTCTTCATACAGATAGATGTACGCAATATCGTGCCTGCGGGCTGTGTGGCTGTCAAAATTATCGAACGGCTAATCGTCCCCCTTCCCATCAACCTATCGAGCTGACACTTGGCACATGCACTCGTTGTCATTGGCAACAAATTTAATAAAATTTTCAGCCCCATCCTTCCACTCCCGCCCCCACCAAAAAAAAGTCAGTTTTTCCTGTTCTACAAGAGGAAGATAACGTAAATATTAATGATTCTGATTTCACGAAATAAAATTCCCGATAACTACGATAAAAGAGATTCTTTTTAAAAAAATATCTCAAGTGCTTTTGGTGCGCAATATTTTCTAAGGTTTATCAGAAATTGTTGGTTCAATAATCATCATCATCATCAGGTCCCCTAGTCCTTCGACCGTTGGAGCGCCACAAATGACATGTACACTATTCTTCTCCATTCCTCTCGGACTTCTGCCCTACGCATAGCATCGCCTAGTTTTAATCCTGTCCATTCTTTGATATTATCTTCCCATCTTTTTCTTTGTCTTCCTCTTCTTCTTCCTCCTCTAGTAGTGCCAATAATACTGCAGTGTAAAAGCGGATGGTACATTAGAATATGAACATAGTTCAGGGGCGTGGGAAAAATATGTAAGTTTGCGAGCCTTTGGCCCGGGGGAGGGGGGGGGAAATCCCTAAGTCGGATCCTTCTAAAGTGCGTTACTTGTATCTATGTTCGGTCAAACTAGCAGCCCCTGCCCCCTCTCACCCACCACCGCATTGATCGAAATTACATTTTATTTCAGGATTTACATCACAAGGGGTAACAAAATAAGTTATTTGTTTGTTTGATTTATACATATTATGTTGAGTGTGTCGTTTTATGGGTTACATATCAGTGGCGCGATGAGATATGTTGGAAACGTCCAACAATGACGTGGAGAAAAACAATTTTTTTTAATGAAACAAACACAATTAAGCTTTCAAAAAAAAAAAAAATGTATTTGTACATTCCTATTTTAAAAAACAACACCAACTATTTGCTCAAATTCACTTTTGCGAAAGTTGCAACTTTGGTTGAAATTTTTGTTCACCACCTTTTTTTAACTATGAAGTAACGAAATGTGATAGACAATTTTTTTTTTCCTGCCTCTAGCTACTATCTTTTATTTAATGCAGGGGTGCGTAGTTCGACACGCTAACAGGTAAATCTTGTGGAATACTTAGCTAACATCATATAGCAGCTTTCGTAAAAAAAAATTAAATTCCAATATGTTTAATAAAATGGAAAATAGATTCGTCATTCAAATATCCATTAGTTGCAAATAACTGCGGGTCAATATATCTGTCATTTATTATCATATCACTTAACATTAATGTATTCAGAAATGTACTGCGTTGCCACAACAACCCTGAGACTTAATTACCAAATCGGTAAGTTTTATTTCACAACGCGTCGTTTGTTCACATATCATCTTATAAATAAGTGCCATTTTCATCAAACATAGTCTTGTCACCAAGCATAATATCAATAAGTGTCTTTTTAACCTAACGTGGTCTTGCCAATAATCATAATATCAATAAGTGTCATTTTAATCAAACGTGTGTCTTGTCACCAATCATCATATCAATTAGTGTCATTTTAATCAAACGTGGTCTTGTCACCAATCATCATAGCAGTAAGTTTCATTTTAACCTAACGTGGTCTTGCCACTAAACATAATATCAATAAGTGTCATTTTTATCAAACGTGGTCTTGTCACCGATCATCATAGCAGTAAACTTCATTTCAATCGCAAGTCGTTTATTAACCGGTTGTCACGTCAATGATTGTCACGTCAATGATTGTCACTCAACGTTAGGCGGTCAATACTAGCTCGAAACGTAATGTAAAAAAAAAAGAAAGCCTGTCTCTCGTGTTTGACTTTTTGACTTTGCCGAGGCTGCGAGAGCTTTAACTAAATATCATGCTGCCATTTTTTTGTTGACTTGATTAACGTCTGTATAGGCCTTGCGTCTGTCGTAAGTGGCTGCTTGCGAGCAGCAATTATCCGCTTGGAGCCGGTCGATAGCGCATAAAGAACTGCGGGGGTGAGAAAGAACAGAACATATCAGTGGATCGTTGTCTATTAGTACAGAGACGAGACGACACTCGACTCATACTCAGGGCGGAATTCAGACTTGCTGAGGCCCTAGGCTATACAAAGTCCAGACGCCCCCTACCGTTTGAAATTATTTGAGGTGGTCAAAGAAAAGTTAAATATATATATAGCAGGCAGATTGTGAGGCCCTAAGCTGTAGCCGGCAGATTGTGAGGCCCTAAGATTTAGCGCATACGTAAATCGGGCCTTGCTCATATGGGGCAGAAATAAACCTAAAAGCCTACTTTGCTGGAAGTTAAAAAAAATATAGGTAGCCTATATATATTTTATGTATATATACATATAAGTTTTACTGTTGATAAGGGAATATAAAAAATACCACTAATTTTATTGTTCACAAAGGAATATGAAATATATCACTTGTTTTGTTATTGATTTATTGATCGACGCGGTAATAATGTACTGATATTCTGGCAAGCGGCCATTGTTGAGGTCAAGGATATATTACTATTACGGCGAGATTCTCATAAATATTTCCCCCCATCATTTAGTTTCACATCGATAGCTAAATGTATACTCTCAAAACACGAGGCGTTTATAAATTTAATAAAGTGTTCAGTTAAAAAACATATCAGTGTTATGTGACTTTCATAAAAATTTGAGTTTTATTTTATGTCCAGTTGAGAACTTGGCGGTGTTATGTTACAACATGGCTTTGCTATGTGCCTTTCATAAAAATGTTCATTTAAAAACATGGCGGTGTTGTGTGACTTTCAGAAAATGTTCAGTTTCATGTTCAAGCCATTAATGGAAGAGGGGGAAAAACAACTTCAAAAGTTATAGATAATATCTTTCTTGATGTACATATATTTCATCTCATCCTGGGTGTCTACTTAGACAGAACACTAACTATGAAAAATCACATTAACATTTTCTAGAGCTGCGCAGAATTAATCATATCAGACCTTTCTTAACGTTGGATGCATCAAAGAGGCTGATGTCTGCATTCGTTCCATCACGCATGGACTACTGCAATGCTCTCATGGTGGGTCTTCCAGCTACGCTCCTGGTTAAAATTTAAAAAACAACAGAATAATGCGGCTCGAATTGTTCTTCGTAAACGCAAATTCGACCATGCTAAAACTCTTCTGAGAGAACTGCATTGGCTGTCGGTCCACGCTCGCATAGAGTACAAAATTGCAACTCTGTGCTACCGCTGCTTGCATGACCTGGCGCCGTCCTATCTCCAAGCGCTCATGACGCCTTATGTACCCACTAGACAACTCAGCTCATCCGATAGTGGCAAACTCTCGATACCGCGTGTTCGCCTTGAGACTTACGGAAAGCGCACGTTCGCATTTGCTGGCCCAACCATTTGGAACACTCTTCCTGACGCTCTCAGACACAGTCAGACGCTGAAGTCCTTCAAGACGAATTTAAAAACTCATCTATTTCGCAAACACCTTATGGGGTGAAGTTGTCTACCATCTTTTTCAGCTAGTTATTAACTCTCAGCTTTGTTTTTGTACCGCGCTTCGAGCCTTTGGGGATGAAGCGTGATTTTTCAAATGAACTTTATTATTATTATTAATATCCATTAATAAATAAAAGAAAAAGAAGTTTAATATTTAAGATTAGCTACAAAATAAAATTTGAGCGTTTCTGTAAAATATACCCCCCCCCCAACCCCAAATATATCCTAAGAGATTCTAATAAAAACATATTAGAGACAACCATGATTGTTTGTATATATATATATATTCACTCAATCCAAAAAAATAAGGATGTTCCGATATCATGGTCAGGTCTTTTCTGACCATGTGATAGCTTTTTTTATTTTTTTTATTTTTTTTATTTTTAAAGTTTGATATTTAATCTGTAAATACAGACTTCAACTAAATTGTATTGATTTTTAAAAGCTCAACCCGGAAGATATATTGAATTTCCAAAAAAAAATGCAGATGACACTAAATGCAAACGGAGCAACCGAGGATTGTGCGTTCCGGCCCGCCAATCTTTTCTCTTGATGAGGGAATATATATGTGATGGATTTGTAATGGAGAGTATTGAATAGCAGACGCATGTTCGGCAAACCCGTGGCGTATCGTCTGTGACAGAGTGGAGAATAGTTTATCCGCCATGAATCTTACATTACACACCTTTGCAGAGCTTAATGAACTATTCCGCCAGACTCAACAAACAAAAAGTAAAGAGATGAATCTAAGTGTAGGGGAATGAATGTTGTAGTTTGTTTCAAATATCACGACATTATCCACGGGAAACCGCCTCAATAATGTATGTGTAGCAAAAGTGGTGTAAAACACACGTGAACCGCTGGATGAGCGATTTTTTTTTCAATCTCTGCTCACTGGATCAAAGGCCAGGCTAGGGGGGGGGGGGCAGAGGAGACAGTTGTCCTTGGGTGCCAGGCTAGTTAGGGTCGCCAAATGTGCCTTGATATTATTGTATTGAAGAAAATAATGGGTTTGAAAGTTACGTGATGTTACAAAATGTTAAAATATTACATAATGTTACATAATGTTACAAAATGATAGAAGGGTTAGATGATGTTACAAACATATAAATGCAGGTCATCCGGTGCATTCCATTAGACGTGAATTAAAGTGAGTTGGAATCGAGCGTCGTCACGTGACGCGCGTGTAACGTATGATGAGAGCAGTACTGGGAGGAGAGTGCAGGAACGGTCGAGACTCGGCAATTAATTAGTACACCATCAGGAAATGAAAAAAAAAATCAAATTCCGATTACCGGTGTAACATCAAATTGTGAAGACGGGTGCTGAGCACCCCAAACACGGTTAAGCATAATGTTACGCGCAATAACTTCACCGTTCGGGGCAATCATCCGCGAAACCGTATTTTACCCGTTAATGTACAACATATTGCACCGTAGAAAAGATATACGTGAATAAAATAGCCGCGAAGAGTTCTTAATATCTGGTAGAAAACTAACTCTTGATATTTGTTAACTCATTCGCTAAGAGATTCAGGGCGGTATCAAATGGATTGGTTGATTAGTAGTGTCCCTTTGTACCCTTGGATCAAACTTATTTCCAAGGATCAGTCAATTAATTACATCACGGATATGATTTGCTTTGCGAAAATATTAGCCATATTTTTTTAGTTTCACATCTTTCAAAGGATACAACTTTTTAAATATTTTTAAAAATTATTTTTACAAGGCGAAAGTAGCCATTCTCCGAGAATCTGATATCTATTGCTCGTTTATTCACACCAGATAACCAGCGAGGCGATCGGACCATCCACAATGCGGATATGAAAGTCGGCGAGGCTCGGCTGGGAAATTGGACATTTCAGTGATTAATACACATTTTTTGTGGACGTGTTGCCTGCCATGTAGTACAATGCGCTTCATTGATTTGAAAAAGAGAATGGGTTTTCGCTTCAATTTTGCCTTAACAAGACGACTTTAGAGTACCAGGTGGCTTACACAATGATCCATATTGAAAAAGCTAATTTGTTAACTTTTGCGTAAAAAGTTGTACAGGATATGAAAGTTTTGAACACATTGAAATATCCGTCGACGTTATTGATTCATTGCGCTCAAATATTCCCCCCCCCCCTCTCTCTCTCTCTCTTCAGCCACCCCTTGTTGTAGACTCGTCGTAAGAACTTGCACTGTATAACGGCAGTTATAGGTTTGAAATAAAAACGCATGTGATTTGAATGGAGAGGTTTGTGTTTAGATCTAGGAATGATGACCGACATGGCTTTAGAGCTGTGTTTTTATATCACACACTGCAATTGTATGTTGTGATTATCGCCGGAGAAAGAACTTTCTTGAAAAATAAAAACGTGCCGCGGGAAACAGGAAGAGTCTGTATAGACCAGGATCGATGATCAATATAGAACTGGAATTATTTTTCTTTGACAATTTTACACGCTACAGTAAGGCGTTACGTCCCTGTATGAAAAAAAAAAAACATAATAACATACAAACGAACAAGCTGACCAAAAACAAAATTGGCAGCAATGGAAGAGGACTAATGGTTGTTTTCGCCTTTGCTTATGTTGAATATTAAAAATAAAAAAACGCCAATTCACCACCTTGAATATCCAATTGATTTTTTATTTATTGACAATCTTTACAGAACGATGTCAATTTTTTTTTCTAATTGCTACGCGATTGAACATGCCATTAAAATTTTAGCGCCATTGTTCAGATAGATTGTCAGTTGCGTCATTCGTCACGAGAACTGACGTTGAAATAATTCGACCCACAGAAACAAATGGAGGAGTAGTTGAAAGGGACACCCCCCCCCCCTTCCCACTAGACGCCTCGTCGGTGATGGATTCCATATCCACTTCGTCATTCTTTTTTTAGAATCGTCTGTTTGAAGACGGCTGGTGTTTTGTTTCTTCACTTTAACGATGACCTGGAAACACTCGTTAATAATGTAAAGATATCCAGGGCCTGCACTGTGGGGCGCCATTAACCGTGTTTAAGAGAGTGATCAATCTTTGGATGGGGTCTTAAAGCAGGGTTCATAGCCACAAGGAGTCGTTGCCTCAGGGATTCTCAAAAAGTAGGGTTTAATCACAGGTCGCAAGGGTCAGAGATTATCAATATATTTTTGTTTCCTAGGGAATGCCAAAAATAATGATTAGAGTTAAGATGATATTTAAATTATTTGCCAATTTGGAATAACGTCGTAAATCTTGGCCAACGGGACATTTGGTTTTTATTACTTAGTTAGTATATTCATGGTTGGACAGGATGGTCTAATATATCAACATGTAATGCAGAACGATCTTCAGAAATAACTAGTTTCCTAACGGTTGACTTGCTGTGTTAATAAAGGGCTATCATATGTCTGTAATGAACACACTTTTGTCGCTCCGAGTCTGTTGCTTTGTTTTTGTCAAACACCATTCATATTTTTTTTTTCGCCATCGCCGATGAGTTTCATATCCGTCATGTAACCATCTGCCTTTGATTTACTCCTAACAGATTCCTGTCAATGTATACTGGCGTCATAGCGGTGACGTCACAGAACCTGACCCCGACGTCGCGCGGGCTCGCCATCACACGGCACTTCCTCAAGCCGACCATAAGGCGGACCAGGGGCGGCTACTCCAGCCTTACGGCGTTCGTCGTTACGTGCCTCGTGTTCGCAGGGGTCAACATATTTCTGCACCTGCCGCACGTGGCCAACAGCGAGCGTGGCTGCTTGTGCGTGTTCTATTGACAAGGTCAGTGAAGACATCGCCGAAAGGCCTATTTAATCTACGGTTAGTACCAGCGAATCTCCAGCTTTGTTATTTCACGACTTTTTAACCTGTTACACACACATGTGACACACATGTTACACACACATGTTACTCACACATTTCACGCACATGTTACACACACATGCTATACACACAAGCAACGCATTAAAATCTTTCCAGCCCATATTTCAAATTAATTAATTATTTTCTTTTTTTGAAAAATAATAATTCGATAATTTGAAAGAGTTTTTCTTACACAGCGTGAGAACCCCTGGTTTATACAATAAAAAATTGAATTATTATTTATTGATTATAAATTTGGTTGCAGTACAAGTTTCGACGGCACCTACTGCCTCTACGTGACACAAACTGCTTCTACATGACTCCAAAGTGGCATCTGAATCTTCCAGTTTAAAACAGTACGGTCAAACGACCCGGACATGGTGGCGGGGGTGTCTCTCGAACAGGGAGGGAGTCGGTAGGAATGCGACCTAAAGTCGTGACAAGAATTTTAACTCTTCAATTGAATACTACCTCAAATCCAAAAGCAGTTCTTTCCCATTGACTTTCCCAGTTATCTCCGATTTCTCCCGCCAGTCTTCTAAAGCGCGAGTTGAGCTTATAAAGCTCTCAAGCGTTCTTCTAGTATTTTAACTTTTTCTATACTGACATTTGTGTTTCAGACTTGTGTTGCTGAAACCTTCACATGGGACTATACTGACGTTTGTGTTTCAGACTTCTGTTGCTGAAACCTTCACATAGGACTATACTGACATTTGTGTTTCAGACTTCAGTATCTGAAACCTTCACATGGGACTATACTGACGTTTGTGTTTCAGACATCAGTATCTGAAACCTTCACATGGGAAAATACTGACATTTGTGTTTCAGACTTCTGTTGCTGAAACCTTCACATGGGACTTACTGACATTTATGTTTCAGACTTCTGTTGCTGAAACCTTCACATAGGACTATACTGACGTTTGTGTTTCAGACTTCAGTATCTGAAACCTTCACATGGGACTATACTGACATTTGTGTTTCAGACTTGTGTTGCTGAAACCTTCACATATGACTATACTGACATTTGTGTTTCAGACTTCAATATCTGAAACCTTCACATAGGACTATACTGACATTTTTTTTTCAGACTTGTGTTGCTGAAACCTTCACATAGGACTATACTGACGTTTGTGTTTCAGACTTCTGTTGCTGATCAGATAAAATTTTATTTTATTAAATTGTACATCTTCATCTTCAGCACATCAATAATTACATATTTATACCAAGAAAACATGAAGAAAAAAAATTAAAAACAGGAAATCAAGACTTGTATTTCCCTTGGGACACTGCCACATGTAAATATGGTATCCATTTGAAACAACAGAGTTTACTTTCATAGGGTCATCTCCTAGCACACAGTTATTCAAGAAATTGCTTGCTTTTTTTTTTGAAGGATTCCTTTATATATATAATTTTTTTTAAACATAAAAATGCGTCCATCAATCCTACAATATGCTTATCTTTGTCTTGTTCCCTTAGACCACGCTGATGTTCGCATAAAACTCTTTCAAATAAGACATCCGCAAACTATAACGTCATGCGACGTGTTGATACATTCGCTTGGCTTCCTTTGTTTGTTTTTTTACATTGGGGATGGTGCCCCCACTTAAAATGGACTTAGATTTGACTGACTTAAAGTTTTGACTCTTATCGTTCTCAGATTTAAGTCAGTCGCACATCATCGGAGTTACTCAACCTAGACAAAGGTCAAGAAGGATGATGCCTAGCCGGAGTGTCTACACTTAACCGTTCAGATTTTTACAACAGCAAAAAAAAAAAAATCACGTGGTTTAAACGTCAGAAAAGAAATTCAAGGGTTGTTGACAACAACCCAGGCATCCTTAACGACCGACGCAAACCGAAAAAGTAAAGATCAGTCAAGTATTTTTGGAGATAATACCCGAAACGTCCGCCGACACAACACACCCTCCCAGCCACAGTAGAGATCGAGACAGAGACCCAGCAAGGGATTCCCACCATGATCGAGGTGTGCGATGAGGTGTGCTTGGCTCTCTGCCGGGACCAGTCCTCCGGCAACGAGACGCTGGAAGCCTTGTGGACTTGCCTGGCACTCATATGTAACGTCACGGTGGAAGACCACCAGCGGAACGCGTTTCTCGGCTACCTGGCCAACTGGTCAGTGGATCCCAACACCGGCAACTACAACAGCTGTAAAACTGAGATGACGTATTTCATAAATACGGCCAACGGGTGAGTTTTGATTCCTGCTGATAGCTAGGTCTTAGGAAGCCATGCCGTGAAATGAACAGAGGAAAGGGTTTAGTGAGAGAGATATGAAATTCGGGTTTTGCGTTTCTCAAGAGTCTGTCTGTGTGTGTTGGGAGGCCGGTAACGCTTGTAAAGCTAGCTACTATTGAGAACTTAGGAAGCTGGGGGTGTGAAGGATTGAAGGTAGGGAGGGGTTTTATGGTGACGATTGGGATTTTGGGGTTAAATCTAAAGGTGTGTGTTTGGTCGGCGTTTTTCTTTTCGTTTTTAGTAGTGTAAAGGCTTTAAAAAAGTGGGGTGTGTGTTTAAAACGCGTTTCCTGGTAAACAATCAATGTGTTCAGCAATTAATGTAATGCCACGCAAGGAAATCTCATTGGAATATATATTTTAATTAAAACATTCAATCTGGTTATCGCAATGCAAGGCTTGTTAAATTAACGAAGATGAAATAAAACAATTTCATTTTGTATTCGTCTATTTTCGTTTATGTTTTAGGTACGCAATTCCAATCAACGGATACATATCACCGGTGCTCGTCCTACTAACCGTCATCAACAACACCCTGGTGTGCATAGTCCTACTCAAGCCGCACATGCGCAGCCCGACCAACGCCATCTTGATTGCTATGGCGTTGTCGGACATGATGACCGGGCTGTTTCCGGTTCCGGTGTTCATTTACTTCTACGCCACCGAGAGGGTGAACGAGTGGATCCCGTACAACTGGTGCTACGTTATATACGTGCTGGAGGATTACATCCCCACCATCTTCCACACGGCATCCATATGGCTGACCATGGCGCTGGCCATCCAGCGGTACATCTACGTGTGCCACTCCTTCAAGGCCCGGACCTGGTGCACGACGCGCAACGTCATCTACGGCACCGGCGCCATCTACCTCATCGCCACGCTCAGCCACGCCCCGAGGTTCTTCGAGAACTACCACATCGAGACGCGGAGGCCGTCGCGGATCAACCACAGTGTCCAGGTCTCGGCCTGCGTTATAAACTGGAGGCCGTGGATCGCGGCCCACGTCAACACCTACTTCAGCATATACTACTGGTTCAGGGTCATCTTCATCAACCTGATCCCGTGCGTGTCGCTCGTGGTCATGAACGCGCTGCTCATATACGCCATGAGGGTGGCAAGGCGGAGGCGCATGCAGCTGCTCAGGCAGAACAAAAAGAGCGAGAGCCGGAAGCTGAAAGAGTCCAACTGCACGACCTTGATGCTGGTCACGGTCGTGGGTCTGTTCCTGCTGGTGGAGTTCCCGCTAGGGGTCATAATGGCACTGCTGATTATCAGAGAAACGTTTCAAATACTGTTTTTCGCCCCGGAAGTGTGGAAGGTGAGTTTAAACTGTTTGCTAACTGTTCTTTGAAATATGTTTTTTTTTAGTGATAGAGCAGTCAAGGCCACTGGTTCTAAAACCTGTACTCTTCTGAGCCCTACTAAGGGGCGCCATGAAGATTTCTCAGGTGCTACGCGATCGGTCCATTTTATTTTAGTGATAACAGTAGTCAAGGCCGGTTTTTCCGAAACCTGTGCTGTTCTGAGCCCTAATAAGGGGCACCGCGAGGATTTCTCAGGTGCTCCGCAAACGGCCCAGGAAACTCCAAAAAACTATGTACTACATAAGGTGTGCTTTTTGAACTCCACCATGGAATTCGATTGATACATGATTATGCTTCCTCCCCTCAAAAAAAAATATAAAAAAATCGACACACACTTTTATTTTAACTTTTTAAAGGATAAAATACTCGACAGCCTCAGACTGCATTGCCTTGAGAACCACTGTCACTTATAACTTTGCCTTTCATACAATGCAGACCGGCGGGCGGCATAATGGTGGTCGTCTAATCGAGACACATTTCCTGAATGATTTATCTTGTACTGAAATAGCAGGCGCTAAATTCTTCCTATATTAGTTTGAACACCCGAATCGTCTATTCAAAATTATTTTTTTTGTTGCTATATTGAGCTGATCGTAATCTTTCTTTTAGGGATTATCACGAGCGTTGTTTTAAACGGGGGCCCGCTTTATCTGGAACGGGTATCTTAAATTACGCATGTGAATTAAATAAATGTGGAGTTTTTTTTTGGAACTGTCAAAATGTAGGCAGTTGAACTATTTTCTGATGACCTGTAATAGCAGTAAAATTAATGATTAATGGTAATTGCTCCTGGTGCGGTCTGCTTCCTCTTGAAACCCGCCACCCGCAAACCCGACATGCAGTATGTTAATAGAACAGAGTAAATAAAAAGGCTGCCGCGCTGCGAGTATCATACATGACGTCTCGACTCCGTTTATTAGGTTGACTTAATTTTTTTTTCTTTAGGGTTGGCGACTCTTATTCGGTGTGGTTGTTGTTTTTTTCTCGCGTTCCTCTGTCGCACAGCGAGCTTCATACAAGATGTGTAATATAAGATTACCAATATGTTTTAGTCGCTCGAATATTTCGATCAGTCTCAATATCTGCCTCGCAACCTGTCTGCTGTACAATTTTCTACGATGGCTGGGTTTGGTCTCGGGTCGTTGTTCGTAAAGCGGCTCGCAGCAAAACAACAAGCAAGTGTTTTGCACTGTTGATGAGGTCACTTCGTGGTTTTTTTCCCACTACACAAGCGTCGTGTGTGTGTGTGTGTGTGTGTGTGTGTGTGTGGGTAGGGGTACTTTCTGCATGAAGTCTTCTTCCAGCTGATTTGTCTCACTCTGATGTTTTAAAAATCTTCCCCGAAACCCACCACCACATCTAACCTCACCCCCCCCCTCCGCCCGCAATTTCTAATTTTTGTGTTCGATCATCTCCCCAGCGAACAACAGCGTCCTCAATCCATTTTAATTGCTTTTCATCCCGCACCTTAGAAAGCAATTTTTGAAAGTTAATTACCCCCAATTACCTCCGTAAAGCTGTTTCTCTCCTTTCGGCCATAAATGACCTGTTTAAGAATCACACACACTTTTAGATTAGCGCCCCCCCCCCCCCCCATTTTTCCGTCATTTAATGGAATTTTAACTCCACTCTATTCCTCACCCCCATCCACCCCCACACCTCCCACCACCATCTCCCACCTCCATCCCTACCATCAACGCGTTAATTACAGTTTTTTTAAAAATAAAAATGTAGAAAAGAGTGTTGCGATATAGAGTTTAAGTGCGGTGCTCACTTTTGGCCGAGGCCTAACATTTGATGACTTGCTTACGATAGCATCGGCAGAACACGTCTGCTGGCTGATTAAAGTTTGACGCCGACGGATGCGCATGCTGATGATTTCAAGGCACTTCAAGGGAATTTTTAGCTTTAAACAATAATTATGCGTAATGACAGACCAACAGCTTTTAGGAGCTTCATATTTTACTGTTATGCTCAAAACAGTAGGGCAGAGTAAATGAAAAAGAAGCACTTCAGAAGTTCCAAGAGAATTTGTACTGTGATAGTAAGCGTGGTTTCTCTTGCCATAATTTCAATATAATGATTACTATTTGGGAGAGAAAGACTCGTCATGTTAGTAGGAGATCAACAAATCGTCATGTTAGTAAGAGATCAACAAATCGTCATGTTAGTAGGAGATCAACAAATCGTCATGTTAGTTATAAACCAACATATAAACTGTTATTAAGCATAAAAGTCCACACCAAAATCGTATAAAGTCGACTACAAAAACCTAAGAAGTCCATATCCAAATCATAAAAAGTCCACAACAAAATCCTGAAAAGTCCACACCAAAATCCTGCAAAGTCCACACCAAAATCCTACAAAGTCCACACCGAATAATACAAGTTCAAAATCGAATCTTACGAAGTCCACACCAAAAGTTATAATTCATTATCACAAAAATGATGTTAATGTATCGAGATTGCATCTCACATTGCTTACATCAGTAACATGTTCTACGAAAGAGATCAAAGGGACCCTACAGTCTCGTAAAGGAAGTCACTATCGCCAACTTCAGTTAATGTTTTAATACAGTTCCTATCTTGTGGCGACTCCCAATCACAAAATTATTTTCGTTGCTAATTCATTACTGTCGAGTACATATGTTTTCCGATGATCTTAGGCAACCCCCGGGAAAGGGTCGTACGACCCCCAAAGGGGTAACAACCCACAGGTTGAGAACCGCTGTTCTAATACATTAAGTGAAACGTCTAATCTTAATTTATATATAAATCATTTTTTTTTTAAATATATAATTTCAAAATATTTTTACTTTTTTTTTAAGCATAATAACTTTTCATTCCGCCCCCATTTTCTTCCCCGTTCCCCGAGATGACATTCACAATTTCGCTCGTAAATTTGTTTATTTCCCTCCACCGGTTCGGCGCACAGCTCCGTCCTAATGGCCTTTTTGGCCCGCGTAATTTTTCTGCACTGTTCCCGGGTACTGCGCCGATGACCCCTGTAACTTGAAACGTGTTCGTCACATCTTTCATTAGGGCTCGCGATGAATGCGTTTGTTCCGACGGACGCCTCGGACGACTCTGGAAAATAACCTTGGGAAAGTTCGCCTCAATACTATTAATCTAAGCAGGCCACGGGGAATAAAAGTTCATCATTAAATTTGAACATCCTAGCCAGCGGTTTGTGTTGAGGTTAAGGCCGAGAATAAGACCATTGCTTAGGACCGGGACTGGGCAAATTTGGGGATGGGGAGTGGGGGAGGTCGCTAAACCTATCAGATTCTCTCGTGACGATCATTTGACAAATTGTCTTATTTACTACGTGGCCCGAGGAATCGTTAGTATACTAAGTCTTCAATAGAAAATCTTTTGTGTAAATAAATCAATCATAACAATAGGTCATGACATGTTTCAGCGAAAAGGAGCAAATATTTACCACAAAATAGACCTTCCAGTAGATAACAAGAAAGGCTTACAATAGGTATGCCACATAGAAGTAAGCCATGAAAAAGATGTTCTATTAAATATCTTAAGTAAGCAATGAAATAATTATTCTGGTTTTTATCTATTTTAGTTTGAAATCTATCTATCTATCTATCTATCTATCTATCTATCTATCTATCTATCTATCTATCTATCTATCTATCTATCATCTATCTATCTATCTATCTATCTATCTATCTATCTATCTATCTATCTATCTATCTATCTATCTATCTATCTATCTATCTATCTATCTATCTATCTATCTATCTATCTATCTATCTATCTATCTATATATCTATCTATCTATCTATCTATCTATCTATCTATCTATCTATCTATCTATCTATCTATCTATCTATCTATCTATCTATCTATCTAAATATAAAATCTCTATTGCTGAATTGCACGAAATTCAATGGAAAAATGCAGACATCCTCAGATGCCTATTAGAGAGATGTTACGAATATTATCCCAGCACATCGAGTTTATGTGGACTTTAAAAGAGTATTTGAGAGCATCAAAAGAAAATATCTATTTTGCGACTCTGCAGGAGTTTGGCATACCCAAAAAACTGACAAGACTGATACATGTAACACTGAACAACTCAAAAAGCAAAATCAAGGTTTAGGTTGATTATTCAAGATAGTTTCAGATTAGACGAGGCCTAAGACAAGAAGATGATTGTCTTATTTGCTATTTAACCTAACATTAAAGAGACTTAAAAGAAGCATACATATCGACCATGACACCCGAGGAACAATAACAGGATACTTTCTGATGGAAACCCAAGACCCACAACAAAAATCCACTGTCTACAACAAGTGCCTTCAGTATCTTGCTTATTCTGATGACATGACACTGTTAGTGAAAAGTAGTCAAGATGAATCAAGAGCCTTTGTTGAATTAGAAGACGCATCACAACAAGCAGGGATGGAAGTTTACATTAAGAAAAAATGCATGACTATGTTACGAGAAGAACAGACTGATGAAACTACTAAAATTAGAAAGGTCACTTAGAAAAAGTAAATCATTTCAAATACCTTGGATTGTTATTTAATGGCAAAAAATGATACCACTTACACAAATAAAGGAAAGAATATGGGCTGCAAACAAGGCATATTTCAGTAGTCAGGAAATACTCAAAAGTAAAAACATAACAAGAAAAACAAAGAAAACTATTTGTAAAACTGTAATCAGACCAGTTGAAAACTTGGACCCTAACAAAAACGGCAGAAAATCTATGAGAGAGTATAATATTCCGTAAAATATATGGACCAACAAAGGATGAATGTGGATGGAGAATACGAACTAACTATGAATTGTATAGTCTATATCAGGATCCCACGATAGTAGCAGAAAGGGAAAAAAGACAATCTACGTTGGGATGGACATTTACAAAGAATGCCAAATGACAGGGGAGTTAAGAAGGTGCACCATCAAAAACCACAGTGGAAAATGACTCAAAGGCAGACGTTGGCTTAGATGGATGGATGATATGGATTGGGATCTAAGCAGCATGGAGAAAAAATGCATCGGTTAGGTCTGAGTGGCAGGAACTGATGAGGCAACCCAAAGCCCTACATGGGATGTAGCGCCTACTGGGATGGGTGGTCATCATTGACGCCTGACTATTTCTTAAATGTATGCATGAATTAAAAATGCTTTGAATGACTTTGACATTACTGGACCTCTGATAGTCTCAGCACGGGTCCACAGCTTCATGTGCCTATCTCCTGAATAGGGACCTAATAATGAATGATTTATGAAAGTGAAAGTAAATAGCTCGCCCCTCCATCCGTTTGGAGGCCTCAACCCCACACATACTCAAAAAAAAAAAAAAGGAATATGAAAAAAGCAAAGTTGCATGTCATCGCAAATTGTAAACCATGACTCGTTTCACAAAGGCACACTGCAGAATTTTTCGACAGCACAGCGAGCTCAACGTCAGCCTCACAAGCACGCGATCCCGGTCAACTCTTCTCCATCAAAGCGGGAGGCGAACCCCCCAAAAAGCACGTTGTGTCAGTTTAACATCAATGACAACGACATCAAATGACCCCCCCACCCCACGCCCCCGCCCCTTGTCTAAACGTGGAGCAGAACACACACATAAAAAGACCTTAGAGTAAAGCCCAACAAGCATAATTTGTTAATTAACGGACGTTTTGTCTACAAAGATGACCTCAGAGGGAACACATGCGTGTTGTGGGGTGGACCATCCTGATAGTGGTAAACTTTCAAGATGTCAGTCAGAAATACATACTTTACTAACGAAGCTGACAACCCCCTTTTTTTAACTAATTATTTCCATGTCACATCACACAAGCTACAAACAACATAATATAATTTAATAAGTAAGCACATAATTTTTATCACTGATGTTATAAACACGAGGTGCTTTTTTTAACTGTTTGGGGGGGGGGGGGGGGTTGGTCAGTGGCGTAGTGAGGGGGGGCAAGGGGGGCATCATGCCCCGGGCGCTACTCACAAGGGGGCGCCAAATGGTATATTTTACTATAATATAGTATGGTTTTCGAAAAAAGGGGGGGGGCGCTAAAAAGGTATTGGGGGGTCGCTAAAAAGGTATTGTGCCTGGGCGCGAGTTAAGCTCGCTACGCCACTGTGGTTGGTGGTGGAGCCTCATAAGACACAAATATTCTTTGAAAACTCTTCTTCAAACGGTTTCCTGGTTGTAAAATATGAATTTGAGACCACCCTGTGAATAATTTTTAACTTAATTCTTAATTCATAAAACTTTTCCAAATCCTTAGCTTAACAAACTGCATATATAAAAAAAAAAAAACATTCTAAAAATCTAAAAGAAATAAACCCTCATTTAAATCTGAGATCGATATTCTCATAACAGAACAACAATTGGACCCATTTCTGCCATCAATACCGGTCCGACCATAAATCTAACGCACATCCGGCACAAACCTCCGCTGACCTTCCCCCACCCATGTACGGCCCTATCTGACACGTCATCGCCGAGGCTGGGATCTACGAGAGCCGGCACAATGCTCAAATGCAAATTGTCGAGATGATATCACGGGGGCTCGTCCACAATATGGAGGATCACGGACAACCCGACTTGCTGGAACGCATGTCCGCCCTAGACTTGTGATTATGTTGTGATTTTTTTTTAAAAAATATGGGTGTGTGTGGGGGGGTAGGATATGCTAGAAAAAAGGGGCCGATACCAGAGACATCAGAAGTCGGCATGGCGGGAATAGCCTCATCTTGACAAGGTAATACCATGCTGAATGTTTTTTTTTTTCTTTTTTTCCCCCATTGCTTTTTTTTCTTATTGATATCAACTATGAAACCGTTAATGAATCACTTTGAGTCGTGTTAAAGTGACGAATGAGGAAAGCAGAAAATGCTTATCATGAATTCACGCAATAAAAATACGGATTTCTGATGCAATCTCATCAGTGGGGTGGTTATATTTATTATATTTTTTTTAATAGAAGCTGACCGAATTCGACATGCGTTTTGGCCGAATGTCATTTTTAGCTTTCGATTTCGTTTTGATTGCGCCGAAATCAGAAAATCACATTCACATTTTGGAATCCTTTTTTTATACCAAGATGGCGGCAGCATTTAGCAATTATGTTTTGTTTATTTCCCCTGGATTAATTCGTGGGAAACTAGCGTTTATAAAAAAAATAAAAAATTCATAGAATCCAACAAGCCAGGTTAGTAACTGAGTCTCAAATGTTAGGTCTTACCACCTTGATCAGCTGTAGATGGGGTAGGGCGGAAATTCTTAAACGTGGATAGCAACACTCAAAAAGAAATGTTTATCTTTCCAACTGGCACAATGTTGTGTAAAACTAATCCAATGTTGTATAGAACGAATCCAATGTTGTATAGAACGAATCCAATGTTGTATAGAACGAATCCAATGTTGCATACAAATAATACCGTAGTTATAAAAAAACAACTAATCCAATGTTGTATAAAACTAATCCAATGTTTTATACAACTAGTCCAATTTTGTATAAAATTAATCCAATGTTGTCTAAAACTAATCCAATGTTGTGAAAAAAACTAATCCAATGCTGTATGAAACGAACTCAATACTGTAAAAAACTAATCCAATGTTGTATAAAACTAATCCAATGTTGTATAAAAATAATCCAATGTTGTATACAACTAATCCAAAGCTGTATAAAACTAATCCAATGGTGTGTAAAGCTAATTAAATGTTATATACAAATAATCCAATGTTGTTTAAAATTAGTCCAATGTTGTTTAAATAATCCAATGTTGTATAAAACTAATCCAATGTTGTATAAAAACTAACCCAATGTTGTATAAAACTAATCCAATGTTGCATACAACTATTCCAATGTTGTATTTGTCCACTTCATAGTGTCAAAAAAATTTTTAAAGAACGATAGCACTAAAAATATATTTATGTTAAACCCTTGTTGGAACTTGGCTTTTTTGATCAGCGGCGTGGAAATAGGGTGAACATGGGGGGTGGGTCGCACTGAGCGGCATTTGTTTTTTTGTTTACAATACGGCGCGGCATGTTCACCCGACCACAGAAGTGTTTCGAGGCAGGGGCGGAAAATTATCTACTTGGATCAAAGACAAAATAATTTTGAGAAAGTTAAAGCAGTATACACTTATGCTTTCATTTTAAGACAAATACAGGTCTATAAAATGTATAGGTTAATGTGTCTGTCAGTAAACACAAAAAAGCAAGCACAAGTAATACATGAATATAAATTAAATTGTACATAGTATGTATCCAATCCAATTAAATTGTACATAGTATGTATCCAATCCAATTAAATTGTACATAGTATGTATCCAATCCAATTAAATTGTACATAGTATGTATCCAATCCATTTAAAAAAAAGTCAAGTGCAAAAAAAAAATGAAAAAAATGTTTATGTTTAATATCTGAAGAAGCGAGAGGACGCTAAACTACGTGGATATTTCCAAACGCGTGTACCCATAATGTGCTTGCATTCTGTTTCCTTTAATCTATGTAAAATGTCTTTATATATATTTATGTTCACAAATCTTAATAACACCTAATAAAACCTTGATATGGCTTAGAGAATTCACTGAATGGCTGTTTTTTTCACTAGTGAAATAATTTAATATAATTGTCTTAAGTTCACATTTTTTAATTATGTGCTGAAAATGTACAATGCAATCACAAAAAAATTTTCATTTGTTTGGATCAGTAAAAGAATATTTTCTTATCTTATATATAAATATATATAATATAATATAATATATATATAAGTATTGCTTCTGGTATTTCCTGGTTCCTTTGTGGAAGCCACCCTTCCCCCAACTCCACCCGTTTTATATTTAAAAGCACTGTGGACATAGGCTGTCATGCGTGAAGTGCGAACTCAGCTATTTTTTTTTCTTTACGGGCCGGTGATTATTATATTAATCAACGAAGGGCCGCGGCGGATATGCTGTGAGCCGTGCACGGTAAATAAAACTAAACTTTGAAAAGGATTCTCCACGTAACACCACGGGTCGTACGGCTAACGAGAGCGACCAAGGCTGTTGAATGCACCAAAACAAAAAAATATTTTCTTGTTGAAAAAAGTTGATAAAGTCTAAGGCCTTAAACTATGAATCATCTCCGGCTTGACCTTTACCTCACCCCCCCCCCTTTGCATTGCTTCAAACCACCCTAGTTACGCCACCGCAAACCCTCTACTGCAGTGCCCAATAATGTCAAACGGCCGTTAATTTTTAATGCAAGGGCGCAGTGCGTGCTCAGGTTGTCAATCGGAAAACTGAAGGTTCATTGCGGACAATGAGGCGTCGGACCAATATCGGATGTTGACCTTGAACTTGATGCACTCAAACAATTAATGACTCAACAGTTTATGTAAGTTAATTATTTTTTTTAAAAATGTATTCCCATGCTGCAATTAAAGTAATTATTTTTTTCAGAGTTAACATATCGAGAAAAGAAGAGAAAAACTACTTATTTAATCGTTGTATCTTGATTAAATGCACGCTGCTGTCACACGGGGAAGACTCGGGGGTCATCGAGATGTTTGTCCCCCCCCCCCCCCAATAACACAGAAAGCTCGTCTAGTACGCAAAACCGTATGATCCATTCCCCATTATAATTTATCAGGTAAAGATGATCTTCTACAGTGGTTCCTGACTCGCGGATACCACTTTTAGAATCAGTGTGTGATTTTGGATGTGGGGGGGGGGGGGGTGTGAGAAGCCTCTTCTTATGTACATCATGTGCCTTACAATAAATAGCGTTTAGGAGTATTGTTCAGCCCCCCTCCCGCGGGATTGCCCCTTGAGAAGTGAGCACGGAGGACTGGTCAGTAACCACAGTCGGTAACCACAGTCGGTAACCACGGTCGGTAACCACGGTCGGTAACCACGGTCGGTAACCGCAGGTCGGTAACCGCAGGTCGGTAACCACGGTCGGTAACCACGGTTGGTAGCCACAGGTCTGCGATACCAGCAAAGGGTGACCCAAGATACATTGGTATCGGCGGGTGAAAAAAAAAATCCCAATTTCAAAGGTTCTAACGTAGAAATAAAATTAAATTGCAATTTGAACCCCCTCAGTTAAGAAATGAAGAGCGACAGCTGCAGTCCATCCATCAATCACAAGCATTAGTTAACGTTTTATAACATCAGAAGTATTGCATGTGTTACATCCGTTACAGTCACCTTATAATATTTGTTCAGTGTACGTTTGCAGTCTTTTTGGCGATTAGTGTTGTTAGTATATTGTATGTAACATCATCATCATCATCATGTCCCGTAGTCCATCGACCGTTGGGGCGCCACAGATGACATGTACACTATTCTTCTCAATTCCTCTCGGTCTTCTGCCCTACGCATAGCATCGCCTAGTTGTAATCCCGTCCATTCTTTGATATTATCTTCCCATCTTTTTCTCTGTCTTCCTCTTCTTCTCCCTCCTCTAGTAGTGCCCTGCACGATCTCTTTGGCGAGCCCTTGTTTTCTGGTCACGTGGCCGTACCACTCAAGTTTGCGCTTTTTAACAGACGTCAGGAGGTCATTGTATTGCCCTATTACCTGACGAATCCTTTCTTTTATTTGCTCATTGGTGATTTTGCTCTATAGCAGATGCCAAGAATGCCTCTGTAAAATCTCATCTCCATCGCCTTTTATATTCCTTTCAAGTTCTGCTGTTAATGTCCAGGACTCACAGGCATATAAGAAAATGGAGAGGATTAATGAGCGCATCAGCCTGATTTTGGTGCTGGGGGCACATGTAACACGTAAGAGGGAAATTTACCTGTCGTCTGTGCATTGAAGTTTGGACCCTTTCTCGTGAACTGGGGGTCACATGTGCTATTTTCCATTATGTTGGAATTTTCTGTTCTTGCCAAACTGTAATTAAAATTCCGTGTGTAAGACTGTGTGGTTCTTGTCCTCCATATTAAATAAGTTCTGCTGTGACGAGGTCTTCTCCAGAAGCATTGTGTTGTTTTTTTTTAAAAAGTAATTGCTTACTTCTGTAGTTTAGGTCCGGCTTAAAGGAAGTCCTTTTCGCTGGATCAGGGCTGGGGAAGCCGCTCTTCGTGAGTGGTCGGTCAAGAGCTTCGTCCTCAGTGCCGCTTCTGTCGATTGTTTGTCCATAAGATGGGTATTTTATTAAAGAGTCTTGTCCTCCATGTGGTGGTTTAAAATCTTCATTTAGTCCAGTGATTCCTAAAGTGGTCTATATCGCCCCTCACCCCGGGGGTCGACGACAACTTGCAAGGGGTCCGTGTAAGCGAGAAAAAATTTGGGGGTCTATGGGTCAACGATAGTGGATCTCATGTAAGCAGGTCGTGACATCTATTTTGTCATTCGATGAATGGAATAATTCACATACACAGATAGTACCTATTTACTTGCATAATATTACCTCATAATACAAGAACATATATCTTCCTACATACATAATAAAAGTACCTATGAAGTAAAAATTTAAAAAAACATAAAACTGTTTAAGAATTATTATAAACTGGCAGGTTATATCAGGTAAACAGGGGGTCTACACAAAACCGAAAAAAATGGCAAGTGTTCAACGAGAATAAACAGTATGGGGACCTCTGATTTATTCCATTGTCTGCATTTAGTATTGCACCAAAATATTCAGCCGAGCTCTCACTTACTTTACTATTGTCTCTGATTAATTCTCCATCATTGTTATCACATCTGAAATCTTGCATTGTATCCATCCTTTTCCCCTTTTAGTTTCATGTACATTCCTCTAATATGTTCCTCTCGTGATAAGTCTTCCTTTTCTTTTAATTTGGCTATTTTCCCATTCCTTTTTTTTTTTTTTTTACTTCCTACACTTTTTCTTTGCTTTCCTTCCAACTTCATTGAACATCTGTCTCGTAATTCTTGTTTCCCTTTGTATCATGATCATTCGTGCCTTGTTCCTTTCTTTAACAGTTTCTTTCTGAAACTCTCTGTGTTCATTATCAAGCCAGCCTACTCTGCTGTTAGGTTGCTAAAAATCCTAACACTTTATCCTGCTGATCTTTTCCTAGTATTTTTTGCCCCATCCCAATGTTTCCTTTATGTTGCTTTCCTTGTTTACTTCCCCCCTGTGATTCTTTCGAACTGTGCTTCCTTTTCTTTTTGGTTAGCTTTTACGGTTAGTGGGTCTTTGTTCAGTTTTTTTGGTAAACATTTCGTTCTTCGCGTGGATTTAGGCCGTTGTGTATTATGCTTATTCTCTTCTTAAAGTTAACCCTTACAAGTACATGGTCCTTGATAGCTTCTTGCATCTGGTATGTCTGATCCATGCATCTGATTGATTAGCACATCGTCAATTTGGCTATGAGTGATCTCATTTTGGTGAATTCAAAATAACCTTACGTATATTTTTGTGGGGACACCTATTGCTGCTAACCGTCATTCATTTCCTTGAAGCAAAGTCTATGAGCCTGATCTCATTGTCATTGGATTCTTCATGTACATTCTCATAGCCAAAATTTGCCATAAACTATTTTTCTTTCTCTATTTTGGCATTGAAGTCGCCAATCCCTATTTTAATATCATGTCGTGGTGCCTCAACATAGACCTTTTCCAGCTTCTCATAAAATGATTCTCTTATGTGACCTTCAGTATATCATCTGTGGGAGCGTAAACATTTATAAACCTTGTATTAAACATTTGCCTCTCACGGGCAAAGAGCACAATCTTTCATTCTTTGGTTCAAAAGCCATGACTGCGACGAGGGCTTCTTCATTTGCGGCAAATCCTGTTCCAAGGGTGTTAGTTTTGTTGCCACTATAAACTATGGTGTAGTCTTTTGTCTTGAGGATGTCTGCATTTTTCCATTGAATTTCGTGCAATTCAGCAATAGAGATTTTATATTTAATCAGTTGATCTATTGGGTTGTATAAAGCGCCTGCTCTAAACAGGTTTAGTAGGTTCCAAGTCGCAATTCAAAAATAATGTCCACATCCAGACATAGGTCAATTTCCATTGGAATCAGTCAGTGTTTAATTTTTTGTGTGTGACTTTCTTAATGTTTATTGTCTGTTACATGACCGTGTTGTTATCCTTGCGCACAACCGTCTTGCGTGCTGCCCCTAACAGCTCTCTAGGTATCTGCCTTAATTTTCGGGTAAGGTTCCTAAGCTTTTGTGGATCCGTCCACTACCCACAAGGCAGCAGATTCTGATTTTGGTCCGTCCCGGGTATTTTATTTCCCCATTACCCGCCATGACCGGTGGGATTTCCCCTATCCGCCCCCCCCTGGGGATGATCAGTATCTACGCACGAGGATGATAATGGCCAGGCGACAATAATATCCAGATGTAAAACATGGCCAGGCGACAATAATGTCCAGATGTAAAACATGGTCAGGTGTCATAAATGGGCCGGCGTTCATAATAACCAGGCGATAATAATGGCCAGGTGTCAAATATGGTCATGCGATAATAATAGCCAGGCGATAATAATAGTAAGAAAATATTTGAAGCTAACTTTTGTGTCGATTTGCGACCAATATGACAATGAGATCTGGAATCGAGGGGCTTCCCGCCCCCTCCCACCCCCCATTGCCACTGCGGTGAGAGCATTTAATCTTACCGTTCACATTTTAAATGTTAGAATAAATATAGATAAATCAGCAATCAAGGAGTTTTTTTTGTTGGTTTTTTTTTAAAATTGTAATGGACGATTGTTTTAATTTTTTTTTTTTTGGGTAGAATAAATGAATAATAATGTACACAAATTTTTATTGAAATTAAATTAATAAGATTATTTATATTTGATCCGTATCCTGCAGGTGCTGAGTCTCTTCTCAAACCTCTTCATCCTGCTGAGCTACCCGCTCAACTTTTTCATCTACTGCGGTATGAGCAAGCAGTTCCGGGAGACGTTCAAGCGACTGTTCACCGGCGACGAAATGCCGAAGGAGCGAGAATACTCGCAGTACATGACGCTCCCCACAGAAAACGGAAAAAGTACGGCCGTAACCGGAGACGAAACGGCGTTATGACGTCATTAGTATTTGAGTACCTAGCACTAAAGCGTATGTATGTGAACAAAGTGATGACGTAATTAGTTTTCGTTTGAAATGTTTGGCCGGAAGAATAATGCCAAAGTTTATATAAATATAAATAGACATTTAAAGCATATCTTTTACTGTACTTGATAATTTATTTTAAGCAATATTTTAGCGTTTAAAAGTTAGCCAGGTACATTTTTTAACTTTATGTTTTAACCCTAATCTTCACCAAATACAACAACAACAATTTAGAAAAAAAAAAATTTAAATTAAAAAACCCACTTTATTCCAAATACGTTTGAAAACACACACATATTTTTATTTCATCACTGGTTGATGCCTTAAACCATATTGGAATTTGCTACAATGACCGACAGTTAATATTTTTGCTTAAGAAATGAAAAGACTCGAAAGCATTTTTTTTAAAAAATTATATCCTTATTTTGTACAAGTATATTTTGAAAAAGAAGAGGAAAAAAGGAAAGAAATATTTATATTGAAATAAAACGAAAGCTCATCACGTACGGTCAGATCCATGACATCAGTAACTAGCCTCTTTGTTTACCCGAGTTGCTGTTTGTCCATGGTGGTAGATTTTGTTATAGTATAAAATATATACTTGTTAATAAATTTTAATAGAAAGTCCAGCCAGCAGCTTTGATTTCTGTTTTTTTTTCTCCCCAAAGCGATAATAACAAGTAATCTAAACATTATTTTCAAGATTATTATTATAAGTAATTTCTTATTACTTTACAGAAGATGGCGATAAAGCAAAACCAGAGATTGTTCCACTTTAAAAGAAAGGGGAAAAAAAAAAAAACGCACTATGGATTTTATGTTTCGGGAATTCCCATCAAAACACCAAAGCGCACTTCAAAAGCGTTGCAGTTAATGAACAGAAAGTGTGTTGACCAAGCAGAAAAGTACACTGAGAGTCCAAGGTTCAGCCACAAAGTGGCAAACAACCCGGTGCTGCGTGCTGTTTTTCAAAGAAGTTCTGAATTAAATGTGCACTTATCTACTCGGTTCAGTTCTCTTTTCCGGCTGATGGCTTAAAGTAACAAACCTGACACATTCCAACACCGCCGCAAAAGAAGCGACTACGCTGACTTAACACCCGAGCGCGAGTTGACTCAAGTCATGACCGATTTCATTCGGGAATGGCTAGAAAACACAGGTCGCTACAATCATGATTGGATATAACTCACGCCTGGCTTCAATCACGATCTGAGCCATGCAAAGCAATCGGAACACAGACGAATCACTCGCGCATCACTCCAATCTTGTTAGTTAGGTTCTCTGTTCAATGGAAGGACCCCTTTACACTCTAGCCACCAATTGCGATAACTTCCTCGGAACCCACTTAGACAGTGGATGGAAAGCTTGGTTTTCAAACACAATCATCAATGCACCAATTGCGATAACTTCCTCGGAACCCACTTAGACAGTGGATGGAAAGCTTGGTTTTCAAACACAATCATCAATGCACCAATTGCGATAACTTCCTCGGAACCCACTTAGACAGTGGATGGAAAGCTTGGTTTTCAAACACAATCATCAATGCACCAATTGCGATAACTTCCTCGGAACCCACTTAGACAGTGGATGGAAAGCTTGGTTTTCAAACACAATCATCAATGCACCAATTGCGATAACTTCCTCGGAACCCACTTAGACAGTGGATGGAAAGCTTGGTTTTCAAACACAATCATCAATGCACCAATTGCGATAACTTCCTCGAGACCCACTTAGACAGTGGATGGAAAGCTTGGTCCGTGACACAATCATCAATACACCAATCACGATGACTTCCACGTGATCCACTTAGACAGTGGAAGGAAACTTCGCCTGTGACACAATGATCAATTCACCAATTGCGATAACTTCCACGTGATCCACTTAGACAGTGGAAGGAAACTTCGCCTGTGACACAATGACCAATACACCAATTGCGATGACTTCCACGTGATCCACTTAGACAGTGGAGGGAAACTTCTCCTGTGACACAATGATCAATTCACCAATTGCAATAACTTCCACGTGATCCACTTAGACAGTGGAAGGAAACTTCGCCTGTGACACAATCATCAATACACCAATCGCGATGACTTCCACGTGATCCACTTTGACGGTGGAAGGAAACTTCGCCTGTGACACAATGATCAATTCACCAATTGCGATAACTTCCACGGGGATCCACTTAGACAGTGGAGTGAAAGCTTCGCCTGTGACACAATCATCAATACACCAATCACTCAATGTCAGGCATCAGCCAATGACAAAACCAAACACTACGGTATCATCACCGATGCATCGCTTCAGATGGGAAGATCATTCTCGATGGTAACCAACAAACCCAGCAGCTGCACTGGGGCCGGACGGCGGCGGAGCTCAGCAAAAAGTTCAAGAAGGTCCAAAAGGTCAAAGGCCTCGCCATCAGCGACACACGCAGTGGCTCTCAAATTCAAATAATTCGCACAGGGCGTCAATAACCATTTCAATGAAGTTGAGTGAAAGTGCAGTTTGAAGGAGACATCTCGGTCCATTATTTAATTCTAAAGTCGAGATCTGTGGAGATCTTTGCATGTATTATCCACCAATTGTTTTGTTGTTGTTTTTGTAACTGAAAGTTGTAATGTTTCACCTTGTAGCAAATCACAATGTGAGATCAACATTGGAAGATCAACTGGATGTTGACAAACAGGGTTAACGTTTGTTAAGAATTATTTAGCTTCTGAACAGCACAGAAAGGGGGGGGGAAAGTTAAATTCAAAATCCCTCACACACTAGAATATATGTTACAGAGCCACGGACGGAGCCACCACAAATAACCCAGACTGAGACCCCCATGAGCCCACGTAGAAACCAACCCCCCCCCCCCCTCCACCCCAGGGAATGTTTAAGCTTTACGGGAAATGTGTCGACTTCAACTCAAATTTTGACGTTTAAAGCAAGTAACACTTAAGTCTTGACAGCACGGTCCCACCTGCTTAGAAACAGGGGGTGGGGGAGAAACCCACCCTCTAGCGTCCAGCTTCATCACGCCTCTCATACACACCCATGGTGAAATTCTACATGACTATTTAATTTATGCTCACGAATGTATGTGATTTTTTCCCCCTTTCTCTTTCTCTTTTTTTCCCTCGATATTAATATGTGATTTGCAGGATTTAAATAGCTCATTACTGGTTTGATATGTTTCATTATTACCACACTCCCAGTAAATCCACCCAGTCCTCATTCCTTATTTCTTTGTGCGAATGGACATCAGAAATGTTAAGAGTTTGAGAAACCTTCAAATTACTTTCCCAAAAATTTCAAAAGCGTAAGGCGATGTCTGGTCATAGTTATATGTTTAATTTTTTATTATTTGTCAAAGACATTTCGGAATCAAGTGTCCTCTGTATAAATTATAACATATTATTAACATATGACATATTATTTATGTGAGCTCCCCGCAGATTTTTCTGTCAATAGTTATACGTTGCAAATAAAGATTCTATATACAACAACTTCAGATGCCACGAGACACCACTGACATTCACGATACGCCACAGACGTCACGATACACCACTGAAGTCACGATACGCCAACGACGTCACGATAGACCACTGATGTCACGAAACACCACTGAGGTTCACGATATGCCAGCGATATCACGATATGCCCCTGGTGTACAACGTTATAATCATGAAACAATTTTATATCAATTGTATTCACTACTAACATTTACAATAGGTGGACATTTTTACGTTCAACAAATTTATAAACTTTGTCCGTTAATGTCAGGTGGGAGGTTAAACATGAATGTGGGGGTAATTGGCTTTAAGGGATGATGTTAACCTTTCCACAAGACCCGACCTTTTAACCCACTCCACCCCCCCTCCCCTTTTTTTCTCCATTGTTTACGTTACATTTAATCTACAAAGTAGTTTTCCAATGCCAGGTTAAAAATGCATGTTTTTTTAAAAACTCAACACTGATAGAATATCCCCCCTCACACACACACACACACACATGCGCACTCACACAACACCCCACACCCGCACACCTGATCCGAGGTGAATACGATCGATACAACTAAACGCTAATGCTAGAACCATGATACTTGAATCGGTGTAGCGAGGATAGTTGACTTAAAAGTCCGTTTCATTACAAGGATCTGCTAATGGGAAGCAACTCCTCCGGGAACCGAGTCGTCTCCGCTTAGCCGTACAACAGAACGCTTTGCTGAATTAAAAGTGAAATCGTGGAAAAAAAAACCTTTCAAAATTTTTTCTTTAAGTTTTCTGGAGCGAAGCTTGGAAATTGTTTGTGTTTGTGTTGTTCCTTGTGGTTTGGGTGTTGGTGTTTGTGGTTTGCATTGTTTGTTGTTAGGGGGATGGGGTTAGGTGGGATTTTGGTGTTTGAATCTTGTTTCGTTTCCTTTCGCCCTCTCTATTTTTATTTATTTCGTTTACATTTTTTTTTTAGAAATGATTTTGCCTGATTCTCTCTTATTATTTACTGAACAATAATAACTTATTAACTGTGTTTAATCAAGATGTACAGAGGAGTCGTCCAAAGGGACGAGTGGTAGGGGCAGTTTGCTCCTGGCGGAATTTTTTTTTTCCATTGCAATAAGGTGCGGCAATAGCGAAAAATTGCGAGATTTGTTTTGTGTGGAACGGTGGAGACATAAACTTGGCCCGCCCCTGAGGGCCCCAATCCTGGCTACGCCACTGTAGATGTGCTCTTAAAAATAAATATAGGCCCTAGTCACACCGTGAAATCGGAGTTGATTTTAAGACGTCTTGTCAATACTAATTAATGTGCGGATATCACGGGGGACGCACTGGGCCTGTCAGCATTTCAGGAATGATGATTATCCAGACTCTCTATGATGTAGAAGATATAAAAAAGGGCTGGCAAAAACTCGTCCCTCTCCCCCATCGGCATCGACAAGGCCATCACAGGCAGTTCTGGTTCATAACAGCAAGAACACAGTACAGGAACTGCTAATTTCTGCCGAAGACTATCCGAGACTAGAACAAGCTTCCAAAAGGAGCAGTTGAGGCGATAACACTTGACGCATTTGCGTCTATTTCCCACTGCCTTACAGACCCCCCAGTTCCTGATACCATCGCTGAGTAGCCCTTGCAACCAGCGACATATCCTATTCAATACCAGGCACATACTCATCGCGAATCAACTCTACATAAATAGGAGCCATAAGGATCAATATTTTGATTGCGGGCCCTTAACATATAATAGAAGAAAAGGAAGAATGTATATGCTAAAACACGAAACTTGTCCCTCTCCCCCATAGACAGCGACGAGGCGAGGACAGGCATTTCCGGCTCATACCAGCGAGAATCCAGTATATGAACTGCTCATTCCTGCCAAAGACAATCAGGGACTGGAACAAGCTTTCAAAAGTAACAGTTGAGGCGACAACACTTGACTCTTTTGCGTCTATTGCCTCAGGCCTTTCAACCCAAAGTGCATGATACCCTCACACAGTTACTCTTGTAACCAGTGAAATATCCTCATAAACACCAGGCACAGAAACATTGCAAATCCCATCTACATTCATAGGAGCCATAATGATCAATAAATTGATCGTGGGCCCTTAATATATAGAAGAAGAAGAAGTATAATATGTTTATTGAAGCACATTCATGTCTTCGCCAACTTCCACAGCGGCTCAGCATTGAGTCAGTGGGATGACCAAAATGTAACACTAAAGGAAGAATCCTTAGTGTGTGTGTAAATAAAACCGTGTTACACTTCAATAAAGGAAAATAAAAAAATGAATATAATAATTTTTTCATTATATTTAGCTTTAATACAAGCATCTTTTCTTGGGTTAAAATTTAAAAAAAGAAACAAAAATCCACCAAGAAGTCCTTTATGTGTTTTGTAAGCAATGGGAGATAACTGAAAGAATATTGTTATCAGTCTCAATAATTAGATTATCTCCCATAGCCAAAAAAAATAATATATTTATGACATAATTTTTTAAAGTAGCTTTTGCAATATCGTGTATGTTCTAATAATCCTTATTTGGATGTGCTATGTAATTACATAGAGTAATGTCTGTTGATATCTTTCAGAAGCGTATAACATAGAACTCCGTGACCCTAAACCAGTTGTTATCTATTGACAATAACTGATGGACTGCATTCAAGTTGTGTAATTGAAATATAAGAGCAAGGTATGATGCGCTTGGTTTAATAGACATGACACAAAGATGTGGACTTTTTATTTGAGTCGGTATGCAGCTCCAGTAGATAATTATACAGATTCATCGGATTATTGCACAGCTCCGTTAGATCGTTATCCAGCCCCCCATTAGATGGTTTTTCCAGCTTTATACGATGGTTATGCAGCTTCTTTATATCGTTATAAAAATTCATCAGATGGTTATAAATCTATTTACTCACAAGATTCCCAAAATCCTCTAACTTGTGTATAAAACATTCACAAAATGGTCTAGCACTACTGCCTAGATTTAAACAAATGTGTTTGTTATATATTATTAAAGCTTACGTGAAATATTAAACATCATTTGCTTGACTTCACTCCATTAACGTATAGTATTTTTGTTTGGTGTACATACATAGTATGTTATATGTTTGCTTTCTTGCAATCGTTTATTTTATTTACATTGATGTATTCGGTGTTTTTTTAAAAATGCTGAGTTTAAAATAAAAAAGAATTATGTGTTGTTTTTTTGTGTGGTTCTTTTATATATAAATATATTAAATTTACCGTAAACCATTTCAATTAACTGTCTTAATTTTTTTTTTTTTAAATATTCAAATTTAATGTAATTTTTTTTCTTCAAACTATGGTTGCCAGTCAACCATAGGAAAAAAAGCCCAGAAGTCTGTGATGTAATTGTATATACACAAAATTGAGAACAGTGACGTATGAAAGAATTTGAAGTAAAAAAAATGGAGAATTGGGGGGGGGGGGGGGGAGTATTTTATTGATACATCTTGTGAGGACTAGAATTTAAACGGTTTTAAAATTTTAATTTGCTAAATTTTTTTTTCAACTATAAAAATAATTCAATGAACGCATTCAATGAATAAGTTGCCTTAAAGTTCATGAATTATTGAAATAACCGCCAAACCAAGAGACTACGATTGCTGCCGGATTCATCTGTCCCATCCCTACCCCAGGGCATCAATATATTTTTTTTTAATTAAAAAAAAAAAATAAGAAAAAAAAATATTTCATTTTATAGTATCGACTTAAAAGGGTTAATTACAGCATTGTTTTAATCTATACCCCCCCCCCCAACCCCCACACCACCACCCCCCCGCCCCCAAAAAAAAGCATTAGAGAGCTATCAGTGGGGTCAAATTATGTAACCCCCATCTTTTGTTTTGTTCTTCCTTTAACGGTGGACGTTGACTGAGTGATTTCATGTTAGTGGATCTAGTACTTGGATGTAGTTTTGTCATTATATCTACTTTTGTCATTATATCTACTTTTGTCATTCAAGCTACTTTTGCTATTAAACCTACTTTTGTTTATAAATCTACTTTTGTTATATTAAATCTCATTTTGTCATTAAATATAATTTTGTTTCCTTAAATCTTACCTTTATCCTAAAATCTACTTTTGTCGTTAAATCCTTCTTTTATCAAAAAATCATGTAGCTTTGTCACTAAATCTACTTTTATCTTTAAATCTTAATTGCCTTTTTTTTTCCTTTTTGTAAATAATGGTTTTTATTATTGTTGTTATTAATTTTTATTTGAAGCATCTGATGATAAATTAATCAGAAAACAGTAAACAGAAACTACAAACCACATGTTTTTAAACATTTAAAAAAAAATCATATGTGAATTGAATTACAAAGGGTTCAAATCTGACAAATAGTTTGTTTTTTTAAAGTTGGTATTTTGACGTCCTAAACTTTATTTTGTTAACAGCGGAATATTATTTTTCTGTATATATATATATAAATATATAACTTAAAAAATCTGTATATAGACGTATATATATATAAATATATAACTATTTCAAAACCTATTTGCATCCAATTTAAAAGACAAATCATTGAATTGTTTATGACCAATCTTGTTCGTTTAAAATAAAAAAGGGGGTGGTGGTTGGTTGGTGGGGGGGGGGGGAACCGATTATGTAAAGTGACCAGGGAAAGAAACTTCTGTCTCTTAAGAATAAATGGGTTTTGACATTACCGTCTGATGTTTAGGAACCAATGTCCAGCGAACCACGGCAAGACATCAATGGTAGATGAGCCCTTTGGTATCTCCCATCACATTATATTTTAAAAATAAAAAAAAACTTGTTATAACGAAGGCATAAATGCTAAGATTAAGGATCCACTTTTTTTTCGTAGGGCAACGAGAAGCACACTCACCCCCTTCCCCCCTTTTTTCCCTCCGCCATCCATGCAAGCATCGACTCGCTACTGTCCGGAACCATAGTGAGAGATACATTTGCTCCCTTCAAGCCCCCACACCCCCCTTCTCTCTTTTCCATATACTTAGGACACTTTTGAATAATATGATTAAACACGAATCATATTTATAACAACGTGAAGCGCAGTTCTTTTTAAAATACATCATAGTTAGTTATTTTTTTTTGGTTTTTTTTTATTTTCGTTGTTTTTTGTTTTTTTTATAATAGGTGTGATGTTTTGTTTTTTGGTTGTATTGTGTATATATAATCAGATAATGTATTTATGCTATACACCTTTGAAGTCTTGATTTATTTATATTTAACATCAATTGAACTCTGACCTTAGTTATCATTCTATAAATTATACATTGATTTTTTGAATATTGATTTTTGTAAGGTCTTCTATCTAGGTGATTACATCAAATAAAACACATTTCTTTGTTACGCGTGCCGGAAAATACATTTTTTTTTTTTTACATTTTCAGATTGTAAATAAGTAATTCGATAGATTGATGTTTACCACATTTTATTTATATATACTAATAAATATTACATTCGTTAACAAATGGTTTCAAATTAAGGTTGTTCGTTAAAAATGTTGAAAGCGTAAACAACGTGTAACAAATGATGTGTGTAAAAACAAAATGAAAGTCACATTTAGTACATTAGCCGTGCGTGTCAGAAATATGTTAACATTATGTGTATACGTTAATACATGTTATCAGAAATATGTTAACATTATGTGTATACGTTAATACATGTTATCAGAAATATGTTAACATTATGTGTATACGTTAATACATGTTATCAGAAATATGTTAACATTATGTGTATAGGTTAATACATGTTATCAGAAATATGTTAACATTACGCGTATACGTTAATACATGTTATCAGAAATATGTTAACATTACGTGTATACGTTAATACATGTTATCAGAAATATGTTAACATTATGTGTATACGTTATCAGCGTGATATATTGTTGAAATAGTTCTCTTTTTTTTAGAACATTTGCGCGATGAAAGAAATTTTACAAGATGTTACTCGTCCTCTAAATTTTGTGTGTGTGACAACTCTAATATGTTGTGTGTGGCAACTCTAACATGTTACCGTGTGAACACTAGTTACACATGTTACGTTTTTGTCTACTGATCAGCATTGAGTGTTAGCTGTCTTCATTCTTCTTCTAGATCAGTGGTTCTCAACCTTCCTAATGCCACGACCCCCGTAATACAGTTCCTCATGTTGTGGTGAGCCCCAACTACAAAATTATTTTCGTTGCTACTTCATAAATGTAGTGTATATGTGTTTTCCGATTGTCTTAGGCGACCCCTGTGAAAGGGCCATTCGACCCCCAAATGGGTCGCGACCCACAGGTTGAGAACCACTTTTCTAGATAGTCAGGGCCTGCCGTATGCCACTGCAACCTATGCGACCGCAGTGGGGCCCCGCACTTTATTTTCTAATACAAAATCTTAATTTTCACTTATTATCCTTATCCCTACCCAGACTGGGCCCCGCGCAGTCCGTTTCGCATAGGGCCCCGCAATTGTTAAGGCCGGCCCTGTAGACAGTACGTGCGTAGATGAACACGGTAGTTTAGGCTTGAAAAAAAGGACAAGGTGGGGGGGGGGGGACAGCTGGATGACCTCTTCAGTGGACAAAAACAAGAAAAAACAGATGCTTTATATTAAAAATAAATAAATACAAATTTTCTAAAATGAAAAAAAAAAAAAAAGCCAGCGTACGTATTATTTTCAATTTTTCCTTTTAAATTTTAACATAACATCTGTTTCTTAATGTTTCACGTTAAATTGTTTGCCGAAGAGGCCATTTCGCCGAAACGTCTGTTTGATTGTCCCGTCTTTTCTTTTCAAGATTAAACATTTATCTTGTTCCACTGCGTACTTGCTTCACACGGCTTGAACGCTGTCCCTCATATACTACTCTTATGTCACGTGCATATTCAAAACATTTTCTCCCCATATATTTATATAAATATATATCCCTATTATATAAATGGCATAAAAATTTGTTTTATATTTAAATATAATGTTATAGATCTAAAATTTTGCTGATTCTCATATGTGTACATATGTCTATAGACAACTCGGACGTTTAAGTACCTGTTTATATGTATGTAATCGCGTTACTTGTGTGTTTCTCCCCATCCCCTTTTATTATTTGAATTGTAGCTTAATATATCTCTTACCCTTACACTTACATCTACTATTGTGTATACCTTACATTTACTTAGCTTATCTCGCATTTTTTTTCCTTTTACGTCTATTCTTACATCCAGCTGACGAACATTTCTCTCTATTCTTTTCTGTCTCTCTCTCCATCTGTTTCTCTCCATGACTCTTCTATCTATACATCTTTGTCTGTCCACTATATCTGCTGCTTGAAGTGACAATTAATTGGTTTGCTAATAAAAGCTTTTTAAAAAAAAAAAGTTACATTTCTTTTTTTCACTTAACAATGTCAATGTTACTAATTCAAATTATCGTAACTTTATGTTTAAAATAGAGTTCACAGTCAATCAAATATTTAAAACAAAAGCCATAATAGTTACTTTTAAGAGTGGGATCCAATTCGATTCATGTAAACTGAGGGCTATACGTAGTCATTGTATATCAACACGGTTTTTTCGGAACACGATTTTTTAAAAAAAAAGAGGAAATTTGAGAAGTAATGTTTTATCGTTATTTTTTGAAGAAGTGGAGGTAAAAAAAATCTCATATAAAAATTAAAAAAACACTATTAAAAAATTAAGCTTTGGACACAACGTGCAGACAAAATACATTGAATTTGAAAAAAAAAATATTGCTATGAAATAAATCAAATTTTTTAAATTTTATTTTTTAAAAATTGTTATTGTTTTCAGATTTCTATGGAATACACAAATTTAATGGTTACGGTTTTTACATTTCTATACAAGTAAAAAGAATATAAAAATATTGTTTATTGCTTTTACATTTCTCTGCATAAGGAAAAAAATAATACTCGAAAGACTTGTGGTCTACAGTTTGAAATGTTCAATTAATATAGAATACTGAATTTAGAATTTTGATTGCGAATTATGGAACATAAATTTAAACTCGTTAAGATATGGAAGTGACTAATGGGATGAGGGGGTGGGGGATGCTATATAGAAGGTGAGCTCGAATTAAAATTAAGTTGTTGTATTTTGAAATTGTACATGTGTTTAAAAAGTAAAGTAAATTAAAATGTTAAGAAAAATTGCTGGATTACATTTATTTTAAAGGAATCGAAATAAATACTAGTTTTTGCTTTGAACACTGGGGCCTAAATTAGTTATAATGTTATTTCTATTTTTAACATTAAGTTTTGTGCTTTAAAGAAAATATATTTTATTGAACTGTGACAATACTCAAAGTATATATTAATATCTACATGATCAAGCTGGAAAACTGTACGACCATTTTCAGGTTGGTCAAGCTGGACCAATGAAATTTATTTATTTTTGTTCCCAAACCTGATTTGGTTCTAAGTGCGATAAATACATAAAGATGAGACACTGTGGTTAGCTCCCCCCTCGGAGTCATGGTACATTTACGAGAGGGATCTGATTTGAGAAGCCGCCAGAAGTTAGCCGCGAAAATCGTATATAACGAAGCCATTCAATTGCATTGACCACGAACCGAGCCAGACCTGCCAACATTCGGGATGACACAGATGGACAGTTATGATACTGGACATTTACGAATCTTATGATACTGGACATTTACGAGCCGTTGCCAGGATTTCTCTGACCACAGCTGACAGCTCGGTTCGGTTTCGAGTAGCATTTAAGAGTTCTTTATTCCCTTGCAATTCGTAATGTTTTGAAACAGAATGGCTTTAATTTTCCTTTTGTTGCCCCTCCGGAAAAAAAACCCTACAATAACGTAATTAATCAATGAATGAATTTCACACAGTACCATGTGGTGGCGCAAACAAACATGTGACACCACTTGGACTAACTCAGTTGATGGGATAATTTTATCCTCTTTGTGTGGATGGCTCATCCGGGTTTACATTCATTTAAGTATTCTGTCGGTCCGTATTTGGACGTCTATAGGTCCGTAGTTGAACATCTATAGGTCCGTATTTGGAGGTCTATAGGTCCGTAGTTGAACGTCTATAGGTCCGTAGTTGAACGTCTGCAGGTCCATAGTTGGATGTCTATAGGTCCATAGTTGAACATCTATAGGTCCGTAGTTGGACGTGAGTAGGTCCATAGTTGAACATCTATATGTCCGTAGTTGAACGTCTGTAGGTCCATAGTTGGACGTCTATACCAACTTGAGTAGGTCCATAGTTGAACATCTATAGGTCTGTAGTTGGACGTCTGTAGGTCCATAGTTGGACGTCTATACCAACTTGAGTAGGTCCATAGTTGAACGTCTGTAGGTCCATAGTTGGACGTCTATACCAACTTGAGTAGGTCCATAGTTGAACATCTATAGGTCCATAGTTGAACGTCTATAGGTCCGTAGTTGAACACTTCACCCTCGAGCAGATATTTAAAGTTAACGATTGGTCTCGCGAAACAACAAAAAAACTATGCTTGCCTAGGTTTATTCCATCAATACCCGAACATTGTCGACGAGTCGTCGCATTTATTACCGGGGCGTGGTGTGTACTGAGGGATGTCTCGAACAGTGAGTCTCGACCCATTGTAGGGTCAGTCCAATCTCTGGTCAAAGTCAAACACCGACGACGTGTGTCGGCTTCCATTTTTTTAAAAAAGTTCCCAATCGCTTCTTGCTTTCCCCTGAACAACCCCCCCAAAAACCAGTTCATGGCGTCTCCAGGGGTCCTCAACACTTAATGCCGACGTCCTCCGAGTGCGTACACCCGTGGAAGCCCCACGCGTTGTGTGAACACTTGACCAGCATGGTCTCCTCTCCGTAGCACACGACGTCATCCAGGTGTATGGGGATGCCGACGCCTTGGCCGTAGTGGGCACTGCGGAAAAACGCCGCCGCTTCGCTAAACAAAGGCACATTTGAAGAAGAAAAAAACACTCTTAAAAACGTATAAATAAATGAAATAAAAAGTATTCATGCCACACCAAAGAATTGACTTTGTAACTATAACTTTGTTATCGTAGTACGTATCATGGCTAGTGTATGGATGTAATTACTTAAACTCTAATAGTAAACCCTTTAAAAAATGGGATTACTAAAATTATATTGAGAATTTTCAAAAACTTGTTGAAATTACTTTTTTTTAAATAATGAAAATACCCCCCTCCACACCCGCCCCCCATCCCCTTGGCACCACCTAAATGGATGAAAAGCGTTTTCACTTAAACCACCACACAAAGACCTGCCGATGCGGGACAATTACGCAGCATTGTGGGACATTTCAATGCGTTTTCTTTACATTTACCATATCTTCCTTTATTATAGATCGTCTATACCAGTGGTCGGCAAATTCACTAGACAAATGAGCCAAAAAAATCAGCAGCAGGACGATTTAAAAACATTTTTGAGAGCCAAATTTCTTTTCAAGAACCTATCAAGAACCGATGTTTTTCGGAGTCAAACTCGATTCATTGCCGACTGGTGTAGCCGTTCTCCGGTCCTCAAATAGCCGCATGCGGCTGGCGAGCCACGTTCAGCCGACCACTGTGTAATATATCTTTGAATAGCGATGAATATTTAACTACATTCGATAGTATTGGTTCACTCTTCCCTTATAAATCCGCAGTTTTAAAACCGGTCATGCAATAAAACTAAAGGAAAATCCAAGCCTCAAGCCTCACGCCCCTACGCCCACCCATGTCCCCGATACAAAACACAATAGTATCTCAATCACACAACCCATTGCCCCTCCCCCCATCCCTTTTTTCCTTTTTATCAATTTCCATACGTGCAATTGACGCCAACTGTCTCAGTCGAGTACCTCTTGAAAATGTCAACCATGCCTTCGAATATGTACGCGCGTCTGGGGCAACCGCGTATTTCATTCGCTGCTTTCAATAGTCATTCATAATCATTTCGTGTATGAACTCAACCTACCTCCCGAATCCAAGCTGCTTGCACACAACCTGCGCAGCCTTAATGTCGAAGCCGTCTTCACAAACTGACCCCCACTGACCGTTATGGAAGACCTCAAGGCGTCCTTCTCTTCCAATGAGTCCGTTGTTGACCAGTCGAAGAGAACCATCCGTCAGACCTGACAACGTAATACAAATTGTAACGAATCGCACTGTTAGGCGTATGCATTTTTTGTATATTTTTAAAAATATTTAAGTTTTATAGCAGACAGTCTGGAGGGAAAAAAATATATATTCTAAAGGATTATAAAGTTATGAAAAAAATATATATATTCTAAAGGATTATAAAGTTATGAAAAAAAATATATATTCTAAAGGATTATAAAGTTATGAAAAAAAAAATATATATTCTAAAGGATTATAAAGTTATGAAAAAAATATCAAACTAGGGCAATGTATAAATTGGGAAATCTTGGCAAATGTTTTAAGAAGGTTAACACCAGTCTCTGTGAAAGACTGTGTAGTAACGTATGGACTGTGTTGTAACTTATGGACTGTTTGTTGTAATCTATGGATTTTGTTGTTGTAACCTATGGACTGTGCTGTTGCAGCCTATGGACTGTGCTGTTGCAACCTATGGACTGTGTTGTTGTAACTATGGACTGTGTTCTAACCTATGGACTGTGTTGTTGTAACCTATGGACTGTGTTCTAACATATGGACTGTGTTGTTGTAACCTATGGACTGTGTTGTTGTAAATTATGGGCTGTGTTGTTGTAACTTATGGGTACAATTCCTGTACGTAAGTTGCGGAAACATAAAGGAATGGGCTGACGTGAAATGGAGAATTTCTACTCATTGGCTGAACTCACCCAGGGCAGCTTGTAAGTTATGCAACTTCTCGGCTGTTTTGTTTAGTGTCTGTGACAGCTGCGCGATCTGCCTTCCTGTAGGGATTATAATCAGGAAAAGACTAGCATATTTGTATCAGGAAAACACGAACATATTTGTACCAGGAAAACACTAGCGTATGTGTACCATGAAAACACTAGTTTATTTGTACCAGGAAAACAATAGCATATTTGTACAGGGAAAATCTAACGTATTTGTATCATGAAAACACTAGCTTATTTGTACAAGGATAACACTGGCGTATTTGTACCAGGAAAACTCTAGATTATTTATACAGGAAAAAACAAGCGTATTTGTGCAGGAGAACACTAGCGTATTTGCACCAGGAAAACGCTAGCCCATTTGTACCTTGAAAACACTAGCTTATGTATACAATAGCTTATTGGTACCAGGAAAAATTACTAGCATATTTGTACCAGGAAATTAGCTTATTTGTACCAGGAAATTAGCTTATTTGTACCAGGAAAACACTAGCATATTTGTACTAGGAAAACACTCGCATATGTGCACCAGAAAAACAATAGCTTATTTGTACCATGAAAACACTGGCGTAGTTGTACCAAAATGAACAAGTGACCTCTTCCGCTTTCAAGAAAGCCAGGCTAACAAAATTATAAATACGCCGAACCGCTGCTAACATACATTTCATAATCATAGTAATACATATTTAGTATGACATATTAATATATCGGATGATCAATGGGACATTTCCTAGAAATTAATTCCTTTCTATCATAAGAGGCCATTGGATTCAGTAAGTCTTTTTTTCATATAAAGCGTTCCAAAGGGCAGAGTCAGTTTGATAAATGCAAGACTTGTTTAATAATTCAATCTGAGCCAAATTTCAAATCGCACACCAACAATCCCCCACACATACCAACAAACCCCCCCCCCCACACCTACCAACGCCTGCCATCCTGTCGTCGGCGTCCGTCCTCTCTTCCGTCAGCCCGTCCACATCTTTCCGAATGGTCGCCATCTCCTGCCTCTGGATATCAAGCTTTTCATTGAGGCGATCCCTGGCATTTGCGATCTCCTCGTGTGCCCCGTTGACTTGCAGTTTGAGAGCCTGCAGGCCGGAGGCGAAGATGCGGTTCTGTTTGTGAAGCAAACTCATCCCGCTGGCTGGGTGATTGTGAAAAGAAACAAAGAGTTTTGAATTAGGTTGCGTCTTTTGCATGAAACTGTTAGACGGCATTGGCAGGGCCGTCTCATCTAAAAGGCACAGTAGGCACTGCCGCCTAGGCCTTACGAACTGACACGACATAAGTGAAATGCCGTCCTAGACATCTCATTGGCTAATATGACGAACCTAAAATGTCTTTGCGTGAAAGGAAATAACTGAAATGCACGCTCTAAATAGTCCAATTTAAGATGTCGGTCCCAAATGCCATGGCTTACATGACATCTCTGAAATGCCGTCCCAAACATATCATTGGCTAATGTGACGAGTCTCAAATGCCAAACCTAAGATATGCGTTCTAAAAAGTCAAGCTTTATATGACATATCTAAAGCTTGGTATGTGGCATTTCTAAAATGTCCACTCTAAAATACCCTCCCTCCCCTATTTATTCTTAAACATCGAACCAAGTAAGTTATCCAATCGTTTTATTGATGTATGAATCTATCAAACGGCTCACAACTCACTTGTCAGCCCTAGCATTGAGGCCACCTTTTCCTCTGTGGCGTTTAACTTCTCCTCCACCTTGTGGTCTGAATCAAGGGCCGCGATGAGGTCAGATCGCAGGTCAACGTAAGCTTTGGCTGGGGATGACGATAACAAATCTCGTATACATTTCCAGGAAAATCTCATGCTAATAAAAAAAAAATTATACTTCAAATTGGCATAAATAAATTCAATATTTTTTACACCAAAAACAAATGTAGGAAAAATTATCGATATTGTACTGGTGCCTGGTATTTTATTGTTAATCGATCTTGTTATATTGTTTCCTTTCTTTTTGTTTTCTGTTCATGTTTTAACGCAACAACTTTAAACAATTATAAAATTAATTTAGAAAAAAAAACAACTCACGACAATAATACACCAACCCAACTTATTCGTCACGTGATCATCTCATCCATTCAACAGCTCAACAGCAACGTCACACAATCAAGAAATCAACTAAAAGTCAACCGCGTGTACTTAAAATATTCAACAAACCCATTTAAAAAAAAAAAAGATAACGAGAACATGCCATAACGAGAACATATCACAAAGAGAACATACCATGACGAGAACATAAAACAAAGAGAAAATACAATAACGAGAACATACCATAACGGGAACATATCACAAAGAGAACATACCATAACGAGAACATATCACAAAGAGAACATACCATGACGAGAACATACCGTAACGAGAACATATCACAAAGAGTACATTAAACAAAGAGAAAATACCATAACGAGAACATATCGTAACGAGGATATACCATAACGACAACATGCCGTAACGAGAACATACCGTAACGAGAACATACCATAACGAGAACATACCACAACGAGAACATACCATAACGAGAACATACCACAACGAGAACATACCGCAACGAGAACATACCACAACGAGAACATACCACAAAGAGAACATACCACAACGAGAACATACCATAACGAGAACATATCATAACGAGAACATACCACAACGAGAACATACCATAACGAGAACATACCATAACGAGAACATACCGTAACGAGAACATACCATAACGAGAACATGTCACAACGAGAACATACCATAACGAGAACATATCATAACGAGAACATGTCACAACGAGAACATACCATAACGAGAACATACCATAACGAGAACATACCACAACGAGAACATACCACAACGAGAACATATCACAACGACAACATGTTATAACGCCAGGCACCAAAAGTACAACCAAAAATGTACCTGACATCACATTCATGCTTCATCAAGCTAAATGAATGCTTCCTATCTGCTCATGGGGGTTACACGAGGTCCACGTTGACCCATCACACTTGTAACAGCGTCTTAGTGCAAGCGCTGTCAAGTCTACGCAATTAAGGTAAAAGAAGAATCTCCTCCTATATCTACAACACTAAAAGATACACATGTTCTCAAAATACACATCAACAACTCGAAGCGCCCACCCCCCCCCCCTCTAACCACCCACCACATTCCTCGCACTGGTTAGGGGCTGGTTGTCCAACCTTGTAGGTTAATCTTCTTCTTGATACCCAGCGTGTTGGAGCTCGTGTCCACGAGAAGGGTGGTCACGTTCAGCAGCAGGGTCCTCAGCTTCAGGATGGTCGCATCCTTTCTCTCCTTGTCTTTCGTCATTTCATTGAGCCTGTGTTCGATGTCTTCGATTCGTTCCTCGAGCTTTAGTCTTGGTGATTCTGTAAAAAAAAAAAAAGGAGAAAGAAATCAATACATGATATTAGTTGTTTTTTGTTTTATTTTGTGTGTGTTTTTTTAAGACCACTTGCCAGAGATCTGATATGTATGCATGCTATTACTGGCCAGAGATCTGATATGTATGCATGCTATTACTGGCCAGAGATCTGATATGTATGCATGCTATTAGGTTGGTTGTTTTAATATATAAATTTTGTATTAATTTTTATTTTTTATTTTTAAGAAATTCTCTAGAGCTAGAGAAAGTACAGTGGCGTAGCGAGCTTAACTCGCGCCCGGGGCACAATACTTTTTTAGCGCCCTCCCCAATACCTTTTTTAGCAACCCCCATTCGAAAACCATACAATATTATAGTCAAATATACCATTTGGCGCCCCTTTGTGAGTAGCGCCCGGGGTTATGATGCCCCCCCTTGCCCCCCCCCCCTTTCACTACGCCACTGAGAAAGTATTAAATATGTATTTGAAAGACACAAAGCACTCTATGGCAAAAAAAGAAGTGTAAGATCTCCCTGTCGTAATTTAAATTGTACAATGTAATTTTTTTTCTAACAACGCTACCAAGTTCCAAGAGGTCACTCTATAATTATTATCCAGTTCAGCGATGAAAGGAGATTTAAAAACAAAAAAACATTAAAAAACCTAAAATGTATTGTTCACACGAATGCCCCAGTGATGTCACTCTTGCTGTCACGGAATTAAAGAACGACAACTCTCTTCGCACACTAGATAACTCTCGAGTTTCTGTACAGCACGAGTTTAAAAGGAAAAAAAGAAATCGTTCGAGGCTATTTCTCAACACGAAATGCGGACCGGGACGAGCAGATGATAATGTCGGAGTTAATCCCCCTGCTATTAAAGGCTCAGAAATGCGCTTTAAAAAAAAAAAAGAAGAAAAAAAGCAAACGACAGATTTATCGAACTTTGTTGGGATGTCATCAACATTCTAAGCTACCGGATTCCAGATTCCCATCGCTGATGAGGCAATCGGCGTAAAGCAGTCTGTGGACGGGGCTTTAGCAGACAATGTTTATTTACTGAACACAAGAGATCTGAAAGGTCACATTATTGCGGGTAATCACCTCTCCAGAGGTTCTCCAAATCTCCAGGGGGAAAAAAAATTGAAGATATGTTGGTTTTTTTTGTTGTTGTCTTTTTCTCTAAATATATATATATATATTACCAACGCAGATAATTTTTACGCGAAAATATAAGTATTCGTTCATGAAAATATAAATGCCTGTTATTTTCCCGAACAGGTAGGAAGAAAAAGGTTTTACACATTCGAATATATTGAGACCCGTCAAATGATACGCCTCTGAAAACTAGGAATGGTGATCTAGGATAACATTTTTTTTTTTTTAAAGTCTCTCTGGTTTTTCAGCCTTTCCTTTTTTTTCTTTTTTTTTTTTTTTTTTTTAAAATCCCAAATTTTTAATGAAAAATCCCGTCGTGCCCTAGACTTAATCTCTAGAAAGATTGTTCCAGAAATGAATCTGAAAATCGAGAGTGGGAACAAATCACGCGATGAAGGCAACGGAGTAGTTGGTTTGAGATTATACCGACGTTATAAGCCATTGGAATTAGAAAGGAGCTTGGATTTAGGTTGCATTTTCTTACACACAAATATATATATATATATATATATATATATTGTGATGTCTCTTTTGTGTTCTATGGATAACTATGCCTCCATAACTTAATCTATTAATAAAAGCAGTTTAAATACGGTCACAAATCAAAACGTCCACAGGGCCTGTTCAGTAAAGTAGGTCATCAAATTAAGGTACCGTTGACTGAATTCAAGCTACCAAGCGAACATTCCAGTAAGACTTTGGGGGGGGGGGGGCAGTAGGTTGTATCTACCTCGGACTCACGATGAGATGCTACCACCAACTTTACCTTTCGTGGTAAATCCTTTTTTGTTTATGTCAAATCAGATATGCTCAGAACTCTCCTTATTATTTTGTACTGTATCGTTAGCAAGTAACTTTCGATACCCCATTTAGTGTATTCGATGTGTTCGTATTCAGCATCCACTTTGCAGGAAGTCAATACGAGCTAGTAACGTACACCTGAGATTAGCGGTCCAGTTTTTTTTCAGTTAATCTTTACCATCGGGCCTTCTTAAATTTGTTAAATGCTAGTACGCAATGGTTGCAGTTTTATCATTTAAAAAAAAAAAAAAAAAAGAAGCTTCTTGTTCCCATCTTTGGGTCAATTGAAATAAAGCAGAAACCTAAAAAGTGCCTTTAGTTTATCAAACAAATTAACTTACGGACAAACATAGACTTACCGTTCACTTATTCATACACTCAGTTGTAAGTGTCAATTCAATGAATTGAGTTAAATGCGCCACTACTTGTTTTCTAAGTACGCGTACTATTTGAAATCTCTGGGATTGAGATTTCAGATGTCAGAAGGTTTGGATTGTGGTGGAAGAGACGAGCGGGAAAAGGTGTGGGGGGGGGGGGGGGTGGGGTGGTGGGAAATCGGCTTGAACTTGTGCGAATCTCGTGTTACTCACCTTTGATGTGGACATCGGTTTTTGAATACGCGTAGTCGACGTGGGCCATGTTGCTGCCCAGGGCCGTCAGTTTACACAGGTAGGTCCCGGCCAGCGCTGGACTTGGGGTAGACCACGCTATTGAAATCGTCCATGGTTCTCCCTGAAAACGTGGGTATATATATTATATATCTATCTATATATATATATATATATATATATATATATATATATATATATATATATATATATATATATTGATTAATGGCAGCTAAAATCATCCATTAAGTCAAAACCTCCAAACCCATCAAATCGATCTCCGTGATGCCACGATGTCTCATAATACTTAGAGGAAATAATTACCGTAAAATGGCTAGGAATTTTTTTATTTTGAATTAGTGTAAGAGGGGGAGGCCAACGAAGTGATGTTAGCCTTGACCTATGTTCAGTGGGTGTGTGTGGTTGGTTGGAATTATTGTTCTTTGTACTTAGCAGCATGATTCAGATATATCTATCAATAGCAAATGAGTAACTTTACATTGTCAGATATTAAAGAAATAGTTGGGGAAAGGTAAGGGGGTAGAATGTTCAGTTTCCTGCAATTATTTTTTTTTTAAATATATCGCCTGAATGTAATTGTAGAATTCAAACTGTGCAAATGTTTTCAATTTTATAAATTCTAGAATTCCCCGCCAAGGTAAGGGAGTGGGGGAGGAGAATCCTTACAACTTATAATGTTTTGTGTTTTCTATTTAAATATGATACCTTTTTTATTTGTATTTTACTTATCGAAATCGGTATTTTAAAATTTCGTTACAGGTTGTAAAATCTGAGTTTGGATATTACGTAACCACAGTACATTTAATAGTTTAGGATTTTAAAACGTATTCGCTTACTGAATTTATTGGCACGTTTCCGAAAATTCTAGCATTCTCGGTCAGCTCGTCTCTGATTGGTATGGCTCCGTGAATCGCGCTAAGAACAGCCAATCGCTTGCGGCTCTGCCCGTCGTGCTTGTCAATCTCGACGCTCATTGGTCGGAACTGCACGCTAGCTTCTCCCGCCACCAGCGCCATGTTGACGGAACACGTGACTACAACGTGGTCGGTCTCACCTAGAACGATTGTTTGCGGGCTGGCCGTCAACATAATGACCTTGTCCTTCCCTGTAAACCAGACAGTGTTCGAACACTGATTATTTTAAAAATATAAACGTACACCAACATTTAAAATATATATATATATATATATATTTAAGCTATACGTTTATATTTTGGCTAGTGAACAATGTTACAACATAAGTATATGGGTTGTTAATAAAGGAGTTTCACTAGTCAACTCTTCATTTTTATAAATAAATAATTATTACTACGATTAAAACTATTCGAGATATTTTCCACTTCTTCAATTTTAGATGGGGGTCACTTTTCGCATTAAAGTAAGCTGTCTCAAAAAGAGAACGTCATCAAAAGCAGAGCTAGACATTTTGGGTCTATCGCTTCAGTAAAAATTTAGAAAATGCATCTTATTAATGAATATATAACATGTATTATCCGAGTCAGTAACTATTATAGCTTCTTTTTTTTTTTTTTAGAAACTAACCACTCTTTTTGATGTTTAAATCGTCTTGAAAAGCTATAGATGTGACTATTGAAAGTCACAGTGAGATCCTCAAAATGAGAATGTCCAAGATGTAGGGAGGCGTATATGCAAGTTTGTATTAAATGGTAACGTTCGTCATACCAGCTTAGGTCACCAATCACATTGCGCTCCTCGGAATAAAGCTTTCAGGGTCTTCGAGGAAAGTTTCGAGAGCCCTTGAAGCATTGAAGCCGCGTTAGGGAAACACGATGAATTGTAATCAGAGATTTGTTACCGTGACTTACCACCATTGTTTCCGATGGATGCCATATGTTTCATTTCAACTTCTTTTTTGCTGACGTCGTCAGCGCTTGACCCCTGATCGGACTGTTCCGTATCGGGGTCAGCCATTATAGACCAATCGACGCCGGGGACCCCCGTGGGTTCAGAACCGTTCAGCGCATGATATTCAGAATGGACGTCCGCGCCTCCTTGCAGCAGGTCTGAACTTGCTGATGCCTGGTTTAAAGGGAAACCCGTAGTGGACTCATTGGTCAGCTTTAATGCACCCTGAACTACAGTCTCTTGGTGTTCAGCTTTGCTGTGTTGAGAAATTTGTTCTGTCGCCTTTGTCTGTTCCTGATCAGCTGCGGGCTGCGCGTAAGTAAACTGCTTAGCTGACATTCCGTCGAATGCGGAGTTCGATCCTTTCCTCACGCTCGATCCTCTTTGGAGGTATTGAGATTGCTGGTAGCTGCTGTGCCCGTGCATGCGAATCTGGCGTAATCGAATACGACGGCTGTTTTTTCTGCTCACCTCAAACCTTGAGTCCTGTCGTGATTTTGAGTAATCCGCCGGCACCGCTTCCGAAAATATTGACAGGCACACCATCAAAAGTACAAATATAAACATGATAAATAACTGAAATGGTAGTACACCCATGACGAACCTATTCCAGAGCTTACTTAGCTTGTTGGAGGTGACCTTTTCTCAGCTGCGACGAATAGCGTCCGAAGAGTATCTAAATTTAGCAATATTTTACTTATAAACCGTGCGTTGCAGTTAAACGTATTGCTGTAAGCAAAAAGTTCCAGTGCAGTCTCTAAACAAATTGTTTGTAAACAGCTCCGGGCAGTCTGATTTAATCGTTCTCTTTGAAGGTCTTTGTAGAATTTCTTTTGCACAACGACACAGGTGGCATAGAAGTTCGCCCGATTTGGGGATGCCTTGCGACGGTCAGTGTACATCCAGCAGGGGTCAGTTTGTATCCCGCGATGATTCCTTGCGAAAGCAACTTCTGATCTCGTGGTATCACATGTAAAGCTCGGTCACCACGAAATTCTATCATGCTCCACAGCAGATGTTGAGGCGTATCTGCGACGTTGTGCTATGTTCCCCCCAGAATCACGGTAATAGAACAATGGAGAGACAAGCTCTTTAAGGCACAGGAGTTGTGTGCAGTAGAAGACGACGGGAACTAACTAACCGCCAGAGAATATGCAGGAGAAAAAACACATCTGTTTTACATGCCCCTCCCCCCTCCTTTTGTTTTAAAAACTGACACCTGACACCTGGATTAAGGACACAACATTTTAAACGTGTCGTTTAAAAGGAAAGTGAGTTTAAGAAACTGTGCTTTGTTTTGAAGATGTATTACAAGGAAAAATGTAAGAGCTAGCATTTTGGAAGTTCTCTCACATATGATGTTATATTGATTGCATATTATTGATCAACTGTTGCATCGATCGATACATTACCGTGAGAACTTTGAATCACATCATATTTTGTAGATTGTTAATTTAAAATAAAAATAAATTTAAGTCTTTTTCCCCCTACTAAATTTATATATAAGTTCATTCAAATTATCAAAAATGTCAGATTAATTTCACAGGAGAAATATATATGATATATTATGAAATTTATATGAAATATTATAAAATATTATGAAATATTATAATATTATGAAATATAATAAAATATTATGAAATATATTTGAAAAATGAAACATTATAAAATATATATGACGTATTCTGAAATATGAAATACTATGAAATATTATGAAATATTATGAAGTATTATTAAATATATATGAACTATTATGAAATAGTATGAACTATATATGAAATATTCTGAAATATTATGAAATGGCTCAATTGTCAAGAAGAATTGAAACACTTTACATCCATTAACGCATGTTTAGGCAATGATTTACAAATAAAATGAAGAGGAAGCATCATATTATTATGAATTCGCGTTGTAAAAAAAAAAAAAAGCTCGAAACTGTAAAATATGATTTGAAATGTCGGTCACGGGCGTCTCGGAGAAGAGCCCTGGAGATTTGCTTGAAATAGATGTTAACAAATGGCCTAGATTATGTATCTGATATTGTTTGGAAAAGGCTTGTTAACATAGAGGTTACCGTTGTTATTTTTTTTACGGACTACTGTTATAGTCGGCGTTTTTGGCTAATAATGGTTAATCCATTGCTTCAGGTGAATGTCATCACATTAATCTTCCCAGCGAAATTTAACATTTTAAAAACCGTTGATATTGAATTCGCTTTTATTCGTGGCTGCATGAGGTGGTGGATTATTGGCTGGGGCGAAATCTTCAGTCGGCTAGTGGTCACCCACTTCCCGTCAACCTATCGCGCTGAAACTTGGCCCACAGCCTAGTTGCCGATCACAACACATTTTTTTTTTTTAAATGTCTACTCCCACCTCAACCCTCCAAAATATGTTTTTCCTGTATTGCTTCGAGAGCGTAAAGGAAAACTCACGATAACTGCGCTAAATGAGATTCTTGAAAAAACAAAAAAAAAACATCACAATTGCGTTTGGTGCGTACAATTTTCTTCTGTTTTTCCTGATGCTGTTGGTGAAATAAATCTGTTGTATAGAAGTGGGTGGGCCCTTAAAATATTAATATAGTTCAGGGGCGTGGGGAAAAAAATGCGTCATTGCGAGCTTTTAGGGGAGCACTAATTGGGATTCCACTTTTTTTTTTTTTTTTCAAATGCTCATCACCCCCCCCCCCTTTTCATTTCTTAATATTACATTTATACAGCCTTTATACGAAAACCCTTTTTTTTTCTCATGGTTTGTTACAATTTACGTTGTTGTTTCCTCTAATGTATTATTTATTACGTTTATGAGTCACAATTAATTACAAAATCTTTCAAAACTAGAAGCAGACTGATCACGCAATACTAGCCCGAGTCTTAAACGAAATGTTTGCTTATAAGCAGATTGTTAAAGTCAGCACGTGGACAACGTGGATCTGCGTTAACAGCGTCTCCAGGGCGTCCCCCTCCCCTCTCTCCACCTTGATTTATAAATCTTGCCTGACAGGACAGGTACTGGATATAGACATTGCTTCTCTTGCTATTTGCTTCTTGTGTTAACGACCGCAGTTTAGCCTAGAAGGAAAGGAGGGGGCTGGTCGGCGTGAGGGGCAGGGTTGGCTAGGTTGAACACAAAGGACAAAATCCAAGTTTTTAGACATTTCAGGTCATCGTTATTTTCGAGCCTTTCCCACTTTGAAGAATGAAAATATATCAATGAAAGGGGGAGAAAAAAAGTAAGAGAAAGATTAAATTAATGTTGGAGAAATATGCGAGCGACGTGAGTATGGTATAGGTTATAGAGAGATATGAATGTGATATAGGCAATGGAGAGATATGAAGGTGATCTAGGTAATAGAAAGATATGAAGGTACTATCAGAGAAAACATTTTTCAGAAATAAGGTATTAAACTTGTAAAGAGTAGATAGATTTAGACTTGTAAAGGATTAGAAAAATGTAGGCCATCCAAATTGCACAGCTTTTCTCAACCTTAAGTCCAAGATCACCAACATTCCGAAACCCTTGTGTCATATTTTGAGTAACCCCAAGTCCAATAAACACAGTTCACAAACACATTATTCACACGAACGGTCACCACGGTTATCTACCTTCTTTTGTTTTTACCCTGAAATTATATGACGACAACCAGGCTTAAACGCGTGGTTATGCAAAGATTCACAAATGTATGTCTCTAACAGTTAACCGACCAGCTAGTTGGATCAGATTTCCACTTAGCGTAAAGACCTAATGCCATTGCCCCCCTCTGTTCTCGTTGCAACCCCAGCAAGCCAGTAACACGCATGCGTCACGAAACTTTTTCTAATTTATGCAAGTGATGTAGAAACACATCCATCACAGAAGTACGCTCAAGTTATTTTTGGAATTGTTTTTCTGTGTAATTAGTTTTATTTTTTAACATATTTTGTCTAAAAAATCATTTTTCTATTTTCAAGATATAGTTTCTGAAAGTTATTGAATACAAATGTTACCTTTTACAGTTTCATGCTTATAATTAAGAAATGATCACGTATTTTAGGAGAAATTCACTTCATTTGACCAGAAGCTGAATTTTAAAAGACTTTGTTTCTACTGAAAAATCAGTTAGTTTTTTTGTGTCCGTATATCCTATTTAATTTGTGTTGTTGCCACGTCAAAAAATACTCGAGGGGTCCAAGTGTTTAAAAAAAAGTGAACTTCTCATTTTCTTTAATATATTCCTACGACAGTCCACCAGAAAGTCCTACACCACACCCCCGGCTCTTTCTGGACTAATACAATAATATATTTTTTGTTGTAGAATCAGACCGTTTTTTAAGTGGGCGGCTTAGCTCTGACGTCAACACCACAAGTGCAAACGACCTTCGGAAACCTTTTTAAAGGCGGACAACATTTTAAATGTGTGCAGAAAGTAATTAAATTGAAAAAAAAAAATTATATGTTATAAGTAAAATACACCACAGAGCCTCCTGTGCTCAATTGAAACTTCTAGAAACCTCCAGAAAAAAAATAATCTTTAAATCTAAATTAATAATATTTGATTAAAATCATAGAGACTTATAGAATCCTAAGAAATATATAAAAGGGACTGTTATATAATCTTAATTATTTTTTAATCAAACAATCAAAAATAAGGTAGAAACTACTATAAACTATAAAAAGTTATTTTAAAAAAAAAAGATTTGTAAAAAAAAATGACTTTTTGCATGTAATCATTATTGGAATACTAAAACATCCAAAAACAAAATGCCTTAATTTTAGACGTTTTCCCTTAAGGTTAAAATAAGCCCCCCCCCCCCCCCCCACCTCGCAAAGACGCTGTAATTATCGATGAGATAGGGACCTTAAGTAATGAATGAAGTAAATGTTCATTTTCAAAATGAAAAATCTGTCCCATCAAATTCAGATGAAAAATGTACGTAATAAAAGGGTATATCAGGAATGAAATTAGAGTCCCTGACCGCAAAAAATGATGAAATTCACTAGTGCAAAATCTTTCAGTTTTTAACTATATGTTTTTAAGTGCATCTGTACCAAGTTTGGTATAGATCTACATATCCATTAATTGTAATTTTATTTTAATGTCCTATATATAAAAAACGCTACGTAGATCTAAAATTCCCAGAAGGATATCTAAAAAAAAATAATTTAAACCCCGTCAGCGTTTCCCTCTAGATATAAAGTGCACCAATTATGTATCCGAAGGATAATCTATATCCATTTGTTTATGTTGCATCCGGTAAAAATAGATATAATTTCTCATGTATATAGTAGATCTAAAAAGATACATGGATAAACATTTAAAATCTTTATTGCGCGATCTTTAAAAACAATTTTAAGCCAGAAAACTAAATAAACATAAACATCTCCCTATTGACGAATGCGGATATGACGTTGAACGTTGGTTTTTTTTCAACGTTCAGCCTCCTGAAACCTATTTAACTGTAACACTCCGGTGTCAGTAACTGATGACTGTAACAAAAATAGATAGACAGAAACTTAATGTGTTTGGCATTTAAGAAACGTATAATGGATGTAAGGCACGCAACTAATTTTATTACCAAAAAAAGTTAAACTATACCATTTTTTTTTTTTGCTGGCATCCGTCCGTCATTAGGTGACGATGGTATGGAATTCGCTGGACGAAATCCACATGGCCTGGGATTATTCTTTCTAGGATTATTAGCTGGTTCCCAACAGCAAATCGTCTCTCTCCACGCCGCTGGATGACTCCAAAGGAACATCATGTGGATGATACAACTTGGCACCAGTGGCGTCGCAGGAGTTGTCGGAATGTTTCATCGTATCAATGTTATCCGCCTTTGGGGACTCCACCTCCGGGTTTGAATTCAGAGTTGCCTTCTCTTAGATGAGTTGCCGTCCAAGGTTAACGGGTCCCATCCACCCGGGGTGCTGGTGGTGTTTTTGCTTGACTGGGATTTGGTGGGGATTGAACTCAAGACCATCATTAACTATACCACAGACTGAAAGTATTACCTGCGTAGCAAATGGTGCCACTGAGAAATTGCTATACTCTTAAAGTGCACCCGCCCATTCAACGACGTAGTTTTACTAAACGCTCATCTGGGACTCAATCACAAGCGATCCTCCCTTCGACACCCACACACGCACATCTACTGTATACATTTGCTAATGCAAATTAATAAACGAACCTCTATGACAGTAAGACCTTAATTATTCCAATGCATCCCTAATGCCCGCACGTAAACGGTGTGATAATTCTAATCTAATGTTCAACACCCTCTGTACCAAGGAATGAACTGTACTTTCTTAAAATAGCTCAACACATATTTCCGTATATTTAAGAATGTGATTGCATTATACAGCTAACCTCTATTGAAAATCTTAATTCAATTTTTTTTTTCCCTCTCTAAAACTTATAGAATAAAGCTTATAAAAAATGCATGCAGCAAACAAAAGCATACAGAAGACCTTCCTTTTGTAGGGTTTTTGGAAGCTCATTGTCTAGACAAAGGCTTATTAAAAAGACACACAGCCAAAAAAAAAAGCTTCTGTGACGTGCCTCGAAGTCATAAGATTCTCCCTTTATCCTCTACATTTTATTCTTTATCCACTACATTTTACTATTATTTAAATTACAGATTTTCGGATAAAGGGGATTATGACCAAACTTTCCAAGAACCATTTATAGGTCAAGATATATGACCATGTCAAATTTTGTTCCAGGGCATGTTTGGTTGTTTCTTGTGATTCTTCGGACCATTTACAAACATAAAAAAACTATTTTAAAAAAAAGCATATGCACACAGAACTTTATACTGTTGAAATGAAGCCCAATTGGAGTGAGAATTTTGCTGAAAAAAATTTAGAATCTAAAACACTAACGTCAAAACAGTCCTACAATATGGAGACGAAAATTGGAGAACAGCGAACGTGGCGCAAAAAGTACAGATCTTCGGAAACACTTGCTGTATTATAGAAAGATCATGAACATCAAATGGCCAAACACCATCACCAACATAGACTTACCGGAAAAGACATACCAGTAGCATATTGATTAAGACATCATATGGAAATATGGAGTTCGACAAGATACACTCTTGGCAAACCCCCAGATAACATTACCAGACAATCCTTAACATATAATCCAAAAGAAAAGTATGGGAAACACCAGAAAGCAATTGGAAAGGAAAGCACAGGAGCGAGATGAATGGAGAATTCTTGCAGACGTCTCTGCTCCATACGGGGTAAAAGGCATACGTAAGTTGTTATTTAGGCGACTTGTTTTCTTCATGCTTTCACAGTGAACGAACTCTACCTGACCCCAATCTAGACGCCGCATTTAATGTCTGGGTAGCTAAAAATAGTCTCTCTCGACCTTGTTTACAACTAACAAAAATAGTGTCCGTTTCCTTCGAATATTGTAGAAAATTGTAGAAATAGCCGGAAGCGAGTACAGTGTGTATTATGTTTCTGGAATCATTGAAAGAAACCGACTATATAAGACCGATAGACACGAGAGATTTAGGAGCAGATCACATATCACGAGATACTTGGAGCGTGTTTTATTTTTGCTACGAGACAGAGCTGTGTTTACTGTGTGTGTGTAGAGCTTCTTTTCATCAGTGTACCCTTTTTGAACATTTCATTTAATCTACATCGTACCGGTACAAAACAGTATACACGTATACTTTAAATAGAATGAATAATGTTGCTAATTCTTTAGAATATTTACTGTTAAATTGGAAAAAGATGGGTGGTTCTAATTTCAGATAGAGCGAGAAAAATGTATTAAAATATCATAATATAGTTTTAAAATGATGAATTTAATTAATTTATTTTTATAAATTTCTTCATCTAATAAACGCAGGTTTTTTGTGTGTAAAATCCAGGTAAAAAAATGTGTTCTGAGTTTATTGCACATATTGCTTTCAGTCTCCTAAATTCGTTGAGTTTTTGTTTTCTCCAAAAATTGGTCTGTGGCAAAACGTTCGGGAAATCATTTTGTGGTCAGAACAGCTGGTAGTATCTCGAGTGGATTTTGGTACTTTAGTGGATAACGTGTCTTTAAGTAATAATTAGGAATACGCTTTTTTCTTAGATCTTCAGTTGTCTTTACAATTCACCTGAAAGTCCCCATTGCTAACATTGTGAAATACTTTCTTACTTTTGTCTTTGGCTCAAGACTTGGGTCAAACAAGTCAAATAATTTGTATGGGGTGTGGATTGTGGAGGAGTTGGGGAAACACTGATGTAAATTTGCAGTCTTATATATCGATAAATAGTTGAACAAGATTTGTTTAGGCTTTTTAAAAAAAACGAGAAGGACAGTTAAGAGGACGTTTCGGCTTAATGTCTTCTTCAGCAAACAACACACAACCTTAAACTTTTCACATTTAAAAAAAAAAAAAAAAAAAAAGAAGATATGTAGCTGTTATAAACAAGACTAAATCAAATAATTGCAGGTTTAATAGTATTATAAACGAATATGTGTTTGTTTAAAATGCATAAATACATAGGGAAATACGGGGCGTGGCCAAAGACGTATACAACACTTGCTTTGTACACATTCGTTTCTCAACTTGGTCCGAACATCTTAGAGGTCAAAGATACGCGCTAAGAAAGCGCCGCCTTAAGTCTAACCTACAAATCTCATTAGCTGTACCTAACAAAGTGGTACAAAGATGTTTTTTAAATAAAAATTTTCGACAGGCTTAATTAAGTTTGGGCAGTTACGCCTAGATTTGTTTAGAGACGTCTGTCTAACACAAAGAAATCTCAGGACGTATGTCTGTCTTGCCGCTGACTACATTAACAGTACGCCGCAGACCCATCGCGTTGGTCCTCAAACGTCAGATATTTAAGGGCGACAAATTTGTATTTTTTCTTTGCTTTTCGGGGGTGGGGGGTGGGGTGGGGGAGAGATACATTTTCACGATCAACTTTGAATGTAGGGGGCATAAAACCAAAAATACGCAGAGGGCCGACAAAGATAAAGGACACAGCGCTGCTTGCACTGGTAGATCTGCTCGACACAATACACATCACAGACCACCCTGGGTAAAACGCCCGCACAACTCCACACCTCTTGTTACAAGGTCGCTCTTAAGGCTGCAAATAAGTTCTTGCTAGTAAGTTGTCTCAGGGTTTTTGTATTTACCCATTGAAAAACAACGCGATATTTACAGGCGAAAATCTTCTTTTTTTTTTTTTTTTTTTTTTAAATTAACATTTTTAGGTCTAATAATTTATCTTTCAAAATTCTCTCTAATAGAAATGCAAACCTTTTATTCTAATTTTTGGTTTCCTCTCTATACTAGTCGCGTTACAGAAGACAAACTTTAAAAAAAAAAAAAAAAAAAAAACAACAACTTCATGGAGACATTAAGACGTCATCAACAATATTGTCAAACGACAAGGGTTCTAAATTCTTTACGCATTATAAAATTTAAAAACAAAGACCATAAAAAATGTATCACAATAACGCAAAACAAAGGATCAACGCCTGTATTCTCCCCACAGTAAACTCAATCTTTTATTCCGATTGGAAGGGGGGGGGGGGGAGGGGATCTCAAACTGTTCCATAGCTACCGTTAGTGATAAATTAAAAATGTTTTTTCCCAGGTATTAAACATAGATGTTGAAAAAAAAAAGATCTAAAGTTATCCTGGCCGATTTACACTCAAGTCTGAGTTACAACAATTTCAGCAGAATATTAAGTGGTAAAGACAATCACAAATTTTGTGACACTTCCCCCTTCACCCCCACCCCCCCCCCCCCAAATCTAGATCAACATATTTTAAAGATGTATACTTTGTTTAGCTTAACATCGAGCTTAGTCTGATTATCTGTTTGGTAAATAAACATTAAAGTCCCTTTTTAAGAATTATATATATTTATAAAAACAAAAATTGTCTAGCATGTGAATATTCTGCACATAATTTATTCTAACGGTAAATGTGGAAATCAAAATGTCGACCCTTCTTGGAAATTTCTCCCCGAATCCACTTATCTTATTTTCGACTTGGTTCAACATTCTTTTTGGGCATAACATTTTTTTTTAAATTATTAATTTGCACTATAAGTAAGAAATTTTAAAAAGAGCTACTAAATACGTCACATTGTGAGCTCTTAATGCCCCGGGCACACCTCCACACGGACCAGACGCCGGGTTTCCCCGCCACCAGACCGTGCGGCGGCAACGCGGGAATCAACCCATTGGCCTTGGGGACACCGGTCAACTGTTTAAAGCGTTCGCAGCTGATTCTCCCAGAGGGTTTGTGTATGTTTGCTTCCACTCCGATGAAAATGGCGTGGCGTTACCACCCCCAACGCCCAGGGAGTCTTATGATGTGACTGATTCTGTCGAAATGTAATTATCATGTGTACAACGTTATAAAAAACGAGGTTTTATTTACACTAGAATTGAGACATAACTTAAACTATAAATGAGACATAATTTACACTAGCAATAGATATAATTTACACTAGAATTGAGACATGAAATATACAAGATCTGATACATAATTTTCACTGAAATTTTGATTATAACTTACACTATAATTGAGACATAATGTACACTGAAATTGAGAAATAATTTACAATGAAAATGAGAAAGAATTAACACGCAAAATTAGAAAGAATTTACACTAAAAATGAAAAATAATTCACACTGAAAATGGGAAATAATTCACACTGAAAACAATACATAATTCACAATGAAAATGAGAAATAATTCACAATGAAATTGAGAAATAATTCACACTTAAAATTAGAAATAATTTTCACTAAATATAGGATTTAGTAGGTAATAGTTGAGCCATGATATTCAACATTTTCTTTTTAAATGCAAGAGCTGATAATATAATTTATGTATGAACCACATTATGAAAGATTTTCGTCTGTAAGTTGATAAAATCATTTATATATGAAATACACCGTGATAGAATGTCTTCTGTAAGTTGATAAAAAACATTATTTTATGATACACATCATAAGGTAATTTCTACTGAAAGTTGACAAATATCAACTATGTTTGAAACAAGTAATGAGTGAATGTCTTCTGTGAGTGGATAAGATCATCTATGTATGAAACACATCATGGGAGAATGTCTCTGTACCGAAGACGCTCCTGTGGAATTCATCACCCCCGAAGACGTTCTCCTCTGTAAAACACAAAGAGAAAATAACGTTCAAGAAGACAGGCTTATCGTAAATGATATTTCTAGATCAGTCAAGAAAATCAAAATAGCTCAAAGGTAATAAGTTAGTGCACACACTCTATAAACACGCTACATTAACACACAAAATGCACACAGTAAATGCATACAGTGCATGCACTCAGTCCATGCAAACACCATGCACACACGTCATGCACACTCCATACGCACACTCCATGCACACACTCTATGCACACTCCAGACACACACTACAGACACACAATCAATGCATATACTCCATGCATAAACTCCATGCACATAGTCGATGCACAATGTTCATGCACACACTCAATGCACAAACTCCAGGCATAAATTCTATGCATATTCCCTGCATACGCTCCATACATACTTTCCATACACACACTCCATACATACACACCATACATACACTCCATGCATACACTCCATGCACGCACTATGCCTGCACTGAGAGCTTAGCATAGATCCGTGATTCCTCTATACGTTAACGTCATGTGTAAAGACGTAAAGGATACCTGCGAATAAGCTTTCCAGGTGATGAAAGGGCTTTGTGTGCAAGAACCCCGCGTCGTTCTCGGGCTTGTCTGACTCATCGGTTGTAGGCTGGTCTTGATCTTAAAATACAGGAGGCATGCAGCTAATGTTGTGTTGTTGTTGAATTTTTTTTTTTCACTCAATGAAAAAAAATAAAAAATTTCATTAATCGGGGTTCGGCAAACATTTTGAGTTAAGGAGATTAAAGTAAAATATTTCTGACTTAGTTTTAACAGGAGTAAAAGTTACTTTTAAAAAAAAAAATGGGATAATTTTTTTTTCTTATAAATTTTAACAGATTTACCTGCATTGGACAAGACTTGTCCAGAAAGTTAGGGATCGTGCTATTGTATTAAGAATAAATGATCGTGCAAAATGAGACTATTAGTTTTGTTTAGGGTGTTTTTGATACGTGCTGATAAGGGGAAGAGCTGCAGACGGGCGACTGCGTTGCGTCACTGCACGCAGATAAGAAGTTATATAAGAGCCAAGTAATGTTCCAGAATAGAGCGTGATTTAATATTGTTTTATTTTCTTTTTATTATTTTCTTTCAATTATATAAAACTTTATTCTTAATTTGACGCACCTTGCAAAACAATAGGTGGGCCGGAAAAGGCCCGCGGACCGAATTTTCTACCGCCTCCCTAGACCGAAATATATCTTGACGAAACCAATGGAAAATTAGAAATGTATAGTCTTCACTTTATCAATTATAAAAGACGTGTTTGTTTAGATTTCTTCTTTAAATTTTTTTTGCTCGTCCCTGGTTTAGACTGTGCGAGCCACCATGAACTTCTGGTAAACGTTCAGCTGTTGTTTTTCCTTTATGCTATCGGCTCATCCATGAAGGCCGTTACTTACCTATGTCATCATTCGGATGATGGTGTTCTATAAATATCCAATACAGAAAACAGGCCAGTGCTGACCCTACCATCGGTCCCACGACGGGCACCCAGAACCAGTTATAATCTCTGTAGCTGTTTTGGGAAATAGACATATAACCAGTTATAATACCTGTAGTTTTTTAGTTTTATTTTGTTTTTTTGTAAAAGAAATGAACATGTTATAATATATGTAGTTGTTTTAGTAAATAAAAATGTAGCCAGTTATAATATATGTAGCTGTTTTTGGAAATAGATATGAGGTCAGTTAAAACATATGTGATTTTCTTGGAAATATATATGTAATTATGGGCAGACGGAATCAATCGAGCGCGAGAGGGGCGTGTGTGTCAACAACAAATTATGCCACAAAGCTTTTTAACAAAAATACAAAGCCCAAGGATTCGTGAGTAGAAAAAAAAAAGTATTTAATTTTTAAATAACACACTTCAAACTATATGGATCAATGAAAGACTTATCTTATCCAAATTTTTTTAGAACATTTTAACACTTTGCCTGCTAAACCAAAAAACCCGCCCAAAAGAGGACGGCTACACCGAAATCCATTTGCTTACATAAATATACCTATATCCAAAACGACCAGCTTGCACCAAAGGACTCTGCACCGCCACCCACCTGAAAACATTCACACGACTACTTACCTGAAGACACCTACGCCCCATCCGGCAATGCTCGTAAAGATCCTCAGACTGAGATCTTTGGCTGGGTTCAGAGGGTTACCACAATTGTAGCCGAATGACGAACCTGCGTTAGAAATAGTTTGGGTGATAAGCAGAAGTTAATGAAGACGTCCTCGGACAGATGGTATGCAAATGAATACAAGAATCACTTAAGTCAGGGTTTCCAAACCTGGTGGCGAACTCCAACAAAAATTAATTTTTTTTTTTTTTTTTTTAAATTCCACAAATTCCAATTTAGCCCCGATTTTAATAAGGCTTAAGATTGTGGCGAATTTTAGAAGCAGGATAATACAGTTTTAAAAATATGTAAAAAAATGTTTAAAAGATAGTTAAAAACTAAGATTCAGACAGCAACGTTAATTTTTTTTTTTTGTTGGCCACTTTTGAACATCAGTTAGAGTATTCAAGGCACAAGAGTAAAATCATACGTATATTTTTCTAACAGTGCACTTCACATATCTATACCACGGAGAGACCACAAGCTCACACATATATACAACATAGAGACCACCAGCTCACACATATATACCACAGAGAGACCACCAGCTCACACACCTATACCAGAGAGAGACCGCCAGCTCATATACCTATACCACAGTGATACCGCCAGCTCACTTAAGTGTGGCAGAGAACGACTGCAACTTCACATACCTATACCACAGAGAGACCATCACTTGACATACCTATACCACAAAGAGACCATCATTTGACATACCTATACCACAGAGACCCCGCCAATTCAGATACCTATACCACAGAGAGACCACCACGTCACACACCTATACCACAGAGAGACCACCACTTCACAAACCTATACCACAGTGAGACCACCCATCCACATACCTATACCACAGTGAGACCACCCACCCACATACCTATACCACAGTGAGACCGCCCATCCACATACCTATACCACAGTGAGACCGCCCACCCACATACCTATACCACAGAGAGACCGCCCATCCACATACCTATACCACAGTGAGACCGCCCATCCACATACCTATACCACAGTGAGACCGCCTATCCACATACCTATACCACAGTGAGACCGCCCATCCACATCCCTATACCACAGTGAGACCGCCCATCCACATACCTATACCATACATCGACAAGCCAACCAGTAACGGGGTAAACCAGTGTGTGGGACCAAAGTTTCGCTTATCGCTGACGCATAGGATGCCCATGATGAAGAGACAAGTCGCTGTAATCTGTCAAAATAAGCATATGGCATTAAATACTGACATCATTGAAATCTCAGTTGGAGGAAAATCGTTAACATAATTTATGGCAGCCGGCTGGATAAAATCATTAATATATTATATGTCAGCTGGGTAAAACATGATAATTTCCGATAATCTCTAAACTAATTTGTCCATGAAATCTAACCACAACCCTGAAAACCCTAAAATAATTTAACATCTAATAAATTACAACTTACTTCAAGTACCTAAATATTAATTATTATTTCCCGAAAATTTCATTTAGTTGTATTTAAAAAAAACGGAAATACATACAACCAGAAATGTCCATTATTATATGATGATTTCACTCTGGCGTCAAAAACCTAATGTATGAAGCTATCGGTAAAATGAGATTTATAATGATAATAAGTTTGCATGTGTGTGTGTGTGTGTGTGCTAGAAGAAAGAAAACATAATTCATGTAAAGTTAAGTTTAACTCGTCGACTCTTACAAAACGTGATTCCATTCTGAATCGTTCTAGCTAACAAATATGTAATGCTTTTGGGATGATTAAATTCAATATTCGCAAAAAGACACACAAGAGCGTTAATCTAGACTCAACTTGCAATACAAATTTTATGAATAACTGTTAGCTGATATATAAGTGAACTAGGGTTACGAAAAAAGAATCAAAATTTAACAGGACAAAAAATGTATTCCTTAAATGACAGAACTGCTATTGTATTACCTGAGTATTCGTTTCCGAGCGTTGCTTACCTGTCATTGTATATCTAGTAGTATTTACCAGTACGAAAGTTATGAATCCTATATAATCCACTTAATTCTACATTTTTACTTTACCTGGTCGCAGATAAAAACATCATGTCATTACACAGTCTAAACAGTATTGAAGGGTTGGTTATACAAAAATTATTTTAAAAAAAATAAAATAATCAAATGTTTTTACCTGGTCAAAAAAACCTGTTACGGTCGTGGCGGATTCTTGGGGGAAAGAACAAAAGATCCCGGCTGTTCCATTGGGTCCCGAGATTGACCTGGTACCGCCATCAAAATGATCCATCGCGTCTAGACGGCGAAACAAAAAAATCATGACAGACATACCATCAGTGTTTCAAACGAGGCATGGATCTTCAACTCATCTTCAACTAATCTTCAACTCATCTTCAACTCATCTTCAACTCATCTTCAACTCATCTTCAACTCTCATCTTCAACTTATCTTCAACTCATCTTCAACTTATCTTCACCTCATCTTCAACTCATCTTCAACTCATCTTCAACTCATCTTCAACTCTCATCTTCAGCTCATCTTCAACTTATCTTCAACTCATCTTCAAGTCATCTTCAACTCATCTTCAACTCATCTTCAACTCATCTTCAACTCATCTTCAACTCATCTTCAACTCATCTTCAACTCATCTTCAGCTCATCTTCAGCTCATCTTCAGCTCATCTTCAGCTCATCTTCAGCTCATCTTCAGCTCATCTTCAGCTCATCTTCAACTCATCTTCAACTCATCTTCAACTCATCTTTAACAGGGTTGACACATTTCGTAAACCTACTTGGAGATTACTTAACACGCTTTGCAATCTTGAATTGTAAACTTTAAATTGCTACCCTGGGTGTTAATGTCGTTGTTGGCTCACTTTGAAATTTTCAGGTAGCCTTTGCTTTCCTTTAGTCACTTGATAAATACAGATACGTCAATTACATACGCCAATTTCAAAGAATAGAAATTAAGTCCAATTATTACACACTACATTTTATAAAATATAGAAATACTTGAACGTTAAGAGTTTAATAAAGTAAAATCAATTCATATCACATGTAATATGAACTAAATGAGATGTACATAAACTGCTTGTTGCAGAATATCTATATCTCATGTAGTTCAAATAACATCAGTCTGAGTGGACACAAATTGTGCACAGCCTCACTATTAGAGATACACACACACACACAATAATCACCAAAAAAAAAAAAAAAAAGGATGGAATATAGTGGATTTCATGCGCTTTCTTCTTCCAGCACAAAATAGTCCCTAAATATTAAATCTTGCGATGTATCCCTCTATCCACGAGCCACGAGTAATTTAAGCATAATATGATATAATCATATAAAAGTGTTGCTGTTGCACACATGCTATCTTAAAGTCATTGTTTTTTTAAAAACTAGGTTTTGCACTTGATCCCCTCCACATGACGTCAGCGCCCCAGACGAAATCTTCTCCTAAAGACTGACTTCCTTTCAGTTTCTTCCATAAGGTCTGCTGTTATAAATTGGGAGCCTGATTTTGGGGGCGTGAATGGTTGTTGATGAAAACTGTTGAGCGTGAGTCGGTGCGAGGTTTTATTAGGGCCAGTTGTGATTGGTCGAGATGGTTATTTATGTGAGGTCAAATCGTGGGGTTCATTCGCGTTGGGCAGCTTTGTGGGGATGGTGAGTTATCACTATCGTGAGGGGGGGGGGGTGCATGCAGAGGCGTAACTGGGTTTTTGGCGCCCTTGGCTAATTTATTTTTTAAATAATAAAAATTAAAAAAATTAGAGATTTAGCGGCGCCCTTTTGAACTGGCGCAGGCCGGCGTCCTTGGCAACTGCCCCAATGCCAAGCCGTTGTTACGCCACTGGGTGCATATTACACATTGAGTTTGAAAGTGGTCTGAGGGCCAAGAGGTAGTGTTGTGTGCAACTTACAGTGAAGAACGGCTTTGTAAAGGCTGCAAGTTGCTGCCGTAGAAAGAATCATCATTACTTCCATAGAACATCCTCATTGATCTCACGTGTGCACCACGCATGGCTGTGTGTGTGTGCATGTATGGAAAGTAAGACAACGGTGCCAGAAATATAAACAACGAAGATAAGGCCCGGAGACAGAAGGTGAAAACCGAAGTAAGACTGTAGCACGTGACTTCGAGTCATTTTCTTTCCATAGAGCCTTACTTCGAGACAATTTCTTCCCTTAAAACCTGTCTTTGGGTAAATTTCTTTCCAAAAATCCTGTCGTCTTTGGGTCAATTTCTTTCCATAAAACCTGTTTTTGAGTAAATTTCTTTTCATAAAGTCTGACTTCGATTCAATTTCTTTCGAAAAGCCTGTCTTCCAGTCTATTTCTTTCTAAAAGGCTGTCTTTGAGTCATTTTCTTTCCATAAAGTCTATGTTCAGTTCAGTATCCTCTCACTGAGCCTCCAAGTCAAGAGCTTCTCACAGAGCCTCCCAGTCAAGATCTTCTCACAGAGCCTTCCAGTCAAGATCTTATCTCAATGTCAGTCTTTATTACGACCTTTTCCTTTAGTCAACATCTAACATTCTTTTTAAAAAAAAATTAATTCAGTCGACCCCGTCACCAAAGGTAATGTCTCCTGTCAGTTTAAAATCGTGTACACTAAAGTAAGATCTTGCAGTCAATTTTCCTTTGGCCCACTTTACGAATAGTATCATGAATCTGTTATCTTTCCACCGCCTCCCACCACACCACTCCTGGATAGAAACCTCACACATCAAGTCTTTGATAAGCTTAGATCTCTTGCTCAATTAATCCTGGCATTTTCTCACTAAGCTAACCATCAACTCCTCCGTGTCACAATCTTTCTCACTCAAGACTATTTTATCAGCTATTCAGATAATCACATGATCCGAGATCTTTATTTAGGATGACAATTCTTTTCTTAGCCCAGCTTAGCTTTTATCTTCCTTGGTCACGAAACTTATCATTGAACCAGTTAAAGAACTCTCAAAAATCTTGCCCCTTGCCTTCTTTCTTTTTTCTTCGCATCCAATTCTTTTTTTTTTTTTTTGTTGCTGACATCCGTCCGTCACAAGGTGACGATGGTGTGGACTGCGAAGGTCGAATTCCAAAAGGCCCTGGATTATTCTTCTAGGCTTATAAGCTGGTTCCCAACAGCAAATCGCCCCTCTCCATGCCACTGGATAGACCCAAGGGAAGATCATGTGGATGATACAGCTTGGCACCAGTGACGTCGCAGGAGTTGTCCGAGTGTTTCATTGTACTTAATGCAACAAGGTTACCTTTATACAACAAGTTTACCTTTATACAACAAGTTTACCTTTATACAACAAGTTTACCTTTATACAACAAGTCGACCTTTATACAACAAGCTTACCTTTATACAACAATTTGACCTTTATACAACAAGTTAACCTTTATACAACAAGTTGACCTTTATAAAACAAGTTTACCTTTATACAACAAGTTGACCTTTATACAACAAGCTTACCTTTATAGACACCGTAGGCGACTGCAGCTGAAAAAAACGCGCCGAAGAACTGTCCACCGATGTGGAACGGTAGATGACGCCACTGGAGACGCCGTGTCAGACAGAAGGCCAGTGACACCGCCGGGTTGAGACCGCCGCCTGTGAACAGCACCACAAAAAACAAGAGATGTGGACAGCGAGCAATGCTATTCATCGCGGTCAAATTTCAAAGTGCGGAGCAGAACATAGCCTTTTAAGAAAAATGTGGAAAAATAGCTATATCCAGATCGATACTGTATAGATCTGATGTTGGTATTGAAAGGGATAAAAAAATCATTAAACAAACTTTTAAAGACTTTTTTGTTTAAATAGATTTATGAAAACCAGAGCGCAGTGAGCATGCTAAAGTAGCATGGATACCAGCGCTATATAAATTTCCAATCAATCAATCAAGCATCGCATTTACACAAATAACGCCTTAAACTTGTGTTTGAAGTTGGCGTGTTTCATGTTGTGATTATATGACTGCAAAAAAAGAAGGAAAAAAAAAGGAAGAAGAAAAGTCATAACTTCATTTACAAAGGCATGTTGGCTTATTTCGTTTTAGCTGAAATGTTCAAACTGCGGTTTTAAGACTCTCGAAATAAAATTATAAAGAAAGTGTCGTAATTTAGCCCCGTTGTTAAGAGAAAGCTGAACGGCTGCCGAAATTTGTGGGCGGAAGTTTCAAATAAAGAAAATTCAACTAAAAAAAAGTAGAGAAAATGAAAGGTTCAGATGACCGCATAGTTGTTATCTAATAGTCCCTTGTAGCCATTGACCAAAGTATAGCATATCGCAGCCATGGGTGTTCTGTCTAATGGTTTGTCTATTCGTGGATTCAAGTACTCAACAGCTTTACACAAAATTTCCTAAATGCCAATATACAGATGCAGAAAACTGAAATTGGCCTTCGGCAGATTCAAATCAAGGTAAATTTACGGACGGTCCGTAAAGATGGACCTAAAATTTGACCTAAAAATTAACCTAAAATTTGATTATGACTTTGCATTTTTTAATTTTTTCTTGATCGCTTTAATCTTGTTGGAACAGGAGAAATTATACTAAAAATGACAATGTCATACAATTAGCACACTCTTTTAAAAAAAGGAAGGGATTTTTTCGTCATGAAACAAAGTTTAGGTGTTTCCTTTCAGTTTGCCTTTCAGATGGTGTAAGAAATGAGATTTTGTGAACACAGCTTTACGATATAAATATTTCAATGTTTTATAACATTTAATTATAACACATTTACATTATGTTGTTAGCCACGAGTTGTTTTCTGAATTTCTCCACTTTTAAATGAAAATCCATAATATTCACCTTTTAAAATGCAATGCTACTGGTGTTAGGAACGAGAGTCCCTACCACAAAAACGAAAAAAAACGTGTACTACAGAGGGTTAGGATAAACACTTGATATAACAATGAGGCACACATTTTTGTCTTTGTAATCTGGCACGGATATTTCCAAGATGATTGTAAACTCGTGACCGATTTTATCTCAAAGTCCGAAGCTGATCGCATGTATCCCAGCCGGTTTGACTCACCTGACACCCCAGCACACGTGTAGAGTGCCATCATGACAGCTACGGCGCCTGACAGCTGGACGTTCATAGCAGACGAGAGGGTGCCTCTGCTGACGGTGTACTGCATTGCGGCGCCAACGCTAAAAATCTAGTTGAGGTTAAAGAAGATTTATTATTTTTCTTTGCAAAGGTACAGCTCATTTGGGATAATAATATCCAAATGCAGATAGGGCGCCACAATAACTTATAACATTTTGAGAACCACTGGAGCATGCTACTAATGATAAGAATATTCACAAATGCTGAAAGTCGGGAAAACCGATTTAGAAATGTAAAAGAATTGGGTATTGGCATTTACTAGGAATTTTATAATGAAAGAATGTTTATAAAAATAAGTTCTCTGATTTAATAAAAGAGCGTGACATAACTGATGATGCACACTCCCCTTCTTATAAGTAAAATTAATAAATAGCATTGATTGCTTTTTAAATTGCTAAACTTAAATAATAATTTAGCTTTGTATTTTGAACATTTAATACGTTTGTACTTTTTATTCATTCCAAAAAGAAACTTTTATGAAATTAATAAAGTTGTAAAAAACTCAACATTTAAAAATAATTTTAATAAGAATATGCCTTTTAATTAAATTGGTATAGAAAAACTAAATAGCCAAATAGCATTTTTAATGTACCTATCACTGATCTAGATAAGAAATAAGCATATTAAATGCAAAAAAATCTTCTGCGTAAGTAAGGGGGGTAGTGGATGATTTTTTTTTTCAACTCTGTGTAGCCCATTATACACTATACATTCATTTTGCCCAGTGCAGCACAAGATAAGACTCAGAATAAATTTGATCAATAATTAACCTTCTTCGATACATTTATATCGATGGTAGGAAATTGAGTTCATGCATTTTTACTTGGATGACAATATCTTTCAATCCAATGACATTTCAGTGTAAAAAAAAGAAGCTATATTCTCATTTTGCATATGAACATATGTTTACCAATTAAGAAAATCAATGACTATAACAAAACATAAAAATATTTTCATAATTATCCCCAGGGATATCAAAACCCAATCACTTTACACAAGTGAAAATTTAATTTAAAAAATAGAGATTGTATTAGATAAAGAGATAGAAAGACAGATTTAGATGTGTATACATTATATATACTGAGTGTTTTTTTACTATTAAGATAATGTATTGAACGATTTTGTGATGAAATTGTACGATTTTAAGATTTTGAGGGTAAACAGGTCTGTAGATAGTATCTGGATTGGTAGATAGTTAGATAGGTAGGTAGGGAGGTAGTTATGTAGGTAGATAGGTAGGTAGGTAGGTGGGCAGGTAGGTAGGTAGGTAGGCAGGCAGGCATGTAGATGGTAAATAGGTAGATAGGTAGATGATAGATAGATAGGTAAATAGATAGATAAACAGACAGACAGACAAACAGACAGGCAGTCAGATAGACAGAGAGACAGAAGGTGAGACAGAAAGAGAAACAGTGAGAGAGACAAACAGACAGAGAGAGAGAGAAAAACAGAGAGACAGACAGACAGACAGACAGAGAGCCAGAGAGATAGACAGACATAATGACAGAGAGATAGACAGAGAGACAGATACTGGTAGTGAGACAGACTGAGAGACAGCTTGAGAGACAAACATAGAGACAGAGAGACAGACAGACAGAGAGACATATAGACCGGCAGAGAAACAGAGAGACAGACAGAGAGAAAGAGAGACAGAGAGATAGAGAGATAGACAGAGAGACAGACAGAGCGACAGAGAGACAGACAGAGAGACATAGAGACAGGCAGAGACAGAGAGACAGACAGAGAGACAGACAGATAGGGAGACAGACAGAATGACAGAGAGACAGACAGTCAGACAGACAGATCATCCTTGAATAATTGCAAAAACGTTATCTTAATTCGGTAAACTATATCTATACATATATAAGTATATCCCGTACGTGCTTCGATACCATCAATCAAAAGTGATGAACATTGTGTGAATTGTAAAAAAATGCAAATGTTTCTGAATATTACACACATTTTACAATATTCCGTTTTGGGATCGGGGACCTAAATTCTTCCCCCCCCCCCTTTTATGAGCTAAATATAATGTTCGTATGCGTTCCTATACCATTCATCCGATTGCGATACAACTTTGGTAAGTTGTTGTGCGCACCAAAGGTTTCTTGAATTAGCTTATCCATTTTGAAATATTCCTTTTCCGGCTGGAGCCCCAAATTATGTTTTTCTTATATGAGCTATACAAATATAATTTCAATCAGTGCTATTGCATGGGTGGCTAGAAATCAATCAAATACAAACGACATTTCAGTTTGTGTATGACATAAGTGCAACCATTTTAAAATTTTACGTTTGGGGCCGGGGGCCTTATTTTAAATATAATAAATATTTGAGCTATCTAAATATAATTTAAAACAGAGCTACTGCGTGGGTGGATCGATCGCTACAAGTGTGTGGACTAAATTTTGAAAATACACTCTTCTCGCTTCTCACGTAGACAGCTGTATGTTGCCTGCTCAGGTGGACAGCTGTATGTTGCGTTGAAAAAACTTCTAATTTATTTGTGTACGCACTAGAACTAAAGAAACAATAACTATTTTCTATTTAAAAATTACTTTAAAACTTAATTAAAACACAAACACTTTTTTCATTGAGTGGCATGCAACGGGTTCTCTCTAGTATATAATAATGAAGGTAAAATTATGATCGAATTTCATATGCTATTTGAGTAGTTATACAGACTGTCATTACATACAGAAACACAAACTAAATGAGAGAAATACAGCGTGTACAGTTAAGCGTGCGTTTGTTTGGATATATCATCATCATCATCATCATCATCAACATCATCATCATCATCATCATCATCAGGTCCCGTAGTCCTTCGACCGTTGGGGCGCCACAGATGACATGTACACTATTCTTCTCCATTCCTCTCGGTCTTCTGCCCTACGCATAGCATCGCCTAGTTGTAATCCAGTCCATTCTTTGATATTATCTTCCCATCTTTTTCTTTGTCTTCCTCTTCTTCTCCCTCCTCTAGTAGTGTCTTGCAAGATCTCTTTGGCGAGCCCTTGTTTTCTAGTCACGTGGCCATACCACTCAAGTTTGGATATATAAGTCTGCATAATATTGGTTTATTGATGATGGGATGAGTAGTTAGTGTATTGTAAGTAAGGTTGTGTTGATTTTTAATGTGTGGATATCTGAAGTGTGAAATATTTACGTCGGCATGGCTTTATTTAGAACTGGTGGAAATTTTAAGGGTTGCATAAAATAATCGTTTGATCTAGTAAATGATTAATTCATGATTGTTCGATTAATATTTTAGAGATGGATTGTTTAACTTTAACGTTATGGTTAATTCGTGTACCCTCCATATGTCGGTGGCTAGAACGACACGGTAATCAAATCATGACATGACCTACCACTAGGATCCATGTGTCGGTTGCTAGAAAGACCAGGTAATCAAATCCTGACATGACCTACCCCTAGGCTCCATGTGTTGGTGGCTAGAACGACCAGGTAATCAAATCATGAAAAGCCTACCACTAGGCTCCATGTGTCGGGGACTAGAACGACCAGGTAGTCAAATCATGAAAAGACCGACCACTAAGCTCCATGTGTCGGTGGCTAGAACGACCAGGTGATCAAACCCTGACATGACTTACCGCTAGACTCTATGTGTCGGTGGCTAAAACCACAATGTAATCAAATTATGAAAAGACTTACCGCTATGCTCCACGTGTCGGTGGCTAGAACGACCAGGTAACAAAATCCTGACATTACATACCGCTAAGCTCCATGCGTCGGTGGCTAGAACGACCAGGTAACCAAATCCTGACATGACCTACCGCTAAGCTCCATGCGTCGGTGGCTAGAACGACCAGGTAACCAAATCCTGACATGACCTACCGCTAAGCTCCATGCGTCGGTAGCTAGAACGACCAGGTAATCAAATCCTGACATGACGTACCACTAAAACTCCTGTTCCAAGAAACTCGGCCAGTGCATGGCGTATCGACACATTTCTAAATTTCAACACGTCCGTCCAGTTCTTCATTTTTCCGTACGTCATTTTCCGGTAACCAGCTTTCAGTCCCGTGCACCGAATCACACAAACCTCCGAGAGGTATATCCAAAGGTATATCCAAAGGTATCTCCAAAGTTTAGATTTACCCTGTGATGTTTTACCCCAACGAAAGGTAATCTCCGAATCGTCATAAAAAGATTTTTTTTTTTTTAAATTCTGCCTACACTAAAAAAAAATATATTCGGATCATGGTGTGCACGGCAATCTTAGAAAAGAATAATGATTGCAGTTATAATCATCGCGAAGCTAACGACTAAGGCGTTCTAATGTAAGATTAAGCGTCTTTGTCCGGCAGACTAGCGCAAGTTTGAAAGATTTGATAGACCTTCAGTCGCCTACTTTTGCTTGCACAATCATAAACTTTGTCCTGGAAGATCTCCATTCGAGCAACCGGTGGCGGGATACGGAATCCTTCCATTGAAGTAGTCATAAAGGCCATTTTTTCGTATAACAGTTGATATTCATGGATAATATGTGGCATGAATGGAATGAAGTAGTAATGAACGCTTAGAATGTATTGTTAAATTCGATGTTATTGTTATTTTTTAAATGATATTACTTTTTTTAAATGTATTTTTTAAATATTGTGTATCGCCGAATTATAAGCGCACTGCCAGTTCGCAAAGACATGTTAGACTTGTCGTATGGCAACTTGTTAGACTTTTTCGAATTGTGATTCGTTAGACTTTGTCGTATGGCAACTTGTTAGACATGTATTATGGCAACCTGTTAGACTTTGTCGTATGGCAACTTGTTAGACTTTGTCGTATGGCAACTTGATGCCTCAGGGCGCCAAAAATTATTTTGTATTAAAATATGTGAACCAAAAGAGTATGCTGTTAATGAAAATAGAATGCACATACGCTTAAGGTTACAATAGTGAAATGTACAACGAGTATCAAATTTCATATACTGTTTTGGTAAGAGAGACACGCAGACCAAACGAGGGACATAACCTAGGACATACATGCTATTAGTGAGCAAGTAACTAAACATGTTATCTGTTCTTTCTTGGCCCATATACACAGAATAATCTCCCCTTTAGCGAAGAAATACAAGACGGTTTGTTTTTAAAAATCCAATGAAATTGGCATATTTACAAATTCTATTATTTGTTAATTGTACGTTTTTTATGTCTCGTCAAATACTATTCTAAGATAACAGCCCCCCCTCCCCGCCCCACACACACTTTTTTCCCCCATACCCTGCTGTCGAAACGAATGATCTGCCTTACATCGTAATAGTTGAGAGATTATAGCTCTCAGGACTAAGAGCCATTTAAAGTTTCAATTTCGTCAAATACACTACCCCCAGCGGTCCCCCAAATGTGGTGGATCTGAGGACCGGCACCAGTTTGCGAGCCGAGCATTACGTTTCCGGTTCCACACCTCCATCACATTTAAGTTCAATTTTTTTTTTAATTAATAGACCCGGCACTGGTCCCTGGTGCAATTTCGAAACCTGTTCACCGGTCCACCAAACTGAAAAGTCTGGGAAACGCTGTGCTAAACTACTTCAAAATGGGGTGGTGGGTCGTGTTGAGCTGACGTAAAATCCGCTTATCACTAGTCTCTACAAGCGAATCACGTGATCAGGCAGTCTTGTAAAGCGACCAGGTTGAAAAAAATATGTGGCTGGTTGTTATGATAAAAATACTTCATCAAGCGGACTACAAGCGGAAATGGTCAGATTAGGATTAAAGTTAAAGGGACAGCATAGCAAGAAGATATTTTATTCCAAATACGCAACCCTGAGAAAGCTGCTCCTAGGGCAACCGTTTCGTCCCAGCTATTTCGCAAACTAGTTGCTATGTGGAAACCCCACTGCAGAACCCCTCTTATAGGGCGTCCGAAGCTTCCCCCGGGGTGGGAGGCGGGCAAGATATTAAGGCGTAAATTTACCATCCCGACTTACAGGAAAGTTGATCGTGTGCACTGTGTGAATGCGCAGTGTCTGACCGACCGGGTGTCCTTGGGTTGGGACGGTCTCCTGCAGAAATCCCGATCGCGCGTACTTGGGTGGGACATCTCCAACGTGTTTAGGGGCCCGCTGATGTCATTTCCTGATGCGACAAACCGAATCCAAGTACAATAAACAACTCAAGCATCGTTGTTATTTAAGACACCTGGAACTGAAAAGAGACAATTCTCATTTAGACTGAATGTGTTCAATAATTTCATGGCCGTTGTGAACCATTTAGGTCATGTTGTCTGTATCTACTTTTCCTTAAACGAATCACGGGTAAAATCGATTTTAAATTTAGATGGCAGGATTCTTGTAGATTTTTTTTGTTTGTTTATTTTTTTTATTCATTAAATTTTTAAAACAAATTTTTTCTTTTTATTTGCTTAGGTAAAAGTATAACGGGGAAAAGTGCGTGTGTGGGGGGGGGGGGAGCGGTGTTTGTGGAAATCCTTTTTTTTTTCCCCCTGCTCGCCAAGAAAACATACTTACCGTTTCTCACGATTTTGCCTTCATCAAACAAATTATCTTTCATTGACAATTACTCTATTCGACCTGGTCGTTGGCTTATCCGCCATGTTTCGTCATCAGATTTTTAAAAAAAAGCTAATTATTATTATTATTTTTTTTTTTTACACTTAAAGAAAAACAAAAGTGAAGAGTCTATTGATAAATGAAAAATACTGGCAATAAAGCCACATACTATGTAAGTGTAACCCTGGATCGGAATGCCTCATAGGACTACTATGTAAGTGTAACCCTAGACTGGAATGCCGCACAGGCCTACTATGTAAGTGTAAGTGTAACCCTAGACTGGAATAACACATGCAAACAAACTTGACTGATTGATCCATTCATTCAGCTAGCGATGCTCTCGGGCGACCGTCAAACAACACCACTGTTGTGTCTATAGCCTCCTTCTTTTAAAACTATATAGATGTTCAGTTTCGATGCTAAATACGTAGAACTTTCTCTGTTGTATTGCGACATTTCTCTTTAGTATTTGAGTTGTTCGCGCTATTGTTCCACTTCTTTTTAGCATTTGAATTCTTCGCGCTATTGTTCTGCCTCTATTTAGCATTTGAGTTGTTTTTACCATTTGAATTGTTCGCGCTATTGTTCCACTTCTATTTAGCATTTGATTTGTTCGCGCTATTGTTCCACTTCTATTTAGCATTTGATTTGTTCGCGCTATTGTTCCACTTCTATTTAGTATTTGTGTTGTTCGCGCTATTGTTCCACTTCTATTTAGTATTTGTGTTGTTCGCGCTGTTGTTCCACTTCTATTTAGCATTTGATTTGTTCGCGCTATTGTTCCACTTCTATTTAGCATTTGATTTGTTCGCGCTATTGTTCCACTTCTATTTAGCATTTGATTTGTTCGCGCTATTGTTCAACATCTTTTTTAGAATTTGAATTGTTCGCGCTATTATTCCACTTCTATTTAGCATTTGATTTGTTCGCGCTATTGTTCCACCTCTTTTTAGCATTTGAATTGTTCGCGCTATTGTTCCACTTCTATTTAGCATTTGCGTTGTTCGCGCGATTGTTCCACCTCCAAAAAAAACCCGCCCACGTTCTTCAATCTAATTTTATTTTTTGAAAACTAAAAAAAAATATGTGTATTATTTGTCATCATTGCAGAGTTAACTGACAACTTTTTTGGGGTGACATTTATCTATGTATATTTCAATTCATGAGTTGTTGTTTTTTTAATAAGACTATCCCCCAGTGACTTACTTAAGACTTACGAAAGGTAAGACAGTGATATTTTAAAATAACCCTCTGCTCGTTAAAAGGAAGGTTATTAAAATTAACTTTAAAAAAGAGATAACTGAAGGTGTGATGGCTTTCAGGTGACACACCCATTAACACATTCAGTATGTACTAGGTAACGTCACATAGAGAAATAGTGTATCCCATCCACACCGGCACCCCACCAAACGGGTCGACGCCAGTTCTCCCCGAAGCCAGACTGTGCAGAAGCACACCGGGAATCTCCCACTGGCCCGGGGGACGCCCGGTCGGTCGAAAACGCCACGTTTAAAGCGTTAGCAGCCAACTCTCCCTGAGGGTCTGTGCGGGTTTGCTTCCACTCCAGAGTGAAGTTGTTGCGTTACGACCCCCACCGCGCAGGGAGTCTTTATGTAGGGGCGGAAAGCTGGGACGAAACGGTTGCTTAGGACATGCTTTTCTCACGGCCGCGTAGCTAAAATCATTGGCATGGGTTTTGGCCGCCACCCAAGCCTCATATCCATCAACGGCAACAAGTAATCATGTTATGACTTTACTACTCCCGATGCGTTTGGAGTCATGCGGTCGGCTGGGGTTTTAGCTTCGGAAGAACAGTAACTTCCTACTAGTCTGCCACGAAATGCAAACCCCATGCGGTAGCCCCCAAGTCACCTCGGGGACGCTCCCGCTTACAGGGGTAACTGAAGGTGTGATAGCTTTCAGGTGACACACTCATTAACACATTCAGTATGTACAGAGTGTCACGGTCAAAAAGCACGAGTTTTTCTGTGTCTGTTTTGATGATGTTAAGTGAGGAGGAAGAAGAAGAGGAAGACAGAGAATAAAATGGGAAGATAACATCAAAGGGTGGACGGGATTGAAACTAGGTGATGCTATGCGTAGTGCAGAATATCTGTGGCACCCCAACGGTCGAGGGACTAAGGGACATGATGATGATGATGATGAAGTGAGGGATCATGGGTTTTACCCCCTGTATGCTCCACGAGTTTTTCTCAGTCATGTATGACCGTGGCGGTGTATCGGGACACTCAATCACGTATAACCGTGGCGGTGTGTCGGGACACTCAGTTACGTATGACCGTGGCGGTGTGTCGGGACACTCAGTCACGTATGACCGTGGCGGTGTTTCGGGACACTCAGTCACGTGTGACCGTGGTCGTGTGTCGGGACACTCAGTCCCGTATGACGGTGGCGGTGTTTCGGGACACTCAGTCACGTTTGACCGTGGTGGTGTGTCGGGAAGACCCATATGAGGATCGGAGTGTGTGACAATGAAAGTTTGTTTTTGAGTAAACAGTGACGAGTAATGTGGATAGAGTGTGCTTTTTTAGTTTTATAGAGAGAGTCATATTGATGTGGATGGAAGAGTTTTTTTTTTTTTTTACAATTTTCGCAAGGCGTTATGTAACTATATTTGGTCAGGTCATAGTATGTTCTGGACACTTCCAATTTATTACGAAAACTAATGATTATTTCTTATGCATTTTCCACTGTCGTGCATTTGAAGCCAATAAATACAAAGAAATCTGAATCTTTGCACCTTTTTTTTTATATTGGAAACATTCAGCACATCAGCTCTGTAGGGGCTTGAAAGAAAAGGTGTTCTAGACACTTAACATTTGTTTCTGTGGCCATACGCAGGGGACCGACCTCTAGACAAAGTAAATTGCGTCACACAGAGGTAGCTGAAAGTGCGATATGACACACTCATATGTTGATTGCACTGAAGATACTTTTCGCAGTCAGGTAGTTTGTTGCAGTGACAAAACTTTCAAGATTCTATTACGTCAAACGTGTTAACTTAGCTCAAAGCAAAATAGTAAAATAAAAGGAGGAGTTATTACAGTCAGGTTTTCTCATAATTTATTTCGCTCATTTACTGTCAATTGGTTCAGCCAAGTACAGTTAAGCCGTTTGGTTGGAGGATTCAATTTAGCAATGAATTTTAGCGTTGCATTTTAAACATTTCATCAGTTTGACTTCTTATTTTCCATTTCTTTTTTGAAAGGAGCATTTATCAATTTTTAAAGGGATTAAAACCGAACGTTTAACAAATCGTTTCATAAGTCTTTGCTATAAAAAACGAACGACGCTATCTTTTTCGTCACCGAGTATTTATACAACGCCGTCGCTGTCTCGGGTTCCAGCAACTTCCTGTTGCCTTTTATAGGTTATTTGTTTGACAACAAAGGTTGACGCAAGATCAATGCACTCTCACCACGACATAGGGCAGTAGGATGCATTGCATATCATCAATAAGGTGTTAGCTCTTCTTTTCCGGACCCGGTGTAAAAAAAAGTAACAAGAAAGAACAACTGCACCCGGTTATGTCTTAATATCTTATTAAAATTGTAAAAAAAATTCACTAAGTCTCCACAAAAGGTAACCAGTAAAATATTTTCAACACACAAAAATGTAAAAAATAGAGAATAGAAAAACAGCAGAACATTTTGTGAAAACTTAACACAAAAAAGAAGCTGTATTTAACATTGTTTGATTTTGTGCTCAAAATTTTTTCAAACGGAAACGATCAAAATTCATTTTTTTAATAATTAAAATAATAATAATAATAATTTTTATGTTGGATTCATTGTGAAGTGAAAAATTTGTATTTTGCACATACTAAATTGTTGATACGGTGGGGGGCGGGTGGAGGGTGGTTGGTAATCAAACAACATCTTTGATGGGGGGCAGCAAAATATCGATCAGTGGATTCCAGATGTTTTTCTTGCTGATAACGTTAGGGTGGAGTGGATCGAAGAGAATATCCCTTTTCTTGCTGATGATGAGCGGGTTGGTATTAAGAGGATCAAAGACGACATCCCGTTTCTTGCTTAGGATCAGATTTGGGTTGAAAGGGATGATCCCAATGTCGATTGGTGTAAGAATGGACTGAAGATTTCTCTTGCTAGCGAGCTGTTCTAGTTGCTGTTGTGTAAGAATGGAATGAAGATTTCTCTTGCTGGCGAGCTGTTCTAGTTGCTGTTGTGTAAGAATGGACTGAAGATTTCTCTTGCTGGCGAGCTGTTCTAGTTGCTGTTGTGTAAGAATGGACTGAAGATTTCTCTTGCTGGCGAGCTGTTCTAGCTGCAGAAGTGTAAGAATGGACTGAAGATTTCTCTTGCCGGCAAGCAGCTGTTCTAGCTGCTGTTGTAAAGTCAAGAACCCGTCCACTCCTGGGGAGAAAATGGACACCAGATCCAAGATTCTCTTGCTTAAAATTAACGGGTTGAACGTTGTAGAGGAACCCTGTAGGATGTCACGCTTCTTGCTAAGCAGCAGAGGCTGCAGTAGACTCCAATCAATAGGCTTCTGAGGAATATGCAAAATGATGAATGATTTTTATTTCCAGATTTGAAACTAAAAGCAGTAGTTAGGCTTGGACATTTTTACTGGTTGATGTTAAAAGATATAGGCTGAGTGGTCCATGAAATAAAAGAATAGACTTTAACGTTTGAGATAAAGGATTTAAATTGACAATTAGACCATTTAAGGTTTTTCTTCAACACTTAAATAGGAACGATATATGTCTGACTTTTTCAAGCCTATGAATAGTTCAATTGATCACGAAGCCAAATGAAAATGGTTGCTATATTTCGGGGGTAAAAAAAAATATAGTCTGTAAAGTTTTTTTTAACATCAATCAGCTGACCCCTACCATCTCCCAAACCCCATCGTTGATAATTACTATAATATTATACTTAACAATGAAACAATACATGTATGTGGTAGGGATATATATATATATATATATGTGCAATAACTCGTTCGACGCAACTTTTCCGGCTGTTGTGTTAGGTTAACCAAATAATTAATTATATCCGAAACATTTCCGCCCGCCCCCCCCCCCCCAAAATGAGTTCAAAATGAGCGCAAAATATGATAACGTTGCGTGAACTCGAAAAAAATGTGGCCTTTTTTATATTTTTTTTTTTGTTCTTTTAAATATTGTTACCATTTAAAAAGAA